>CP092866.1:42092822-42172831 GCA_030710605.1 Cordylochernes scorpioides
GATCTTTACTAAATATATATATAAAGATTTACTGGCCGAAGTATTGTTATTTTCAAGAAATACATTCTTGTAGTTAGATATTTATTTCATATGATGATAATATAGCTTCGACTCTCTACACAATATTTATATTGTATTGTGATATTTATTATATAATATATATTAAAAAAGAAACAAATTGCCAAAAAAATTAATTGTTCCAGATTTTATTGATAAATGTCAATTAAATTTATAAATGTAATATTTGCCAATATAATTATTTAATATTTTTATTAATTTTATTCAGATTTTCTAACTTTTTTTTTCATTTTAACATTAAAACTTTAAAAAAGAATATTTATATGTCCACACGTCATCAGTATAAACTTATTTACATATTATAGATTCCTTTCCCCGTCATTTAGGTAGAATGTTTTTATATACAGCATGAAATGTTCTCTTAATGATTTAGATATGCAGAATCTTCTAAGATGTTTTACGCATATATGCATTATAGGATATGTCTAGTGTCCAAATATATTCAATCATATATTGACGCACTATATGAAATAAAAATATATTAAGAAAAAGGCATCTCCTTATAGTGCAACTGAAAGTTGCTGATGACTTGCGCCATCTATCGGAATAAATATCAACTATTCTCGTTGATTTTTAATTATTCCAGAATTGGCCAAATACCCATTCTTGATTAATCAGCAACTTTCAGTTGCACGATAAGGAGATGCCTTTTTCTTAATTTATGCACCGTATCCCAGTACAATTTCACATTTGTACTATTTTTTTCATAGAAATATATATAGTGAATATATCATTGAATATATAGAAATAGGAAACTCTATATTTAATTAAAAAGGCATATATTGGATTTTAAAAAAATATTCATTTACTAATATTTCAGTTGGCTAAACGCCAACCTTTTTCAAGGTATAATGGCGCTGAGTTTGTTGTTGACATAAATATGATTTTATACCTTCAAAAAGGTTGGCGTTCAGCCAACTGAAATATCAGTAAATAAATTATTTATTTTTAAATCCAATATATGCCTTTTTAATTAAAAAAAATATATATCTATGGAAGAAGAAATACAAGTCGGGGAGCAGAGCTTCTTTTAAGAGAGGACAATCTTACAAGCTTTCGGGCAAGATGCCCACTGGCAATAGGAAGTTCATATAATAAATATACTGACCGCTAAATATTCTTTTTTATTATTGTAAGTTATGCCAGGTAAAAATATATGCAGAGGATATAGCTCTATCTTTAAATTTTATTTAACAAGGAAACTTTCCATTGGTCACTCCTTAGATTATCTTTAGAAAGGGAATATTTTGGATGGCGAAGCCATCTAATTTTGATCAATACTTTTCTGTGAACAGTGAAAGATTTTTAGAGAGAGAAATGTCTTTCTGTGATTAGGCAATCACCCAATATAAAATTGTGGTGAATTTTTTAAAAGGTCTTTCTCTTCTAAGATTTCTAAATTGAACTGTAACAATTCACAACTCTGTGTGCTTCTTAAAAACATGCAGTTGCCTTAAATAGACTTTTATGTAACAATCACTTTCTGCCTAAGATAGTGGATATTGCTGCTGCTGTGATGGAGATGCATGGAGACATCTGAGACTCTTCTTTGGACACGACAACAACAACAACAACTTTCTGCCTAGCTACCTCTTCACTTATAATGGCCGTAAAGCCTGGTATAGACCATTCAAGAGTGCTTCAAATAAAAATAGAATGCTATTCCCCCAAAAAGCAACGTATCCATAAGCTGGATCTCTCACAGAGCTTCCTCCATTTCAACACGGTGTCGAGTCGAAGCCAAAGTCCACGGCTCATATTACTGCGGCTTTCCACGTCTCCAGAGCTGTTTACGTTCCCAGGATCACTCCATAAAAATTCCAAGGATGGCGACATAGTCGCTGTTATTGCATTCGAAGCAAGTTCCTATTGGATCAAACATTTCACATATGATACACTAGTTTTAAACATATATTGCATACCTTGCATCTTCTTCTCGCTGATGTGCTAAAAGGATTCGTGTTAGTCATTATGTAAAGTGGAAGGCAATTTACTAAATTTTACACCAAAACTTGTAAATGAATGCATTTCTGATTATATAACCTATATTACATGGAGACTCAAAAGCCCACCTATAGTATCAAAATGTAGTATTATCTAAGTTTTTTTTAATGCTAAAAAAACATATTATTAGTAGTAGTAATATTTATCATAAGAGTAATGAGAGAGATTCCAAATTTTTACCACTTTTTAAAACGAATGAATTTGAAATTCAATTCCTAAATTGAAGCTTGCAACAACAACGCTCCTATTGATTGGTATAAAGAATTTTCTTTGGTATTTAAAAGTAGTTTGTGTGTGATATTAAGAGAAATATATATTTACAATTAAATCCATTTTTTCTCATTCGATACACATGTTCAAAGCCTACATATGCGCAAAATTTATCATTTTCCTGATTTTCGACAGGATTTCTCAGTGGTCTAGAACTGAATAATTTTCGGGTTTATTTATTCCAGTTTCCAAAAATAAAAATCAGCTGAATCAACATACTAACATTCGCTGTAATATATCTTTGAGATTGAAAATAAAAAACTTTTTTCCGATGTTTTTAAATCGAATTATCTGTGATTAAGATTAAAGTAACAACCCAATCGAAAATACCTTTTTAACTAGATTTTCAACTGAAAGTTTTTTTTTTTAACTGAATCAACAATCTCAAATTCAAATATTTTTTTTGAACGAGCAAAATTTAGTTTCGGTTTTAATGCCTTCACAGACAATTTGCTTTAAAAGGTGTTTACCCTTGGAATTAAAATAAACATTCAATATGTGACTTACAAGTTTGAAGCAAAGAAATTTAGCCTTTTCGCTGCTGTTAGGTAATAAGACAGGCGACTTATATTTGAAGAGTTCCTATTATTTGCAATTTCTTACTAAGATCTTGCAAATGGTAGCAATTGTCTATTGGATTTGACACCGTGTTCCTTACAGACTACAGCAGGATAATTCTCCCGTTTATATATATTCATGTGCGTTAAAGAGTATTACTCCCGTTTAAAATTTCATCACAACAATGTTTTTTATAGGTAAATTGCACCGTTTCAGATCAACAAATTTACCACGACACCAGCTTTCGTCAAATTCTTACAAATAGCTAGAAACCCATATACGGCAGTTTGAGGTTATATATAGTTCAAATCTGAACATTTGGCGATCAATAAAATACGTTGTTTTGATGCATTCTTAAAACTGTCGAAGTAATTTTGGCCGATGTTTATATCTATAGAAGCGCAGTTCAACTTTACACTCGTATAATGGGAGCACAGTTTGGTTACTTGGATTCACTGATGGGCTTGTGCAAGAATCGGGATGGGGCGAAATAAGAGATTTATCACACACAGTATATACGGTGTCAAATCTGACAGGCGTTTAGTTAGATCAACTCACTATCTACATCTCTCCAGGATCCATCCGAATCTTACAAAACTGCCACTCACTTATAAAGGTACAAAGCAACCAAAGATATCTATGAAACTGGTAAGTGCAAAAGCAAATTTATCTCTTCCAATTTAGATAGAAAGATAGTGAATTAACTATGGAAATTGAAGGTGATTTGTTTTCTGTCAAAAACATAATCGTTTTCTCTCTATCTCTCTCTCTTGTTTCCATCTTCTCACATCTAATTATGTAAATCTGAGAAGGATATGCAAAAAGAGTGGGAAAGAGGATCCAACTGTCGCCGATTATTTTTGTGGACTTCCATGATGAATATCCGAGGTTCTATATTTTGATATGAGAAATAATTAGTAAGAAGAATAATTATTGTAATTAACACTGTGTTTTAGAGAAAGCGTCCCTATACGGTGCGTGAGGAGGTAAAAATGAATTAAGAAACTACCGCTAGAGGGCACTAATTAATATCCCACGTTGGGCGCCTCCATTTAAAGAATTCCATCTCTCTCCAATCGGCCCTCAATTCGAGGGCCCTCAGCAAAAAGGAAACTGTATACGGTTCGATGTATTACCAACGGCTCTAATTGAATTTTGCTCTTATATCGCAGGAATAATTGGAAGCAGATTGCACCTACCTGCCCCATTTTTGATGGTCACTTGAGTATAGTTTGTACACTGGTGAAGTTTCTTTTTCTTCCTCTTTGGATCTTGTTGATACCGTTCCTTGATGTCACAACGATAGTTGGGGTTATCTTTCTTTGATGGTCACTTGAGTGTCATTTGATTTCTAAATAGAGTTTCTTTTTTTCTTATTTGGTGGATAGATCTTGTTGATGCCACTCCTTGATGTCCCAGCGATAGTTGTGGTTATCTTTCTTTGATGGTCACTTGAGTATAGTTTGTACACTGGTGATGTTTATTTTTCTTCGTTGTTGATTCTGTTCCTTGATTTCTAAGGGAAAATATTTTTTGTTATCTTACTTTGATGGTCAGTTGAGTATGGTTTGGGCACTCTGGTAATATTTATTTATCTTCGTTGTTGATACCGTTCCTTGATGTCCAAGATAAAAAAATATTTGTTATCTTTCTTTGAAGTCACTTGAGTATCATTTGATTTCTAGATGGTGTTTCTTTTCTTCCTCTTTGCTGTATAAATATTGACATCATTCTTTGATACCCCAGCGATAGTTAGGAGATTAGATTTACTTAATGTCCCAGCGATAGTTGGAGGTTATCTTTCTTTGATGGTCACTCTTGTGTATTATTTTATCTTTATATATTTCTTTTTCTTTATTTGATAGATGTTGTTGGGAAAATAGTTTGATATGTCACAGCATTCTGTTGGAATTTATTGGTCCCTTGAGTAACATTCGTTCTCTCTATGATATTATTTCTTCTTCTTCGTCGGTCGAGTAAAATCATTCTTTAATGGCACAGCGATCTGCTTTTGATCACTTGACTATCATTGCAAAATTTGGCGCTTCTTCGTTAACCTTATTTATTTTCTTATGGTTCAAAATATTGTTATCGTTGATGTTATAGCGAAAAGTTGTGTATGGTCTGCCTTGTCATTGATGACCACTTGAGAATCATTAGCGTTCTGGTTGATGTCTTTCTTCTTTCTTCATTAGTCGAGGGATGTTGTGGTTATCTTCTTTTGAGGGTTTGATAATCAACCAATTTTATCAATATCAATATTTATCAATATATCTATTCTTCCCATTATATCATTAGACATTATCCCTCTGTTTCTGGTTGATAATATCTTTTCTTTCTTTTTGAATTAGTCGTAGACAATATTCTTCAATTTCGTATAGTCGTGTTTCCTTTCTTTTTCGTTGGTCAATGGACCATTTCTTTAAGTAACACAATCTGTTGAGGAAAATTATTCGATTTGTTTTTGAAATTTACTTGAGTATTAACTTCATACCACTTCAAAACGATTTTGCTTTTTTTACTGGGATAGGACTTTCAAGATATTTAAACTTGATGTCTCTCAGAAAGTATTTTGAAGATTTCATTACATCATGCTTCTTGATAATCAGTCAAGTTTCAGCTTTAGTTTTTTATTTTTTTTAATTATTATTTTTCTTCTCTGTGCGCCAAGATTTTTATAATTCACTCTTATCTATATTTCTGTAAACATTTAGGATTAAACTTCCATTTCTTCGTTTCTATCGAATGATATAGCATTCCCCAGCTCATCATAAACTGGTTGCCACGTACTTATCAAAATTACTTGCTGAATTCTTGATGTTTTCTTGAATTCCATTCATAATCTTTCGATAGCAGTAAACTGTTTCCATCAAGCTTCTGAGAAGTTCGATGAAGTATTGGTAGTGCTATTAGAAGCAATATCCAAACATGAAGCTGCCGTTCAAGCCTCGATTGTCTCAATGGTAATAGATGATCTAGAGAAGGCCAAGAGGTCTCAGGAGAAAGATGGATGTAGAGGCATTTTCCGAATCCAACAAGTCTCAATCCTTCAGCTTCCATTGTTGAAATTATCGGATATATTAGAAACCTATATAGTACATTTAGAACAAGAGGAAAATTATATTATGATATATATACTTGAAACCATCAATATGTTTTGCCAAAACCAACATCATTTTCTTGTAGAAACATGTATAATAACACGAAAGGATATAACTTACACAGCTGATCAAAATTAATGATGATTGATAGAGAAAGAAAGCAGTCCTTATAGAAACGATGTTTCAACATGCACAAGAGTATTTTATGGCGCAAGTTGGTTTAAGACAAAAGAATAACAAACAAAATTTCAATTTAAAAGTGTTATATATATTCAGAGGGTGGATATATAGCGAAAATTTAAAATGACTCTTATAAATCATTGTTTTTATAGGTTATAATGATGGAAAGTACTTTTAATTTTTTTAACATGCACATGACCAAAATATAAATATTTTAAATTTTTTATTAGAATATATAGCACACACATAAATCTTTTTTAAGACCACCAGTCATATACAGATTCACCACAGGAAGAAAGGAATCATAGATGGAGCTACTGTACTCCAGGCAGCGCAGCACCCAAAAACAGCCTCCAGGTCCTTGGCAAGTCTAGTGTCCACACGTTCCTTCGTGCATACGTCATGGTTAGCGTATCACTGAACAGGCTAGTGTGGAATCAGCTGCGTTCTAGTCTTCGCTTTCCTCATCCAAATGGACCACGACATTCGGCGATTCTATTAATCTCCTCCGAACGGTGACTGCGGTCTTGTAAAATTTATATGAACCAAAAAGAATACCTTGATCAAACGTCATTGCATTCATCCAGTTATTAGAATATATAACTCTAAATTTGTGTTATAATATTATGTTATGAGAATTTTTGATACACACGTTGTTATTATTTTAGAGAAAGAGAGAGATTGTGATTGATACTATATTACAATGTCCATATAAGGTGATATAAGGCGAATATACTATACCTACTACATATAGGTTTCTCTCTGTATTCTTAGTTCTCTTCTCTTCAATTACTCTGTAAACTGGCGAATCCTATATAGGACGAGAGGTCCTCAATAAAGGCTTTTGTTGTTGTTGTTGTTGTTGTTGATATAAGGCGAATATGAATAAATATCAAGAGATATAGAGAAGCCTGTACTTTGAAAAATAATATTATAAAGATATTATGCTAAATATATGGTTTAGTTATAGACGGTATGAACTCTTAAAATGATGCTTAATACAGTAAAACCTCCATTTATAGCGGACACCTCTCTATAAAGGACAGTTTTCATTGGCAAAATGATCATTTTAACTATTTAGCAACTCCCCGGTAAGAGGACACCTCTTTCTAAAGGACTCTTTGGCTCTGCAATTAGGTGTTGTCCTTTACAGGGAGGTTCTCTACTGAATAAAAATATAGGTATTTATATTATCTTAACAAACACATGATTCGCTGATTAAGGATTCAAATGTAAAATCAAAAGAGGTTGGAGAGTCACATAAGAAGAAATAAAAATCGCTAAACTTCACCAACAAGAGTTGGATCCAAGAAACACGGCAACCAGACATCCCATCTAAATGGAATGACTCGGAGATTTCAAAGAAAAAGGAGAGAAATTAAAATCGACTTTATTCCGGAGTTTTCCATTTTTCAACACAGAAGAGTTTAAAATAAACATTTGGCTTTCAGTCCCCGGTTCCTTTCTTGCCAATTTCCTGACTTAGAAATGATGGTTCTGGAAAAAAAAGTTAAGTTTCAAGAAATTAAATCTCTTACTCAACCTAAAATAAGAGTTTTTTTCCTTTCTATTCCTCTCCGAGGAAACCTAAATTCAAATAAAACTTAGAGTTTATGTACGGATGAGAAAATATATTTTTGGCGTTTACAGTATTTGTATATTGTTTTACGGCTTATTCAAATAAATATATAAATAAATAGAGAGATTCACACTGTTTGGAAAAGATTAAAGGGTGAAATTTTGCGAAATTTAACGCCATTATATATTATATTATAAAAACTATTAAAACAATTAATTACTTATAAATTTACGTATATATAATATTTGTATAGTATCCTAGAAGCTTATACCGATATAATTACTATTAAAGGCAAAAAAAGCATATCCTGACCGCTCAGATAAGCATTTTAGATGGCAGAGCGCCATCTATTGGAACAAAAATCAACTAAACGTTGATATACCTTTCTTAAGAAACACTTCGGCCATAAAAGGTTTTTATTTTATCCACGTTTCGACAAAAATCTTTAATCCTTTTCAGGAAAAAAATAAAATTAAAGCATTTGGCAAGGCGTTATAATTGTTTCTCTTAAAATATTTTTGTTGAAACGTCGAGAAAATAAAAATCTTTTTACCTGAATGTGTCTCTTATTTTATAAAATATGAATACCGCGGCCAGGCAATCTTGGATTTGAGTCAAAACCACCGCTGAGTATTTTATAGTCATCTTCCCCTCGTAGTTCATTTTAAAATCTATTTTTTATCCTTTCCGCTCTTAATTGTAGAGAATCGGTAGATCAACTAGACATAATTCTCTCTCATAGACAACGAATCAGAGAAGAAAGTTTGTAAATAGTGCCAGGAGTCCACGGGGGACGTACAGTTTGTTTATATTTATTTTATTTATTTAAAGGCAATTAGAAGATTTAAGAGATTTGTGCTCCACCCAAGTACTACACAAATCTCATCTAGATGTATATATACAATTTAAAGTCAAAGTTAACATTAAGCAAATAAATAGTAATACAAGAAAATAAGACCTAATCCGAATAATTTGATAGTGTGTGACGTTTCGGTAACAGACAAAAGAATAAATAATTTATTCTCTTTTGTCTGATGATGGTGACAATGCTGCTGCCGAAACGTCACACATTATCAAATTATTTGGATTAGGTCTTATTTTCTTGTATTATATTCTATAATCTAAATTGTTCTTTATCAAATAAATAGTAAAAAAATGATATAACTTTTAAAAAACAATATATAATATTGCTATTTACCTTAAAGAGATATATACAATTACATTTGTAGAATTTAATAGGTTTTTGTTTAGAGTTTTATAATAAATCTCTTAGTTGTAAGATTGTAAATCTTATTACGTTCATAGACATATGAAACCGCCAAGTTTTGTCTTTCAAGTTTAGGAACAAAGAATATTGGGAACATCCTATCCTGAATGTCAGCTTCTGCATAATTCACATTGTAAACTCGAAGTCTTACAATATTCTGAGATGCTCTCAGGGAAAAAGCCAGGATATCCTTCTTCAGTTGCAATATAAATACCTAGTTATAATTTGAACAGAAAATTGTTTGTTTCGTTATTATGCTCTCAGTACAAAACCTTACTTAGTGATGGATTGGTCTGAGGGCAACAGTGTTTATCAGTTTAAGATATCAGAGCCTGTATATAAACACATGGTTTAATCAAAATGATAAAAAAAATGTGCGATAATGATATAAGTAACCTTAAAGACACATCCATCATTCAGTGCCAAAGAAACCTAAAAGGACAATTTATATGTATAGAATGTGTTGAGTTTATATATGTGTGTGTACATAAGCAATCAACATACAGAAACAAATTTAAATACTTAATTTTAATCTTGGATGTATCTAACGGGAGGCAGGAGAGCAAAAAAGAGGAAAATTTCTTTTTAAATTAAAAAATAAACTTTTCGCCTTCGTTCTGATGCTTTCCGTTAGACAACAAACACAGTTCAAACAATATTATATAAAAGGGCGTACCTGGATCTGCAAAGAAAAAAAAAACAATTTTTTCTCAAAATATTTCGAGAGATTGCTCCCTCTTTATCAATTTATTTCACAGTGAAATATTTTGAGAAAAATTTTTTTTTCTTCTTTTACAGATCCGGGTACGCTCTTTTATATAAACTTATTTGATGGATCGCCTTTTGACTCAAACAGTTCAAACAGTCACAAAATTCTAGCCATTATAACTTGTGTCAAGATAACCTATATACTTCGAAAACATGATATGCTTATTGATTGAATAACATAGCCGCCATTGAATATCTCTGGTAATGTTTTGTAGTGTTTAGGGAAAAATAACTGAAGGTTTTGCCTGATATTGTTGATTGTGGCTACGCAAGGAGAGGACCTAGCAAACTATCGTTTTAAGGTTTTGCCTGATATTGTTTTTTTGTGGTTGCGTTAGGAGTGGGCGTACCAGATTATTGGTGAAGGTTTTGCCTGATATTGGTGATTGTGTATACGCTAGGAGTGGACTTACCAGACTATCGGTGAAGGTTTTGCCTGATATTGTTGATTGTGGCTACGCAAGGAGAGGACTTAGCAAGCTATCGTTTTAAGGTTTAGCCTGATATTGTTTTTGTAGTTGCGCTAGGAGTGGGCTTACCAGATTATCGGTGAACTTTTTGCCTGATATTCTTGATTAGGGCTACACAAGAAGTGGACTTAGCAAACTATCGTTTTAAAGTTTTGCCTGATATTGCGTTTTGTGGTTGCGCCAAGAGTGGGCTTACCAGATTATTGGCCTGATATTGTTGATTGTGTATACGCAAGAGGAGAGTGGACTTAGCAAACTATCGTTTGAAGGTTTTTCCTGATATTGTTGGTTGTGGCTATTCTAGGAGTGGGCTTAGCAAACTATTGGTGAGTGTTTTGCCCGGTATTGTTTATTGTGGCTACGCAAGAAGTGGACTTAGCAAACTCTCGGTTATTCCTGACATTGTAGATTATGGTGACACCAGAAATAGACTTGCAGTAAACAATCAGTTTTGTAGATTGGAGTAACGCCGGTTGTCGGCAGAGCACTCAGGACGATTGCCTGGTGAGAGTGTTGCCTTGCAACATACGCCTCATCAAATTAGTTGCCGAACGTAAATTTTACGAGTGATTTTATAGCTGCGTTTTCTAATTAAGTGGCACTTTTAATCTCTAAGTAGCGTTCGTTAAGTTCTCTGTGTTTTATTTGAGAAGCATTCGATATAAAGCTGTCTCTAGCCGCATCTCACTCCAGACATTTTGGAATGTAGATTCGCTCTTGCAAAACGTTCCCGGAATACATTGAAAGTTAGATCTTTTTCTAAAGGCTATTTTCCTTCATACTGTACACAGATGGAAGAACATGATTAGTTACAAATGGCCTAAGTCATAACTTTTCGTAGGTTAGATTGTTCCTTCTGACATATATGTATTCTTTAGTGAAATACAAATGACTGCCCCATGAATTAGACAGATCCCCACAAAAACTTATAATTCCTTACGAGAATACGTCTTCAGTGGATGGAATAAACAAGGTGCCTTAAAATAATATGCCTGTTCTCAAAAGAGCAGAAAGGTCTGTGAACAAGAACAAACACGCGTCTCTAAAAGAACACATAAATATCTAAAAAGATATGACTAAAAATAATTCCGTTTTCAAAATATTCAAAAGAAAAATAGTATGATAGAAAAACCGACAAGTATATTCAAGAGAAAAGAGAAGTTCAAACGAAACACACGAGCAAGTCTTTAAAATAACGCAAAGGTTCTCTGAAGAAAAGTAAACCTTTCAAAAGAACGCAAACGAGACTTCAAAAAAAAAAAAAAAAACAGATTAGAGTCAAAAAATAACATAAAAGTCTTCACGTACACAAAGCACAGCTACATTATATAAATAACAAGAATCCATCTTCAAAATAGAATCTACAAGGTCTAAATACCCCAACATCCTCGGAAGACAAGTCCACGACAGCAGACGACAAGTCTGACAAGCCAATCCAGGTCGTGCCAAGGGAAAGCCGCCAATTAAAGGAAGGACCAGCTGCTCCCAGAAAATATGTAATTATATGCAAATCTCGAAGTAGGTGTCGAACACTATAATATTGAAAGCAGAAACAATGCCAATTTGACCTTTTTTATATTCTGTTTCTGTTCCCCACGAGCGCGTGTCAGACGCACGTCCAGGCAGCAGAAAAACAACCCCAATCACCAGATGTACAATGAAAACATCACACAAGTTCGTTTCTTTTTACTACTCCCCAATTGCCAGGCCACAATTAATGAAGGCTTTGATGTCGTGATGAGTTGGCTTTTGCATTTGAAGGTTGGGCATAAATCAGCTAGCAGATGTTGTGTGCTGCCCTTATATACATTTCATTTTTACCATCGCAGTAGAAGATCGTTTTATTTTAGAAAGAAACTTACAAGTCAAAAATACACTCATGGACAAAACTTAAGGAAGTTGTATACCTTTTAGCACATATATCGGGATTCAGACAATAACTCTGAAAGATATTTGATGCACAGTGACTTTTATTGAAGACACACGAGAAAACTAAAATGTGGACAAAATTGTCTCTCTCCAAAAAAAAAAAAAAAATAGACGACCGCCGACATCAAATACTTTCCACTTAAAGTTTTATCCACGAGTGTAAATAAATATTGAAATAGTAGATTAAAATGGGTAATGAAAATAATAATTAAGAGTTTACAATCAAAAATGACTAAGTTCCTATAATGAACTGGAGTTTGACTTAAGTTGGAATTTTTTTTTTTTCTTGAAAAAAAACTGATAAGTTGGCAACTCCAAAGGGTGAGGAGTCCTCTATAGACAACTTATTGAGAATTTTGATGTTGTTGTTGGAAGGTACGGAATAATGAAATAGAGATATAACACATTAGAAAGAGAAAATAGAAATAACCCGGGTTCCTAGAGCGCTTCGTCCTATATTTACAATTGCTGTAAAATGCTTGAACATTATACATTGCGCGCCATCTGTATTTGAAAAATTGAACTATTCTAGTGCGATCGTACGTTGTTTTTTAAAGTAAAACAATTTTTCTACTGAACTCTTTACTGCAATGGTACAATTTTTTATAATAAATAGAGTGATTAAAGTACCTTCTTTCAATCATTTATCTTCCATCAGCCTTTTTTTTTTTTTCATAATAAATTTGACCATGGACCACGTTGACGTTCAGCCACCTATATGGTTGACTTGGTGCATCGAGTATTTGTCCACTAGTCTGTAACATTCATGTTATAATTGATATATTTTCCGATAGATAGCATATTGTCATCACAATAATGTCCATATCAGAGATTTCAGAAGGATCAACTTTCATCACTGTTTTATGTTCTTCGTTTATTTTATTTTAAACATATTTATTACAAAATATGTTTAATGTATAATTTTTTTTCACATTTTTATCATGAATAAACATATTTGTATATGAAAAAACGAAAGAAAAAATAAAAGATAAAAAGGCCAGGTGTTGAAATCAAAAATAAAAATGGCATATCCTACCAGGAGCACATGTGCTTTACAGAAGGCAAAGCGCCATCTGGTGGAACAGAAATCAACTAAACATTGATTTAGCCTGTTCCCTGATATTTGGCCAACCCAATTTCTTGATAAATCAAGAAAAGCCATCCACGAACGCGTTTCGCGCTTTTTGGCGCTCGTCAGCGTGGAGTAGGCTGTACCTATATATTTGTATATAATACTCTACCCGAGTGAAAATGTTGCTTAACTAATAATCAAGAAATGGAACTATTGAAATAACGAATTTTTCTTTTCAGATTCCTTTTTACTCATCTGCCGTCCTTAACTGCTATGAAAAAATATTATTAAGACCTATCTCATCAGTGGTAAACCCTTCAGTGTTCTATATATTAGCAGAATCATCCAATACAATAGTAGAGCTCTAAAAAGTGCGGTATGTTTGTTTAAACAGGCGCAACCGCTGGGAACGTTCATCACTGATGAGCCAGGCCCTCCAAACATTTTTTTTAAACATAGCATTTAAGGGCAGTATGACGTGTTTTTTATTTGAAAAGAAAAATTCGTGATTTGAATAATTTCGTTTTTTTAAATATAGATGGTACGGTATTTGCTGTGTCTCCAGCTGATAATCTTTTAGTGTGATGACTGTAATTTATATTATCATTATCATATATTCCTATGTCGCAACTATTACAACAACTCCTTTCAGACCTAACTGTATAAACTTTCATCCCCGCTTACATCAACTCTATAGAAACGGAACAAACATTTCTCTTTTTTAAGAAAAAGGCATCTCCTTATCGTGCAACTGAAAGTTGTTGATGGCTTGCGCCATCTATCGGAATAAATATCAACTATTCTCGTTGATTTTTTAATTATTCCAGAATTGGCCAAATACCCATTCTTGATTAATCAAGAAAAGCTAACAACGGACGCGTTTCGGGCTGTTGGCCCTCATCAGCGTGGTGCAAGCTGAAAAATCATGAAACGGGTAGTTAAGGCCAGATTAGCGTGAACCGCGACACAATGTGAAAAAATAGTACAAATGTGATATTGTACTGGGATAAGGTACCTAAATTAATAAAAAGGCATCTCCTTATCGTGCAACTGAAAGTTGCTGATGGCTTGCGCCATCTATCGGAATAAATATCAACTATTCTCGTTGATTTTTAATTATTACAGAATTCAATTTTATTTACATCAATATAAAGTTTCAATTTCATTTAGAGCTGGCGTATAAAAGTAAATGACAGTAAAGTTATTCAACTTTTCTCTCCCAATATAGAGAGAGAATCATTGACTGAGGAATGAAACTATAGAAGAAGAAGAAGGAGGGGACAGACAGATAGAGGCGTGTGTGTGGACGCCCAGTAAGATAAGAAAATGTCGCAACCAATCTTATCCCTATCTTAAGTCCACGACGGACCAAAAACGACTTGAGATAAGTGTCCCGGTGCTATCTAAAACACATTACGCGGACTAATCTTCGGTCCAGCGGGACTACTCCACAGATAAGATGTTTTTCTCCTGCCCGCCCGGATTAATGGCCCGTCGTTAGAGAGATGGACATCGGGGCGTTTTTCACACTCGAGCTGCTATCTCGCTGCAAAAACGGCGTCATCGTGCTGGAATTGGATTTCGATCCGTGCAGCCACTTGGAGCTCCAATTACATTCTGGATTTCAAACTTAACGGACCGATTCCTTATTTGTTCGGACTCCCTTTTCTTACGAGTCCAACCCGGATTAAGTTTTTGTAACTTCCATAGGATTAAATCTGTCCTTTTCGCCTATTGCTTTCTCGTCAGGATTCAATTGGCTTGCTTTACCATATGTACAGGCTTTTATCTGGAATACTGTCAAATTCTGCATGGATACTCCTGGTCTCTTTGGAGGTAGTCTCTCATTGGAGGTTAGGTTGTACCCGGTCACGTTTTCATTTTTATTTTATAACGGTAGGCGGTTTAAGTAGGTGGTTGCTCATCAAGTGAATGGTGGAAATAAAAGATTTGACCAGATAACCGTTAAAAAGATTTACTTAATTAAGCAAATAAAGTTTGAATAATTTATTCTGTTTTTACATATTTTTGGTATTCAAATTAACTCCAACATCGATGATTGGATGTTTCCACATGCCGTATTAAGCATAAGAATCAGTAGAGATATGGAAATAGGTTGACTTTTATAACCAGAATATATTCTTTAGATTTGAAAAAAAAAACTGTCTTAGAATCCTAAATAAAACTACCGACGCTAATGGTTTATTTCTACGATTTTCTTTTTAAATCCTAATTAAAACTTGATTTATATTTATGTACGAAATAGGCACCTACCTCTTCTTTTTAATAAATTCATTTCATGCATACGTCGGCCGGATAATTGAGATTGTCTACTATGGTAAGATATACAAGGATCACGGAAAGTGGTCGTATTTCAACTTCTTGGACTTGAGATCGGCGAGGATGATGTCGTGAAGGTAGACCGGTGTCCGTCCATCCAGGCCTTTGGACACCTCCGATACACCCATCCGCCGACGGGAAAGTGGGTCGAGGGGGCGGAAGCGGATACGGTGGTGGGAAAGGGTTAGTGGGGTCGCGATGTCATATTTTACAGCGGGGCCGCGACAAAGGCTGACCCATTTCTCGGAAGATCCGAGTCTTTGTACCCGGAACCGTTGAGTAGCAGTCCCCGCTCGGCGTCAAAGAGGTAAGACCTTGGATTTATAGCGCTGGAGGTGTCTTCGCCATCATTAATCTGGCCGCCGCTTCCTTATTGCCTCGTCGTTGATGGTCAGGGTGACTCACTCGCTCACCCGGGGACTTACCCTTCCTCAGCTACCTACATACACCCTTCTCTTTGTCTATCTCTTTGGCCATCTACCTCACTCTCCTTGTTCGACGGCACGAGCTGTAGTAATGGTCCTTTGTCCTCCTGTAATACCTGTTCGGCGGTACAAATACTACAATAGGAAGGATACAGAGAATATTAGCATGGTCCCTGTGATACTTGTTCGGCGGTACAACTACTACAATTGGATTAATACAGAGAATATTAGCATGGTCCCTGTGGTACTTTTTCGGCGGTACAACTACTACAATATGAAGGATACAGAGAATATTAGCATGGTCCCTGTGATACTTGTTCGGCGGTACAACTACTACAATATGAAGGATACAGAGAATATTAGCATGGTCCCTGTGATACTTGTTCGGCGGTACAACTACTACAATATGAAGGATACAGAGAATATTAGCATGGTCCCTGTGGTACTTGTTCGGCGGTACAACTACTACAATGGGAAGGATACAGAGAATATTAGCATGTCCCTGTGATACTTGTTCGACGGTACAACTACTACAATTGGATTAATACAGAGAAGATTAACAGGGTCTTTGTGATACTTGTTCGGCGGTACAATTACTACAATAGGAAGGATACAGAGATTAGCATGATCCCTGTGATACTTTTTCGGCGGTACAATTACTACAATATGAAGGATACAGAGAATATTAGCATAATTTTTATGAATGCTTGTTCGGCAATACAACTCCTACAATAGGAAGGATATAGAGAAGATTAGTAAGGCCCCTGGGATAGTTGTTCGGCGGCACAACTACTACAATAGGAAGGATGCAGAGAAGTTTAACAAGGCCTCTATGATATTTGTTCGACAGTACAACTATTACCATAGCTTTATAAACCATCTACTGGTTGGAGGTTTGTTTTAAAAAAGAACAGTTAATGTATCTATTATTTTATTATTATTACAATAGCATCATACAGAGATTAGCATGGCCTCTAAGATACTTGTTCAGCTATTCAACATGCGTATACAACTACTATTATAGAAAGAATAGAGAGAAGATTAGCATGGTTCCCGCCATACTTGCTCGGCTTCACAACTGCTACAAGTAAGAACGATACAGGGATTACAGTAGCATAATCCTTAAGAAACTTGTTCAACACTACAATAGCAATTCTAAAGAAATTAGCAGGTCTTGGCAAATATTGTATGCAGAGGACTGCGACTGTACTCGATACAAACCGTATACGTATAGAAGCAGGTGAACATTTCATTTTCAAGGTTCCAAAGTACTTCATCTGATCAAAACCCATTTTTCATCGCAGTAAGGACATTAGAAGTTTGCTTTATGTTTAAAAGAAACCTTCGTGCTTTAATGCTTCCATTCTTTATAGATGACAAGTTATCGCTTTATTAACTGGCCATGTCCTTTTTGTTTACGACAGAGCATTGCTCGATGCAAATATGTAATTCTGCTGTCCTAAAAGCTTATGTCCATAGTTTTCTTGAATTCCATTTCTAAGATTCCACTCTTCATTGCAGCCTACATAAGCAGAATCGTCCAATGCAGCATTAGAGCTCTGAGAAGTGGTCTGGTAAATTAAATTGACGAAACCACTGGGAGGGTTCACCACTGATGAGCCAAGCCCTCCCAATATTTTTTCATTGCAGTAAGGACAGTAGAAGTTTGTTTTATGTTAAAAATAAACATTCGTGCTTTAATGCTTCCATTGATACTTCCTTTTTGTTCATTCTTATTATTCCATTTAAAGAGATCAATAAACATCACTACACTTGAATGATTGACCTTATTTTCACATAAATCCTTATAACTTCCCCCAATATATCATATAAAATTATTTAATCAAGAAACTCGTAGTCAGTCAATGGTCAAAATAAATACCTTTGTATTTTCGCGCGGCAAATCACAGATTCCCCTTTTAATTGCACCTTCAGAGTCGGTGGAAAAAAGTTTAAAATCTCCTTAATTAACTCTATCCATAGGAAGTCCTCTGTGGGGAGGAGGAAATTGCATTGAGACAAATCGTGTTTTACCGTCTTTTTACCTGCATTTCATTACAGAGCAAAATTGGGAAGCAAACATCCATTCTGTGAGATCGAGCGTTCAGACCGCCGAGATAAATGTTTGAGTTTTTGGGTTCAAAAAGCCGAAATACTTCAGAATCTTGTTTAAGAGTTCTCCGAACAACAAACAAATCTATTCCAAGTGTCTCATTGGAGGTGATATTTGATAAAGACCCTTGTTGACATTGTGATCGCTCTTGAGAGGTTTCACTGCCGTACAGTAGATTATATAAGATCACGCTAGACCAAATATTTATATCTGGTCTTAAATCCGACTTGATATTAGATTCTTATAATTTAATCACCACCCATCATGACATTAGATGCAATCGATGATTCGAAAGTGGACAATCAGCCGTCGCCAATTTCCACGACCACCAACTGTGTGTTACATTGGTCCATTTATATTGTGTATTAGTAAAAGCATTTCAATCCAAATTTATATTTATGTCGAATACAAATAGAAAGACAAATCGAAAATATAAGACATTAGGGTCTTAAATACAATCAATGCAACAATTTTTTAGCATGTATATCGGGATTAAGACAATAACTCTGAAAGATATTTGATACACAGTGACCTTTATTGAAAGTACTAAATAACAAAGTGTGAACAAAATTGCCTCTGTCTCCTTAAAAAAAAATAGATCACAGGCGACATCAAAGACTTTCCACTTCCTTAAGTTTTGTTCATGAGTGTATATTGATGAAAAATGGGTGATGAGAGTGCTGTGAGGAAATCCCCTCATCAAGTCTTGCTCCAGTAGTTCAGATCGCTTATATATTTCCCTTAGAGCCATTTCATTCTTCAAGTATTCTGATATGGTCATAATATAAACACGGCCATCTTGGAGATTTGCAACTGAAAATTCATATCTGGTGGAACTACATACTCCAAATAAGGCGAATCACGACGTACTTGCGCTATAAGCGCACTAAACGGCATTCCACGTAGAAAGTAGATCTATTCAGCTATGTCCGGTTCATCTTGATCAAATTTCGAATTTGTTCATGCTCTTTATTTTTTCGGATTATGAGGCTTAGCTTATCTCTAATCAATTCTGATTCTCTGATTTGTTTTACTTGTTTATCTTTCGTTTGTATTTCGTCATGATGCGATTTAAATTCCTATATTTCGCCTATTTTTATATTACAATACGTAAGTGCTAAGAGCTTAAAACATTAGTTATCGTGAACTTTTCCCCAATGCCAATTAAAAACAAAATATGTCTCTATATTTTAGCGAAAAATTATTGCGAGAAATAATAGAAAACGCAAACTATAAAGCAGCATCAGTAAACTATTATTATTTTTTTTTATCATTTTTAACACACATCTTTATTGTGTAAACTTCCGCCGAAAGCTATTTCCGGCCAAATGTATTTAAAAAAAAAAAAAGTCAAATGATCGTCTGAAACCTAATTATTGGCGGGAAAAAAATGTAGCGGGAAAATTTTGGCGGGAGATTCTTAATAAAATGGCGCGTTGTGTGTCTTGGCGTCGTGATTAATGTTTTTGACTTCCAATCTATCATTTATCATACGCCTCAAACCTTTTTTTCCTTGATATATAATAAAATAGGCTTAAAATGATAACGTGTGATGAATTAACCTTTTTATATCCCGGTGGGGGAGGGGGTTAGTAAATGGACATTTTAATAATTAAATTCAAATATTAAAATCTTTTTAAAGATTTTTTTAAAAATAAAATAGTTCCATTATAGAATGATGATGACGCAAACACTGCTATCATCAATATCACAAATAGCTTTTTTATTTGATTTTGTATTAAATATTGTAATTTCATTTGATATGTACACACACTGGTGTCCAAAAATGCTGAACAAACACCAAATTTAGATTTTTTTCGAAAAAAATATTTTATTTAAAACTCTGAAACGGTTGAGTCCAATATATAGACCTAAATTCAAGATAAAATTATGAAAAGCGTTTAAAAACAATAAATATTTTCTCATAATGAGTTTCTTCTTTCTCTAAAAAAACTCATTGTGAGAAAATATTTATAGACTCTTCACAATTCATCCTATCATACTTCCTCCCTAAGGTTAGAAATAATCGCTATTTCTCCTTAAAATAAATTTCGATTTTTCGTTCAAAAGAAACATTCGCGGTATAATTCCAATTTTCGTTCTACAATCATAAGCCGCATTATATTTTATTATATATATAAAAATCTTAAGAATTTTATTTGGAATTATCCTGTCTATGACCAGTTGACTGAAGCTTCCTATTAGTTGTTTCATATCGAAAAGCTTAAATGTTTCACACCTCTTCAATCATACATTTACAAAATGAAATCCTAAATATATATTCCACATTTTATTTATGCAATTCACAGACTCACATAATTATATTCTAAAGCTTATTATCATATGAAAAAAAGCATTCCAATGGTGTGTATATATTTATTTATTCGAATTGGAAGAAAATCTCAATTATACATCAATTTAGTCAAGGATTATTCCAGCTTATTCAGGCGTGCAGAGCTCAAAGCAAATCAACTTAAAAATTCCCATTTTTACATATTTATTATCAACACGGCCCAATTTTAAAATCTATTCAGATGTCAAATTGTTAAAAGATCTTTTTTTTTTCCTTACTTAAACCAAAGGAAGAAAGAAGAGAAAACCGGTTTCAAATTCTTCCTTTCTAGATAGATAAATTTTCGCTTGAGTAAAATCCTAATTTTGAAATATCTCAAGCATTTAGTCAGAAATAAAGATAAATGTAAAAGGAGAAGCAGAATAAATGATAAAGGGAGAGATTTTTTTAAAAAGAAAAGGAGGTTTGAAAAAGGAAAAAAAGTCAGAAAGTCTCTAATTACTTGGTGTTTATAATGTAAATTAATGTTTTTTGACCAACTCATTAAAATGAAAGACGTCCTCCTACTTGGAAAAGAAGAAGATGAGCGTAAGAAAATTAAAAATGTAGAATTAAAAAAAAAAGTAGGCGCACCGCTCTCTAAATCAGGTTAGCCTGTTTGACATTTAAAATAATTAAAATGGAAAACTGCAGTCTTAACCAATCTATTTTTTTTTTCTTTTTCGTTTGGTGGAGGGAGCTAAAATCGATCGGCAGCGTACCCAGTCAAAAACAAAGAAAATTACTTTCACTTTAAGCCTATTAAATGAAAAGATAAAAAAAAAGGTACTGTAAAAGGGGGAGGATCTAGTTCTCCTTTAGTGGAATAATCTTGTTTGAACTGAAAGCGTTGGTTTAAATGCCTTTCGCTTTTTATTGAAGGCGTTTTATTAAAATATTTGGGTCTTTTATTGCTTTCGTCAGTGGCGAAGCCCATAACAAACACACACTAAGACCTTAACAGCTAGCTTTAAATCGATAGCTTTCTCGTAAAAGCTCTGTTCCTCCACTTTCAGCGTTTTATTAAACCTTCTTGGAACCGACAACACTCTCTCTAAATGAACCTCTATGTAAATATGATTAGATAAAAATGTTGCATAATAAATTTTATGATTTGTTGCTCTTTAAAGTGGCCTTTTTGGGGTTGCTTCCAATGGGTTTAACTTTACTGGTGTTTACCCATAAATTTGCATATATTTGAATTGTTGTAAGATTTGCGTTTTATGAGTAGCCGAATGTTTTTAATCCGTTTTTATTGCCCTAATAACGAGCGAGAATTTTAATTTTATTTGGTCACTCTGGCACATCATAGAATAATCCATACATTTACAATAGGAAATAATTTGGTCACCCTGAAATCATAGAATAATCTGAATATTTTCACAATGCGAAATAATTTAATCGTCCAGGTTTAATTGAATAAATAAAAATCTTAACATTATAGTAATGCAACATAATGAGGCTTATGATTATAGAACGACCTTTGACAAATTTACCTCAAATGTTTCTTTTTACAGAACGAAAAATGGTAATTTATTTTAAGGAGAAATAACGACTATTCCTATCCTTAGGGATGAAGTATGATTACGATTTTTCGTTCTATAAAAAGAAACATTTGCGGTAAAATTTGTCAAACGTCGTTTAACAATATAGTGGGTAAATATATATTAAACATATCAAGGAATATTTTTAACAATATTATCTTATCTTTCCTAAAAATAATAATATACGGTCTTGTACAGATAAGGGACAGCTGATCTACAACTATACTTGTATTAGATACTTGTATATAATTTCATTTAAACTGTGAATTTAAGTTGGCATTTTTACACACACAAAATCAACCAAAATAAATATAATATGTTTTGTCTTGTGGGAAATTACTTCATATTGAAGATACGTTTCAATTACTAAAGTGAAATAGATCATTTAGAGAAATGGCTTAAATGTGAATTTTCGAAGTAAACTAAAATATTTATACCGCAAATGTTTCTTTTGAACGAAAAATCGAAATTTATTTTAAAGAGAAATAACGATTATTTCTAACCTTAGAGATGAAGTATGAAAGGATGAATTGTGAAATGTTTGCGATATAATTGTCAAATTTCGTTCTACAATCATAAGCCGCATTATATTGTATTAATAATAATAATATATAAAAAAGATATTGACACAATATCCCTGATACTGCATACACTTTTTTAAAACATGTTAAGCATTTCTATACGTCTAAATATATATTTAGAAGCTCTTTGTATCTTTTAAAAGCTTCTGTACTTGATCACGTAATATTTATTAATCCCATATCTTAAATGCTTCATTTTTCTGTTAAATCTCTGTTTTAATACTTAATCCTATTATATAATTAGAATTTATAGGTAGTTATCAATATATGAGCATCATTATCCTACCTAATGGTGATATGAATCATAATTATAAAGAAATTCAGAGGTTCCTCCTTCAATAGATATATAAGGAGTTGTTTAATACAACTAGAGGCGTTGTGTCTATAGATTCTTGTAAGTGTTATTAGATGCAAATTTGGTTTTTTAAAAATGAGAAATATCTTGGGATATTAGTTTCTTCCTCTTGAGTATTTATTTATTAAAATGTTTTTTATGATCCGATTTTCAGGCCGTCCTGTGTTAAGATCGAATTTTTGAATTCTTTACTTGTAGGCCTATTTGAGTTAAGATTTAATTTTATAAAACCTGGATTTTTTAGTCATTTTAAAGATAGAATTTAATCGAATTGGTGTTTCTGAGTAATTTTATTATTCGATGTTTAGAGTCAGGTTCGAGTTGTGTGACCTGAATTTTGAGCATTTAGATTAGGTAATATTTTATAAACTGATCTTTTTCTTTCAGATGTTTTTTAACGTATCATACAAGATAGAGTGGCCAACCACGGGTTTCACCTGATTGTTAAATATTTATAGAAGATCAAGATATGGAAGTGACCCAGAAACTTTGAAACTTCAAATTAAATAATGACAACGCCCTTAAACACAAATATTTTAAAACGTTGACCCTTGGTCAGATGCTATGTCGAAGTATTGCACCACACAAACATAGAAAATTGATCAGAAGATATGTCCAAGTATTGCACCACAGACAGAACGTTGGTCGGACGCTATGTCCAAGTGATGTACCACAATCAAAGAACGTTGGTCAGAAACTATGTCCAAGCGATGCACCACAGACAGAGAACGTTGGTCGGACGCTATGTCCAAGCGATGCACCACAGACATAGAACGTTGGTCAGAAACTATGTCCAAGCGATGCACCACAGACAGAGAACGTTGGTCGGACGCTATGTCTAAGTGATGCACCACAGACATAGAAAATTGATCAGAAAATATGTCAAAGTATTGCACCACAGACAGAGAACGTTAGTCGGACGCTATGTCCAAGTGATGTACCACAATCAAAGAACGTTGGTCAGAAACTATGTCCAAGCGATGCACCACAGACATAGAAAATTGATCAGAAGATATGTCCAAGTGATGCACCACAGACAGAGAACGTTTGTCGGACGCTATGTCCAAGTGATGCACCACAGACAGAGAACGTTAGTCGGACGCTATGTCCAAGTGATGTACCACAATCAAAGAACGTTGGTCAGAAACTATGTCCAAGCGATGCACCACAGACAGAGAACGTTGGTCGGACGCTATGTCCAAGTGATGTACCACAATCAAAGAACATTGGTCAGAAACTTTGTCCAAGCGATGCACCACAGACAGAGAACGTTGGTCGGACTCTATGTCCAAGCGATGCACCACAGACATAGAACGTTGGTCAGAAACTATGTTCAAGCGATGCACCACAGACAGAGAACGTTGGTCAGAAACTATGTCCAAGCGATGCACCACAGACAGAGAACGTTGGTCAGAAACTATGTCCAAGCGATGCACCACAGACAGAGAACATTGGTCAGAAACTATGTCCAAGTGATGCACCACAGACAGAGAACGTTGGTCAGAAACTATGTCCAAGCGATGCACCACAGACATAGAACGTTGGTCAGAAACTATGTCCAAGTGTTGCACCACAGACATAGAACGTTGGTCAGAAACTATGTCCAAGCGATGCACCACAGACAGAGAACGTTGGTCCGAAACTATGTCCAAGTGATGTACCACAATCAAATAACGTTGGTCAGAAACTATGTCCAAGCGATGCACCACAGACATAGAACGTTGGTCAGAAACTATGTCCAAGTGTTGCACCACAGACATAGAACGTTGGTCAGAAACTATATCCAAGCGATGCACCACAGACAGAGAACGTTGGTCCGAAACTATGTCCAAGTGATGTACCACAATCAAATAACGTTGGTCAGAAACTATGTCCAAGCGATGCACCACAGACAGAGAACGTTGGTCAGAAACTATGTCCAAGCGATGCACCACAGACAGAGAACGTTGGTCCGAAACTATGTCCAAGTGATGTACCACAATCAAATAACGTTGGTCAGAAACTATGTCCAAGCGATGCACCACAGACAGAGAACGTTGGTCAGAAACTATGTCCAAGCGATGCACCACAGACATAGAACGTTGGTCAGAAACTATGTCCAAGTGATGCACCACAGACATAGAACGTTGGTCAGAAACTATGTCCAAGTGATGCACCACAGACATAGAACGTTGGTCAGAAACTATGTCCAAGTGATGCACCACAGACATAGAACGTTGGTCAGAAACTATGTCCAAGTGATGTACCACAGACAGAGAACGTTGGTCAGAAGCTATGTCCAAGTGATGCACCACAGACATAGAACGTTGGTCAGGAACTATGTCCAAGTGATGCACCACAGACAAAGAATGTTGGTCAGAAACTATGTCCAAGTGATGCACCACAGACATTGAACGTTGGTCAGAAACTATGTCCAAGCGATGCCCCCCCAAAGATTGATTAAATATTGGTAGGTTGGGGGAGCTCTGGTTGAATAGCCAGGGGCGGTGTAATGAGGGAAGAGGGGGGGTGGCTACTGGAAGGGGGAGGTGGTAACTATTTTTTACTGGTCCCCATAAACTATCCTAACTATTTTCCCACCGATTCCCTCTATTCAGAACATTGAATGTGTGTGAGAAGAAATTGATCGCATACAAGTTGGGATTATACTGTTAAGATGTAAATATTGGAGTTCCTTTATAAAATCACGATCTTTATTAGTTTATAATAGAAAAAAGAAACTACCGAATATTATTAACCAAGGAATATACAAGGTTGTCCCAAAATTTTGTAAACACTTGCAAAAAAAATTAATATACCAATATTATTCGCCGATATGTATAAAGTAATTGTATTATGTATTATTATGTATTCACCGCTTAATAATATTATTTGTCAAGTAATAAGAAAACAACGTTTTAAGAAAAACACGAACTTTTGGGACAACCTTACAACTTTCAGTTATAAAACTTTCGATTTTGGATATTTTACTTTACTATTTTTTAAAATCACGAAATAACCTCTCTTTAATGGCCTAGCTGTATATTGCAAATGTCTCTATTCTAAAATAATATTTAAATTATACTGGTATTCACAGGTTAACAAGTTTCCCCGATATAAAAAATAGTGTAAATTATTGGTAGTTTACTCCAATTTTCCAAGTGTTTCTTCCATTCCAATCTTAAAGTTTTGGCGGTATTCTGCCAGTTTTCAAAGATTCCTCCATTCTCCAAATACTAGTGTAAAATTATTGATAATTTACCACACAACAAAAAACAACACAACACACAACAAAACACAACAACACACACAACAGTTTTCAAATTTCTTTCATACCAAATATATAACAATATTATTATAGTTTACTCTCATTCCAAATTTCTCCCATTCCAAATATTAGTGTAAAATTAACGGTAGTGTTTTCCAATTTTCAAGTTTCGTCCATTTTAAATCTCAGCAAAAGTTATTAGTAGTATTAACTATCTTTTCAGTATGGTCATGTAGAAAATGTATAAACACATCATTTTTGATTTGTTAACCGACATCATAATGTTACAACAATATACAAATAGTCCATTTTTAATCCACTAAATATATATATATGTTAGCGTCTTATACCTGCACATAAAAATTCGTTAATTCTCTAGTGATAGAAACATGATGTAAATAAGATACAGCCTTAATGGTAATTCAGAAATTAAGGTCTTATGCAAATTAAGTCAACTCACGCACACAGCGTTGCACGCGGCACATCCTGTGAGACAATTAGAAAACAAATTTCGTTTTGTTATCATTGAATAATGATCAAAAATTAGTAATTGAAATCAAAAAGCGTTTTGTTGACACTTTAAATACAGGAGTCATTATCTAAATGAATATGGATACACATATGGAGAGGGAAGTGTTGAAACTCTATATTAAAAAACGACTTAACGAAAGAAATCGACATTTGCTATAATGTACCTAGCCTTAATCGTTTTAAATTGTATATTTTATTCAGGTCATATGGTTTCACTCCAAATGATACTTTTTTTGTTCTATATGTGTTCACTCTATATAGGGGATGGCTTATTTGTTTCTATATTTCTATCCCAAGGCTTCATTCCAGCTCCTTTTGTTTTTATATGGATTTATCCAGATGTTTATATATGGCTTTATTACAGCTCTATTTGTTTCTATATGGCTTCCTTCCAATTCTGTGTGCATCTATATGGCTTCATTCTAATTATGTTTGCTTCTATATGGCTTCATTCTAATTATGTTTGCTTCTATATGGCTTCAGTCCAGCTCTGTCTGCTTCTGTATTGCTTCATTACAGCTCTTTGTTTCTATATGGCTTCAGTCCAGCCCTGTCTGCTTCTGTATTGCTTCATTACAGCTCTTTGTCCTATATGGCTTCAGTCCAGCTCTGTCTGCTTCTGTATTGCTTCATTACAGCTCTTTGTTTCTATATGGCTTCAGTCCAGCTCTGTCTGCTTCTGTATTGCTTCATTACAGCTCTTTGTTTCTATATGGCTTCAGTCCAGCTCTGTCTGCTTCTGTATTGCTTCATTACAGCTCTTTGTTTCCATATGGCTTCAGTTCAGCTCTGTCTGCTTCTGTATTGCTTCATTACAGCTCTTTGTTTCTACATGGCTTCAGTCCATCTCTTTTTGTTTCTGTATTGCTTCATTACAGCTCTTTGTTTCTATATGGCTTCAGTCCAGCTCTTTTTGTTTCTGTATTGCTTCATTACAGCTCTTTTTTTCTATATGGCTTCATTCAGGCATTGTGTGCATCTATATGGCTTCATTCCAGGTGGTCATTAGTTTCTAAATGGCTTCACTTCGGGTGATGGTCAAATGTTTTTATACGACTTCAATCCAAGTCTCTTTGTTTTCACTTATGTTTACTTCAGATGATGGTCGATCACTAATGATATGTGTCATAATTTTTTTTTTTTGTGTGAAAAAAAGTAAAATAGAGAGTTTTTTTCACTCCCTCTTCTCTCTAACTACTTCCAAGATAAAAATCAGAAGTTTTCTAACATAGTTATTTTCTAAAATAGTGATAATAATGATATCTGATAGCTATATAAGTATTTTCTATAACCTCGTTATTTTTTATAAAAACATGTTATTTTAAAATATGGAGTTAAAACATATATATATTACTGATTAACATTTTTTAAATAATCGACAGTTTCTTGAAATATTATTTTTAAAATGTTTCCTATATCTTAAATTTTTTGATGTATATATTATTTAACTAATAAATATAATATTTCTAGTTCTCTCTCTTTTTTTTTCTGTGAAAATTGAGCAAAGTTTATGAAAATTGGTAATTTTTTTAAAATATTAATTTTACAATGCATATATTCTGTTACTTTAATTTTTGTAAAAAAAAAAAAAAAAGTGCAATATATATTTTGATGATACTGAAAAGCATTATCAAATTAAGTTTCAACTCCTATATGTGAATTGATGTAAATTTTTGTCATGTCTGTAGGCCTACACCGTGTATTCCTAGTTTGAAAAGAGTGTTTTCTTTGTTAGAAAACAATGGTTCATTGTCGTAGTGAACAATTGGGAATAATGGGTGGAACAAGCTACCATTGTTATTAGGTGTTGTATTTACCATGTACGTTTTCCTATAAATTATTTTTTTTTATATATATACGCCACACGTTTACAGAATATTCACAGTAAAAAAACTGCAAAAATGTGCGCATAGGTTTTAAATTAATACAGATGCAGACTTTATGAATTTTAATAGATGATTTAATAAGATAATAATAAATGTTAATATACACCTTTTATCAATAGGTTTTGCACTTTTTTAAGACAGCATTTAACACTTTAATGACATTTTTCATTTTAATATTAAATTGATATAATATATCACTCAATGACATTTTTCATATTAACAATAACAATTTACACTTTAATGACATTTTTAATTTTAATATTAAGTTTACACTTTAAAATAACAATTCTTCACGCTTAATAACATTTTAATCGATTTTTCGTTTTTTAAAATATTTTAGCAATTATTCTCTATAGATATATTTTGCTTTTATCGAAGCACTTTTATTTTAATTGAAATTGGTCTGTTTTTTAGACATTTATATATCCGTTTTAATCTAGCATTAGAAATAAAGCATTCGAGATTTTCTCAAATAAAGTTAATCCTTGTTTAATATTGTGGTAAAATGTTCCTATATTCCCATTACAAGATGCTTATCCGCTTATCCTTTTACTATTTTCATAACTGTATTTTTTTAAATAGATTTTTATATGATCAAACTGAACATAACGTAAGTTAGAACAACTCTCCAGTGTTTGATTATTCATTGGGAACCAATATTACCATCAAAACTAATAAATATATATTCATTTTTAAATATTATATTAACTATAGAATAGAGTAGATCGTTACACACACATGCGATGAAAAATATCTAAAACAAAATTCTAAAACTTAAGGGTGATGTTTTCATTCAACCTAAAGAAGCTATTTAAAACAATAGTTATGAAAATAGCTGAGATTTAAGCTAAGAAGTAGCTTGTTGCGGAAATATAGGAAAATTTAAAGCCCATAGTAAACTTTACTTGATAAAATATCAAATGCTTAATTTCTAATGCTTGATTGAAACGGATATCAAAAATGTCGAAAATAGACCAAATTTAATAAAAATATAAAAGTATTGAGGTGTATGAACTAAAAATATATTTTTAAAATAAAAAATATCGCTTGAAAAGAAAAATATTTTATTAAAGTTTAAAATGTTGTTAAAGTGTTATTAGAGTGTAAAATGTCTTAAAATTGCAAAAACATTATTCAATTAACGAAATATTTTTTTAAAAATCTAAAAGCCATAATTTTAAAAAAGATAAATAAAGACATGTTTTATAAGAATATTTCAAATGGAATTATTTGTTTCTTGTTTTTATTTGAGGGGAAATTGGGATAATATATATTGATAATTATTGCTAAAAGAAAAAAAAAATCGATCGAAAAATTACTATAGGATAAGAAGTTGAATTCTTTATTTACAAAATTTTGAGTTTTACAACAACCAATTCTATTTTTAAATTGATTTCAAAAATAAGTGTCTCAATTTTGAAATTTAAAAAGTAACTCTAATCAATAAAAAAAATTATCGAATATTTATCATTTATACCAATTTATTTGTGAACAACTAAAAAAATTAAACATATTCCCCATCTTATAAATACCTTTACGATTTTATCAAGGTCAGTATTTTTATTCATAAATTTAGGACTTTTTTATTTTTTAGGTTTTTTTTTACTGTATATAAAATTAAACAATAGTTTAAATTTTAATACCGACCTTTTATAGTATAATATCAACATTTGAAAGTTCAATAGCAAATATTTAAACAAGTTTTATATAATGAAATATCTATAAAAAGTTGCTAAATAAGAAGGTTTCACTAAGAAAATTTCAATTTAAATTGAAAATGTGGGGATTATTTTTTACTTACAAAATATTTAAATTATTTTCATAATGTTATCTTTCACTTTACAAATTTTTATTTTACATTAAATGTGGTTTTAAAACTTTAAAACATCGATATTACACTTTGAAATGACGTTGTTAAACTTCAAAAATTTGTTATTAAATCTCAAAATATTCCTATTAAACTTTAAAATGATGATAATATACCATAAAATGTCGTTATTAAATTTTTAAATATTGTTTTAAAGGTGTATAGCTTTTATATTTGCAAACAAAGATATAAAAAATGTCCATATTGAAATCAAAAATACCTTTAATAAAATAAAAAAAGATATATGTCATTTACTGTTTTGAAATGTTTTTACATTTTGCTTCTTTAATTTATATTTTTCGTGTCATATCGATATATTTTTAAATTAATATGTGTGGTACTCTTAATTCATCGTAAATTATCTGTCAATTCTTTTGATAGTATAAATATTTAAATAGGTTTTAAAATATATGAAATATTGACTCGGAATGATATTTATTTTAAATATGTTATTGACAAGTCTCTTTTATAAACTTTTCTAATTAAAAATATCAAAGGATGTTTTTTATTTCTATATTGCCAAAAAGAAAAGCAAATAAATTTCTATCAAAAGAAGTGTTCTCTTCAATATAATTTCGCTATCCTTTCTATAGAATAAATTTTATCTTTTTCGAAAATCTCCATTATTTTTCTAGGCTAAATTTTAATGAAATATTTAACGCCCTAAAAACATTTCCCCCCGTTTCAATATCTAAAATAAATTTTATAAAAATGGCCTCCCACATAATTAAATTCAAACAGACGATGAAGAAAAAAATGGCAGCCGACGGGGCGTATTAATGTTTTGATGTCTAATTACCAAACGGTGTGGAACTCCAACTTTTTGTGGGAGGAGAAAATCTAATTATTTTGGAAAATTTTCTTAAGAAAATTTAATTTAAAAATATTAACCAGACGTTTAAAAATGTTAATCATCCGCCATCTTGAAATTCTCTAAATATCGTCTGAAACGCTTGAGAATAATGTCCGCCATTTTGGCCTCATTATTTCTACTTGAATTTTTTTTAAATCGTAGAAGCTCGTTAATTCATTCTGTATGTAATTCGGCTTTACCCCTAATTCGATGAATTTTTGTGTGGTCTCTTTTTTTTTTTTTTAATGATAGAAAAAATACAGTTTTATATATATCGATTATGTGAAAAATTGAATAATACATTTTTCTATATTTTAAAAATTTAACAGCATTAATAAATTTAATTATATTCCTATTTAGGATTCTTTTTGTCTTCTTTAAATGATAGGGGCCAAATATAGGTATTTTTCGCAAGTCAATCGGGAGGTCTAATTAACGAGGTTTTACTATATATTGTAATATATGGTATTTTAGAATATTAGTTCACATTCATAGCACATGTGATGGAAATTTTCAAGAATTATTAAACTCAAAAATACGTGTAATAAAAACTCACTTTTCTTATACCACTAAAATTTACTATCACAGAATAAGGAAATCAGGGGTGAGGTTACCCTTATACAACTAAAATTTACTATCACAGAATAAGGAAATCAGGGGTGAGGTTACCCTTATAAAATTAAAATTTACTATTACAGAATAAGGAAATCAGGGGTGAGGTTACCCTTATACAAAGTTTTTTAAAGCTTCACATCAATATGATTTTAAAATGCAATTTTAAGATAAAAATGGGTTTTAGGAGTATATACAGATATAAAACGTCATATTTGAAGTAAACGAAAAAATTGCGCTACAAATTTTAAAATAAAACGTCATAATTAAAACAACAATAATCTCCCCATTCTCAATAGAAAAAGAAACATAGTCGGTAAAAAAGAGCTTCTTTTACACATAATATACAACAAAAACAACAAAAGCCTTCATTGAGGACCTCTCGTCCTATAAAGGATTCGCCAGTTTACAGAGTAATTGAAGAGAAGAGAACTAAGAATACAGAGAGAAACCCATAATTAGTAGGTATAGTATAGTATTTTCTACACTGTGACTATATACAACAGAAGCAACAAGCCTTTTACTGGAATCAAAGTCCCATACAGGATTCGTCATTCTAATCCTGACAAAGATTATTTACATATACTTTTACACATAATATAAAAAAATAATTATTAAAAAAAGCTCTTTCTCCCCGATTTGTTTTTATTATTCTATAAAACGACATAAATTAAAATATTTTAGTTTCAAATAACAACAAAAAATGAAACCTCCCGAAATTCAAATTTTTGAGCTATTTATTTAATAACTTCTCACAGATATGTGGAACAAGCACTGAGTAAAGATATCATGCTGGCTTTTATAATCTCAACATTGATTGGCTGGTTAAGGTAATGTGACAGTAGAGATATATTTTGTTGAACTAAACACAATTTTCCTGATTTCTAAACAAGATCTATATCATATGAGCTAAATATACAATACCTTAGTTGTGGCTCAGTTTGGTAGATTAAACTTAGAGGTGGTTTCTTCACTGCCAGGTCTTCCCATCTTTACGCTCAGTGTTGTGTGTTATGTTGTGTTGTGTTTGGTTTTTTTTTTTTTTTTTCGCTATTAAAAATTGTTTTTCGTAAATATATATGTTTTATATTAAAATATTTTTTTATTCAAAATTATATTTCATTAATTCAAATACTCTGCTAAAACGACCGCCAGAGGTCATGCTTCCCCTATAAAAACTCATTGTTGTTGTTTCCCGATGGCCGGCTCAAATCTTTTGTACGTTATGTAAATAAGTTTTTCATTTTTTGATTCTTACGCCTTAAATCAGGCAGTACTTTTATCAAATTATGTTTTTATATATCCCATAAGCACAATTAAAGCAAATTGTGATTCAATCTTCATTTTATTATAATATTTTAACCACGACTGCATTAATCAAGATAATCAAAAATCAACAGAAATCTCTCTCTCTCTTTTAAATAATATATATATACAGTAGAACTTGAATAATTCAAACGTCTTTAATACGAATATTTATCTTGGTCCCTAGAATTTCCTATAAATAGAATTTCCGTTTTTAATTCGATTTTTTGGATAATTTGATTTTTTTTTTTGGTCTCTTGGGCTTCAAATTATCTAACTTCGACTGTATTACACTGATAATGAGGAATAAATCGACATTTTTTTCATTTTACTCTCTTGATAGGAAAAAAAAAGGCATCTATGAAAAAGTTTATTTTTAATAAATTTTTATTAACTCAAACTTTCAGGTCTTAGAGCCCCTCTACTGGAGTAATGTAATAGATTATAATTTTTTCGATTTTTTCATTTTGATTTCCACTAATCAATGATTATTTAGAGATATTGAAAAATTATAAATATTATTATTTTATTTTTTTTATGATTATAAAAACAAGGAGCTTTAGGAATTATTAAATATTTCGTGCTCACAAAAACATATATAAGAAATATTAAAATTAAGTAAATAATATTGTGATTGAATGCGTGTCTGAGCTGAGAAAAATAATATATTCTGAAAGTTACTTGTTTTCCTATCTTAAATAATAATAAATGACAAATAAATTAATCTTTTTGATACCTTTAAAATTTTAAAACACTCGAATCTTGGGTTTAATCCATGCTCATCACGTGAATACAGTCTCACTATTGCAATAATTTAGTTACAAAATATATTGATAGATATTTCCTAATAAAAAAAAGATTCTTGTAAATGAGGAAAATATTTTTCTTTTAATAAATCTTTGTTTATTTATGAGTTTATTTTTATATTTAAAGGATGTTTTAAGTATGATTTGCATAGACTAAAATGGCATTCAAACACTTTAAATTTTTATTCCATATTGTCATATCTATTGATAAACGAAGTATTATATTTTGTCCTAATATTTGTCGTTTTTAATATGATTATAATAACAAAAATACTGCACCATTTATATTTCTAAAAGTAAACTATATTTTTATAGTTCTTATTAGTAAAAAAAAAACAATTTTTGTATCGAATATTTTTCATTTATACACATAAACAACAAACTATGAAGCTATACATAATCCAATATGCATATTTAATTACATATAGGTAAACGTGAAGAGTCGATTTTCTTTTATTCCACATTTTCATTAGAAATATTTGTGCTCAAATAAATATTTGATTTATATGGCATATATATAAACCTATCCATATATCTCATAGCTCTACCATGTTGAATTTATCACCAATATGCTTTATACCAGAAAATAAGTCAGATTTGGGTGGAAAGGCTTCGGAAGAAACAATACCAACCTAGAATCCTCCAAAATCTCGGGGAAAGGGGTTCTCGATGTGTAAAACGCGGGAGAAATGTACAAAAAAGAGGTGAAATCTTAAGGCCAAGACAAACATATGGGGTATTTCCTGCTGGGTAAGTCACCATGGTGGGGTGAAGGCCCCTGCAGACCTTGGGGAGCGCAGTGCCCCCGACAGTTGGCCGGGCTAGGCGGGGTTCAAGGCCTACGCAGGGGGTAGATTCCTTGACCTGGGGCTTCCTGCGATGCCCCTGCGTCCACTCCAGATGTTGCTTGCCCTGATTCTGCCTCTCCCAGGATCCTTGAGATATTCAATAAATACACGGGAATCATCCACCGATTATTTCTTCACTGAAACATTCACTAAATACACGGGTTCCTCTATCAATTCTTTCTTCACTGAAACATTCACTAAATACACGGGTTCCTCTATCAATTCTTTCTTCACTGCAACATTCACTAAATACACGGGTTCCTTTATCAATTCTTTCTTCACTAAAACATCCACTAAATACACGGGTTCCTTTATCAATTCTTTCTTCACTGAAACATCCACTAAATACACGGGTACCTTCATCAATTCTTTCTTCACTGAAACATTCACTAAATACACGGGTTCCTCTATTAATTCTTTCTTCACTTAAACATTCACTAAATACACGGGTTCCTTTATCAATTCTTTCTTCACTGAAACATTCACTGAATACACGGGTTCCTCTATCAATTCTTTCTTCACTGAAACATTCACTAAATACACGGATTCCTTTATCAATTTTTTCTTCACTGAAACATCCACTAAATACACGGGTACCTTTATCAATTCTTTCTTCACTGAAACATTCACTAAATACACGGGTTCCTCTATCAATTCTTTCTTCACTGAAACATTCACTAAATACACGGGTTCCTCTATCAATTCTTTCTTCACTAAAACATCCACTAAATACACGGGTACCTTCATCAATTCTTTCTTCACTGAAACATTCAATAAATACACGGGTTCCTCTATCAATTATTTCTTCACTGAAACATCCACTAAATAGACGGGTACCTTCATCAATTCTTTCTTCACTGAAACATCCACTAAATACACGGGTACCTTTATTAATTCTTTCTTCACTGAAACATTCACTAAAAACACGGGTTCCTCTATCAATTATTTCTTCACTGAAACATTCACTAAATACACGGGTTTCTTTATCAATTCTTTCTTCACTGAAACATTCACTAAATACACGGGTTCCTCTACCAATTCTTTCTTCACTGAAACATTCACTAAATACACGGGTTCCTCTATCAATTCTTTCTTCACTGAAACATTCACTAAATATACGGGTTCCTCTATCAATTATTTCTTCACTGAAACATCCACTAAATACACGGGTAACTTTATCAATTCTTTCTTCACTGAAACATTCACTAAATACACGGGTTTCTTTATCAATTCTTTCTTCACTGAAACATTCACTAAATACACGGGTTCCTCTACCAATTCTTTCTTCACTGAAACATTCACTAAATACACGGGTTCCTCTATCAATTCTTTCTTCACTGAAACATTCACTAAATATACGGGTTCCTCTATCAATTATTTCTTCACTGAAACATCCACTAAATACACGGGTAACTTTATCAATTCTTTCTTCACTGAAACATCCACTAAATACACGGGTACCTTTATTAATTCTTTCTTCACTGAAACATTCACTAAAAACACGGGTTCCTCTATCAATTATTTCTTCACTGAAACATTCACTAAATATACGGGTTCCTCTATCAATTATTTCTTCACTGAAACATCCACTAAATACACGGGTAACTTTATCAATTCTTTCTTCACTGAAACATTCACTAAATACACGGGTTACTTTATCAATTATTTCTTCACTGAAACATTCACTAAATACACGGGTTCCTCTATCAATTCTTTCTTCACTGAAACATCCACTAAATACACGGGTACCTTTATCAATTCTTTCTTCACTGAAACATTCACTAAATACACGGGTTCCTCTATCAATTATTTCTTCACTGAAACATCCACTAAATACACGGGTACCTTTATCAATTCTTTCTTCACTGAAACATTCCCTAAATACACGGGTTCTTCTATCAATTCTTTCTTCACTAAAACATCCACTAAATACACGGGTACCTTCATCAATTCTTTCTTCACTGAAACATTCAATAAATACACGGGTTTTTTTTCAATTCTTTCTTTACTGAAACATCCACTAAATACACGGGTACCTTTATCAATTCTTTCTTCACTGAAACATTCACTAAATACACGGGTTCCTCTATCAATTATTTCTTCACTGAAACATTCACTAAATACACGGGTTCCTCTATCAATTATTTCTTACTGAAACATTCACTAAATACACGGGTTCCTCTGTCAATTCTTTCTTCACTGAAACATCCACTAAATACACGGGTACCTTCACCAATTCTTTCTTCACTGAAACATTCAATAAATACACGGGTTCCTCTATAAATTCTTTCTTCACTGAAACATTCACTAAATACACGGGTTCCTCTATAAATTATTTCTTCACTGAAACATTCACTGAATACACGGGTACCTCTATCAATTCTTTCTTCACTGAAACATTCACTAAATAAACGGGTTCCTCTATAAATTCTTTCTTCATTGAAACATTCACTAAATACACGGGTTCCTCTATCATTTCTTTCTTTACTGAAACATTCACTAAATACACGGGTTCCTCTATAAATTCTTTATTCACTGAAACATTCCCTAAAAACACGGGTTCTTCTATCAATTCTTTCTTCATTGAAACATCCACTAAATACACGGGTACCTTCATCAATTCTTTCTTCATTGAAACATTCACTAAATACACGGGTTCCTCTATCAATTCTTTCTTCACTGAAACATTCACTAAATACACGGGTTTCTTTATCAATTCTTTCTTCACTGAAACATTCACTAAATACACGGGTTCCTATATCAATTCTTTCTTTATTGAAACATTCACTAAATACACGGGTTCCTTTATCAATTCTTTCTTCCCTGAAACATCCACTAAATACACGGTTTTTTTTATCAATTCTTTCTTCACTGAAACATTCACTTAATACACGGGTTCCTCTATCAATTCTTTCTTCACTGAAATATTCACTAAATAAACGGGTTCCTCTATCAATTCTTTCTTCACTGAAACATTCACTAATTACACGGGTTCCTATATCAATTCTTTCTTCATTGAAACATTCACTAAATACACGGGTTCCTTTATCAATTCTTTCTTCACTGAAACATCCACTAAATACACGGTTTTTTTTATCAATTCTTTCTTCACTGAAACATTCACTTAATACACGGGTTCCTCTATCATTTCTTTCTTCACTGAAATATTCACTAAATAAACGGGTTCCTCTATCAATTCTTTCTTCACTGAAACATTCACTAAATACACGGGTTCCTATATCAATTCTTTCTTCATTGAAACATTCACTAAATACACGGGTTCCTTTATCAATTCTTTCTTCACTGAAACATCCACTAAATACACGGTTTTTTTTATCAATTCTTTCTTCACTGAAACATTCACTTAATACACGGGTTCCTCTATCAATTCTTTCTTCACTGAAATATTCACTAAATAAACGGGTTCCTCTATCAATTCTTTCTTCACTGAAACATTCACTAATTACACGGGTTCCTATATCAATTCTTTCTTCATTGAAACATTCACTAAATACACGGGTTCCTTTATCAATTCTTTCTTCACTGAAACATCCCCTAAATACACGGTTTTTTTTATCAATTCTTTCTTCACTGAAACATTCACTTAATACACGGGTTCCTCTATCAATTCTTTCTTCACTGAAATATTCACTAAATAAACGGGTTACTCTATCAATTCTTTCTTCACTGAAACATTCACTAATTACACGGGTTCCTCTATCAATTCTTTCTTCACTGAAACATCCAGTAAATACACGGGTACCTTTATCAATTCTTTCTTCACTGAAATATTCACTAAATACACGGGTTCCTTTATCAATTCTTTCTTCACTGAAACATTCACTAAATACACGGGTTCCTCTATCAATTCTTTCTTCACTGAAACATCCACTAAATACACGGGTACCTTTATCAATTCTTTCTTCACTGAAATATTCACTAAATACACGGGTTCCTTTATCAATTCTTTCTTCACTGAAACATTCACTAAATACACGGGTTCCTCTATCAATTCTTTCTTCACTGAAACATCCACTAAATACACGGGTTCCTTTATCAATTCTTTCTTCACTGAAACATCCACTAAATACACGGGTACCTTTATCAATTCTTTCTTCACTGAAACATTCACTAAATACACGGGTTCCTCTATCAATTCTTTCTTCACTTAAACATTCACTAAATACACGGGTTCCTTTATCAATTCTTTCTTCACTGAAACATTCACTAAATACACGGGTTCCTCTATCAATTCTTTCTTCACTGAAACATTCACTGAATACACGGGTTCCTCTATCAATTCTTTCTTCACTAAAACATTCACTAAATACACGGATTCCTTTATCAATTCTTTCTTCACTGAAACATCCACTAAATACACGGGTACCTTTATCAATTCTTTCTTCACTGAAACATTCACTAAATACACGGGTTCCTCTATCAATTCTTTCTTCACTGAAACATTCACTATATACACGGGTTCCTCTATCAATTCTTTTTTCACTGAAATATCCACTAAATACACGGGTACCTTTATTAATTCTTTCTTCACTGAAACATTCACTAAAAACACGGGTTCCTCTATCAATTATTTCTTCACTGAAACATTCACTAAATACACGGGTTTCTTTATCAATTCTTTCTTCACTGAAACATTCACTAAATACACGGGTTCCTCTATCAATTCTTTCTTCACTGAAACATTCACTAAATACACGGGTTCCTCTATCAATTCTTTCTTCACTGAAACATCCACTAAATACACGGGTACCTTTATTAATTCTTTCTTCACTGAAACATTCACTAAATATACGGGTTCCTCTATCAATTATTTCTTCACTGAAACATTCACTAAATACACGGTTTCTTTATCAATTCTTTCTTCACTGAAACATTCACTAAATACACGGGTTCCTCTATCAATTCTTTCTTCACTGAAACATTCACTAAATACACGGGTTCCTCTATCAATTCTTTCTTCACTGAAACATCCACTAAATACACGGGTACCTTTATCAATTCTTTCTTCACTGAAACATTCCCTAAATACACGGGTTCTTCTATCAATTCTTTCTTCACTAAAACATCCACTAAATACACGGGTACCTTCATCAATTCTTTCTTCACTGAAACATTCAATAAATACACGGGTTCTTTTATCAATTCTTTCTTTACTGAAACATCCACTAAATACACGGGTGCCTTTATCAATTCTTTCTTCACTGAAACATTCACTAAATACACGGGTTCCTCTATCAATTATTTCTTCACTGAAACATTCACTAAATACACGGGTTCCTCTATCAATTATTTCTTACTGAAACATTCACTAAATACACGGGTTCCTCTGTCAATTATTTCTTCACTGAAACATCCACTAAATACACGGGTTCCTCTATAAATTATTTCTTCACTGAAACATTCACTGAATACACGGGTACCTCTATCAATTCTTTCTTCACTGAAACATTCACTAAATACACGGGTTCCTCTATAAATTCTTTCTTCACTGAAACATTCACTAAATACACGGGTTCCTCTATCATTTCTTTCTTTACTGAAACATTCAGTAAATACACGGGTTCCTCTATAAATTCTTTATTCACTGAAACATTCCCTAAATACACGGGTTCTTCTATCAATTCTTTCTTCATTGAAACATCCACTAAATACACGGGTACCTTCATCAATTCTTTCTTCATTGAAACATTCACTAAATACACGGGTTCCTCTATCAATTCTTTCTTCACTGAAACATTCACTAAATACACGAGTTTCTTTATCAATTCTTTCTTCACTGAAACATTCACTAAATACACGGGTTCCTATATCAATTCTTTCTTTATTGAAACATTCACTAAATACACGGGTTCCTTTATCAATTCTTTCTTCACTGAAACATCCACTAAATACACGGTTTTTTTATCAATTCTTTCTTCACTGAAACATTCACTTAATACACGGGTTCCTCTATCAATTCTTTCTTCACTGAAATATTCACTAAATAAACGGGTTCCTCTATCAATTCTTTCTTCACTGAAACATTCACTAATTACACGGGTTCCTATATCAATTCTTTCTTCATTGAAACATTCACTAAATACACGGGTTCCTTTATCAATTCTTACTTCACTGAAACATCCACTAAATACACGGGTTTTTTTTATCAATTCTTTCTTCACTGAAACATTCACTTAATACACGGGTTCCTCTATCAATTCTTTCTTCACTGAAATATTCACTAAATAAACGGGTTCCTCTATCAATTCTTTCTTCACTGAAACATTCACTAAATACACGGGTTCCTATATCAATTCTTTCTTCATTGAAACATTCACTAAATACACGGGTTCCTTTATCAATTCTTTCTTCACTGAAACATCCACTAAATACACGGTTTTTTTATCAATTCTTTCTTCACTGAAACATTCACTTAATACACGGGTTCCTCTATCAATTCTTTCTTCACTGAAATATTCACTAAATAAACGGGTTCCTCTATCAATTCTTTCTTCACTGAAACATTCACTAATTACACGGGTTCCTATATCAATTCTTTCTTCATTGAAACATCCACTAAATACACGGGTACCTTTATCAATTCTTTCTTCACTGAAACATCCACTAAATACACGTTTTTTTTTATCAATTCTTTCTTCACTGAAACATTCACTTAATACACGGGTTCCTCTATCAATTCTTTCTTCACTGAAATATTCACTAAATAAAGGGGTTCCTCTATCAATTCTTTCTTCACTGAAACATTCACTAATTACACGGGTTCCTATATCAATTCTTTCTTCATTGAAACATTCACTAAATACACGGGTTCCTTTATCAATTCTTTCTTCACTGAAACATCCCCTAAATACACGTTTTTTTTATCAATTCTTTCTTCACTGAAACATTCACTTAATACACGGGTTCCTCTATCAATTCTTTCTTCACTGAAATATTCACTAAATAAACGGGTTACTCTATCAATTCTTTCTTCACTGAAACATTCACTAATTACACGGGTTCCTCTATCAATTCTTTCTTCACTGAAACATCCAGTAAATACACGGGTACCTTTATCAATTCTTTCTTCACTGAAATATTCACTAAATACACGGGTTCCTTTATCAATTCTTTCTTCACTGAAACATTCACTAAATACACGGGTTCCTCTATCAATTCTTTCTTCACTGAAACATCCACTAAATACACGGGTACCTTTATCAATTCTTTCTTCACTGAAACATCCACTAAATACACGGTTTTTTTTATCAATTCTTTCTTCACTGAAACATTCACTTAATACACGGGTTCCTCTATCAATTCTTTCTTCACTGAAATATTCACTAAATAAAGGGGTTCCTCTATCAATTCTTTCTTCACTGAAACATTCACTAATTACACGGGTTCCTATATCAATTCTTTCTTCATTGAAACATTCACTAAATACACGGGTTCCTTTATCAATTCTTTCTTCACTGAAACATCCACTAAATACACGGTTTTTTTTTATCAATTCTTTCTTCACTGAAACATTCACTTAATACACGGGTTCCTCTATCAATTCTTTCTTCACTGAAATATTCACTAAATAAACGGGTTCCTCTATCAATTCTTTCTTCACTGAAACATTCACTAATTACACGGGTTCCTCTATCAATTCTTTCTTCACTGAAACATCCAGTAAATACACGGGTACCTTTATCAATTCTTTCTTCACTGAAATATTCACTAAATACACGGGTTCCTTTATCAATTCTTTCTTCACTGAAACATTCACTAAATACACGGGTTCCTCTATCAATTCTTTCTTCACTGAAACATCCACTAAATACACGGGTACCTTTATCAATTCTTTCTTCACTGAAACATCCACTAAATACACGGGTTCCTCTATCAATTCTTTCTTCACTGAAACATTCACTAAATACACGGGTTCCTCTATCAATTCTTTCTTCACTGAAACATTCACTAAATACACAGGATTCCATCGTTCATTATTTTCATACCAAGAATGCCATTCAACCAACCTCGTCTTTACGTCTATCACTAAATCTGATACATTCACACATCATTCCTCTATATTTAATAGCAAAATTATCAATACGCTGATTTTTTTTTAATGAATCAAATTTCACCTCACACACACAGAATCAATATTAAAGAAAATGGTTGAAAATTGACATTCCAATTGCGTTATTAATTCTAAATTCCTATAAAATGACTCAATCCACAATATAATACATATTTTCTCTCTCAGAACTATATTTGCATATATTCCATCCTTCAGCTCTAGGATTCCATTACAGATTAGCCCCATTTCAATCTAACCAAACCATTCTTTAATTTAATCCAAGAGATGTTTGACAAAGCTGAGGTTGTATTATGATCATAATCCTTTATCTTGTCATATTTGTGAACACTAATAAATGAGAAAGCAATTTTAATTAGAATATATATGCATATATCACTTATCTCTTGAGAACATTCCCCCGCATATCTCTTTGAAGGTTTAGTATAAGAGGATTAACAGAGATCTCTGCCTTATCCTGAAACGTGGAACATGTTGATTAGACTCGGTCCAGGTTCCTCATTTCTTTAAGAACTAACTGAAATGTTTAGATATTTATTCCTTTCTCGTGTATTTTTGCATCAAATTAATGTTTAACAGCTATTTTTCTTAAAAGCTAAGCCAAAATTTTAATAATAAACGTTCTCTAATAATAGAATAATAGATGAATATTGGTAAATATTGTGTTTTAGTTTGATATAGGTCATGATAATAGTGTCGAGAGGATTTTTTTCAATTAGGAATTGGTTTGCTTGACATCTTAGTGTTCTCCTTATTATTTCTATTATGATAGTTGTGTTTCGCCGAAATGATATCGTAGGAGCCATGCTAATATTTTCTGTTTCCTTCCTATTGTAGTAGTTGTATAGTTGAACAAGCATCAGGGGCCATGCTAATCTTCTCTGTTCCCTTCCTATTGTTACAGTTGCACTACGAAACATATCAGAAGCCATGTTAATCTTTTCTGTATCCTTCCTATTGTAATTATTGTACCATTGAACAGGTATCAGGGGCCATGCTACACTTCTCTGTTTCCTTCCTATTGTTACAGTTGCACATTAGAAACATAGCAGGAGCCATGTTAATCTTCTCTGTTTACTTCCTATTTTAGTTATTGTACCGTTGAACAGGTATCACAGGGGCCATGCTACACTTCTCTGTTTCCTTTCTATTGTTACAGTTTTACAGCAGAAACATATCAGAAGCAATGTTAATCTTCTCTGTATCCTTCCTATTGTAGTAGTTGTACCGTTGAACAGGTATCAGGGGCCATGCTACACTTCTCTGTTTCCTTTCTATTGTTACAGTTTTACAGCAGAAACATATCAGAAGCAATGTTAATCTTCTCTGTATCTTTCCTATTGTAGTAGTTGTACCGTTGAACAGGTATCACAGGGGCCATGTTGGATCTTCTCTGTTCCCTTCCTATTGTTACAGTTGCACATTAGAAACATAGCAGGAGCCATGTTAATATTCTCTGTATCCTTCCTATTGTAGTAATTGAACCGTGTAGAATTTTGGAATGATGCTTTTCGATTTTTTGTTACATATTTCCAGATATCACGTTTGTATACTTCCAAAATTTCTCCGTTTCAAGATAAAGTATGTTTTATAAAAACTATCATAGCATATCAAAATTTATCTTTATTTATTTTTAATCGTTCAACTTAGCACAACGTTGCCTGCGGCCCAATCCCTGTACTTGCATCATTACCAGACCGCCTTAGTAAAAAAATATATTATTAGGAGAAATACAACATCATGTTAAAAAAAGACGATAATATTTTTACCATTAAATAATACTCATTACTTTCCCTTTCAATTAATCTATCGAAATAAAAAGAAAACACCAACAAAATGTTACCATTGAAAAAAACAAAGTTAATCAGCTCTTACATTATAAATTATGCGACACACACAAAAAAAAACAATTAATTTTAATTAGAAATCTACTATTGATTCTAATTTGGTCTAAATGGCTAATGCAATGTTAATTTATTATTTCAAATTTATCAAACGTAAATAAAATTTTTCCTTCCAAAAATGACATAGCTCTTTTTCACAGGGTCTGCCTCCGAAATTCAATTAGGTTTAATTGGAAAACAGAGATAAAATAACGCTGTGCTGCCAGTAAAAAGGTCCCTCTAACTGGCCAACATTAAATGTGGGGCCTATTTATTTTTTTACAACGATTTGTTGCCATAGCAACCGGCTTTATTGGCCTCTTGATTGGCTATAACGCGCCACCCCATTCCCTCTAGCGTTTTTTAAAGTTTATGGCCTCCGTTTGGATGCGTAACGACATACACTATTCCGCGCCCTTTAATAAACTTTTAATTAAAAGTTCCATTGATATGCCATATATTGTATAAACCTCCAAGGAACGAACTATCCGAGGAACGACCATGAACTAACTTGACCTGATCATACTCAACCTCCAATGAGGGACCAGCAGCGACAAGAAGCATCCTTGTTTTGTTTTTAGACTCAGGCCTTAGCTATGAAGTGTTTAGGTATATAAGTGTAATATACAAGCACATGTTATGAATGACCGTATTTTAAAATAGATTTCAAAAGTTTCTAAAAAAGATTTTATATAATTAAATTAAGCTATATATGAATTTCCTTAGTATAACTATCTTATAAGTGTAGATATATGAAATTGTTAACGTATATATACGTTATATAAAAAATATTATTTTATTTCGAATTATATTTCATAGATTAAACTATTCTGTTAAGTCTACCACCAGATGTCGCGCTTTCCCTTTTATAATAAATCCATTGTTGTTGTTTCCCGTTAGCCGGCTCAAACCTTTTGTAATTATGTAAATAAGTATTTCATTTTCTTTATTCATATACGCCTTAAATCAGGTAGTACTCTATCAAATTCTAATATATTCTCTATAAATAATTTATACAATTTCTATTGTAATATACACTCATGGGCAAACACACCAAAAAACTTGAAAAAGTGGAATGTATTTAATATCGTCTAATTTTTTTTTTTTTTGAAGGAGACAGAGGCAATTTTGTTTACACTTGGTTATCTTGTGTGTCTTCAATAAAGTTCACTGTAATATCTTTCAGAGTTATTGTCTGAATCACGATATACATGCTAAAAGGTACAACTTCCTTAAGTTTTATCCATGAGTGTATATAAAGGAGGACAAGAGAATATCTATATAAACTATGTTTATAATAATATATTGATATAATATCTTGGTAAACATATATTTCTCATATAACTTCTTAAATTTTAACTTCTTTCTCTCTCTCTCTTATATCCGCTCCTTTTATATATATATATCTCCTGGAGAATCTGTATACAAGGATAAAGGTGTTTTAATAACAGCATTGATGACAGCCGTGGGATGTGTTTAAATTGTAATAGGAAGTGATTAGAGAAGACCAAGATATGACGAATATATATGTACTGAGAATATTTCTAAAATGATGTATTTAAGCACGAATGTTTCTTTTATATACAATACAAACTTCTACTGTCCTTACTGTGATGAAAAAAATATATTGGGAGGGCTTGGCTCATCAGTGGTGAACTGCTGGGAGAGTTCACCATTGATGAGCCGAGCCCTCCCAATATATTTTTTCCTCGTAGTAAGGACAGTAGAAGTTTGTATTGTATATAAAAGAAACATTCGTGCTTAAATACATCATTTTATATATATAGATGGCGCGTTATTGATTTGTAATAATGTTTCTAAAGTTTGTATTTTCAAATTGATATATTTAAAATATATGATCACATTTTGAAAATGTTAAAACATTAAATAAAAACTATGAAATTAATCAAAATAGATATCATTGTTCAATTTCTAGTTTTAGTATCATAGTTATACCTATCGAAGGGCTGTTAATGCCAGAAAGCTTGTATTATAGTGATTAAAAAGAAACTCTTCACTCAGCGAATTCTTTTATTTATAAATTTTATTGTTTACGGTTAGTTGGGGTTCTGAGCTCTAGGAGAGAGAACCTGGGTATATACAAGGTATGTCCCATAAGTTCCCGGACTGGGTCCATAAAAAAAAAAGGTAAGATTTTATTATTATTTTTTTATTAAAACTTTTCAAAGTAATCCCCCCTTGCTTCAACGCACCAGCGCCATCGTTTCTCCCAATTGTCGAAACAGTTTTTATAAGCCTCTTTTGGAATGCTCTTCAATGCTAACGGCGATTTTTCTATTATGTCATCCCTGGTGTCAAAATGTCTTCCTTTTAGAACTGCTTTAAGTTTGGGGAACAGGAAAAAGTCATTTGGTGCGATGTCTGGGAAATAGGGTGGTTGAAGTAGGATTTGTGTCCCGTTTTTCGCCAAAAAGCTAGTCATCAAGTGCGCTGTGTGAGGGCGAGCATTGTCATGGTGTAGGATCCAGCCACCATTAGTCCATTTTTCTGGCCTTTTTTTTCGAATCGCTTCCCTTAGACGGCGAAGAATGCCCAAATACATATCCTTGATAACTGTTTGGCCTGCAGGAAGATACTCGTGATGAAAAATGCCCTTTTTATCCAAAAAAGCGACCAGCAACACCTTGTTTCTGGATTTCAATAATCTGGATTTTTTGGGTCTAAGCTCACCCTGACATCTCCACTCGGCAGATTGATGCTTGGTTTCAGGATCATAGCCATAGACCCATGTCTCGTAGCCTGTGATTATCTTGTCTTTCCATTCCGGATCCGTTCTTGTCATTTCCAACATGTCCTCACAGGTTGCAAGCCGACACAGTTTTTGCTCATTAGTGAGGAATCTTGGGATGAATTTTGCAGGAGTCTTTTTGATTTGGTTACGATCCTTCCAATCGTTGTTTTAGAGATGCCTGTGTCTTGCTCTAGCTCCAGCAAAGTGGTTCGAGGATTTTCTTTTATTAAATCGGTGATTTTTTGCACATTTTCATCAGTCCTTTGAAATTTTTGGGCGTCCTTGACGAAGATCATCTTCAATGGAAATTCTGCCAGCTTTAAATCTAGAATGCCATTCAAAAACAATTGTTCTCTTTGGGGAATGCTTTATTAAGCATTTAAAAAGTTTCGGTTTCTGATATTTGAAGTTTCACACAAAATTCTATGCAAATCCTCTGCTTCAATTTTTGTTCCATCGTAAAATCGCCGCAGCGCTATGTGTAACCTTTAAATAAATTAAAATAACTTTGGGGCGCGTGCACGTACCGCCTCGATATTGGTACCACCGTGTAGCCAGATATTTTTTCTATAATAAACAGTCAAATTCATTTACATTTTTCATTTATTTATTTTTTTATGGACCCAGTCCGGGAACTTATGGGACATACCTTGTATATATCTCATTTTGAAAATAGAGCGATCCATACTTAATTCATTAGATAATAAAAGGCATATATTGGATTTAATAATATTGGCAAAATAAATATTTTATTAAATCCAATATATGCCTTTTATTATCTAATATATCTCATTGTGAAAAAAAAATAAATAAATAAAAAAGGTTTGGTGTTTATATTAAAAGCAAATTAGGCATATCCTGACCAATAACATGAGCGTTTTTTTTTTATATGGTAGAGCCTCATCTAGTGGAACAGAATCAATTAAACGTTGATTTAACCTTTTCCCTGATATTTGGTCAACCCATTTATATATATCATTGTTTATATATATTTGTTTAAATGGGAAGAGAGTCGAATGAAAGTATTAACATGACATGAAGTAAGAAGAGTTGTGGTTGTGTGGAACCATGAAAATCGAACAATAAATAAAAACACAGCATTTTAAACACTCTATTTGCATATGTACCGAGGAAGGGATCTCTTGTACTACCGAGTAATGAAGACAAAATGAAACTTTGTAATTAAAAAATATTGAATAATTTATTATTATTATCTCTTGTGTCATTACATAATGTCATGAAGAACATTTACAAGAATCTTGTTTAGAATTAGTTGTGGTATAAGTCGTACTTGGTGACTCCCAACCCCATTGGGGTTGCCTCCTTCTTTTTGGTGCATGTTGGAAAGATCCTAACTCCGCCTTCAAATTTGACCTGCCTTTTGTGTCCCGTTTTGAGGCGGGACAGACATGTGGCATCCCCATGGAGGTGGTTGGTGATCGCCCCTATGTGAAGGTGTTTCACATATTAAACAAAATGTTAACGCGGGATTCGATCCCAGTTCATGACTGTCGGGAATCGAAGGTGTTACCCACTCGTCCACCGACAAATTCATGGATTTACCACGGAATCTGCAAATGAAAAGAACAATAAACGTAAAAGCTGATCATATTTAATGGTAATAATGAAATTTATATATAGGAAAACACTAAATTAAGACAATTAAGCTTATATACAAATAGATCTAGGTAAATTCGAGGAAAAGAAATTTCCTATGGATAGCAATACTCACGCGATTCTTTGAATTCCAATAGATTTATACACAATCAAATATTAAACAGCATGCTCATTGATTCATGTCCAAGCAATCATCAGTTTCTGCCTTGTGCTAATCTCTTTTATATTTTTCTGTTATCAGATTTCATAGCAAAAACATTGCTTCACTACTTTTACGGATTTATTAGGATTTTCTCAGTTTAGAATTCCTTAAAAATAATACTACTCTGCTGTTCCCAGAAAGAATTAGAGAAAAACATGGAATTTAGCTCAAATTTGTGGGTATTTTCGGGGTAAAAAAAAGAGAAAAAGTAATTATTACCTTAAATATATTTTATTATACAAATTTTTACATGAAAAATAAACAATTATCAAAGTATTAATCTAATATGTAAACAAGTGCCAGTTCTATGTACATCTGCTAGCTATATATCTATATTCTAATTATCAATTTATTTCATATTTATTTACACACATTTAAATTTTATTACACAAAACATAAGAAAAATTATTTGAATTATTTTACCCAACAAAATTAACTTCTTGTGGCGTGTAATAGCCTGTACATTCAGGCTAAGTTCATGATTTTTTAACCAAATTTCTTCTGAATGTAACACAAAAAAGGGTTATAAAATAAATTTCTAATTAAAAAAAGTCATTTCTGAATTTCTTTATGCATACGAATAAACTTTTGAATAAAGCATATTAAAATATATTGGATAAAAATATCATTTATTTTACCAATATTTCAGTTGGTTGAACGCCAACCTTTATCAAGGTATTAAATCATTTTAAAGTGTGTCAACAACAAATTCAGCGCCACATTACGTCAAAAGAATATATAAAAAAATATCATTATACAAAAATGTAACGCCTCGATAAAGGTTGGCGTTCAGCCAGCCGAAATATTGGCAAAATAAATATTTTATTAAATTCAATATATGCCTTTTATTATCTAATATATATATTAAAAATAATGAAGGCATATCCTGACCAAAACATCTGACCTTTTTATTTATTATTTCTAATGTATATAATATGTTAAAACATATAATATGAATACTTTAAGATAATTTTAATTATCATCTACAAAATCTAACAACTTATCACACAGACACACACACAATAAATTACTCCATTTTAAAAATCAATAATCACAGAAGTTGAAATATTTTATTTACAAAAGAGAGAAAGAGTTAAATATATATGTCTACAATATAAATGTTATAATATATATATAATTTATGTACAAGAGAGGGAATTATAATATATTCTGGTGGTCTAACGGTTAGCAAAGTTACTTGAAAAATGACATCTTGAACATAATTTAACTTGGCATATATTGTGAAATTCGATACAAAAGATGCTTGTCTCCAATTATAGAAAATATAAATAGTATTGTGCAACACACATGTAAAATAATTAAAGAATTCAAAATATATTGATCATATTATATATTATAATAATTGATAAATGTTTGGTGTTTGGAACAGAAAAGGACAAATAATATACATAAGCATATAACAATTGCGAAAGATAATTTTGAGTTGTTAAAGAATTGTTAATATGAAGAAACACTTATATATTCATATTGAAATCAACGAATTTATGATTATAAATAAAATGTATTTTTTTTTTAAATAAATTTAATTGTCTTGAAGATAGAGGTTGTCTGGCCAGCATTCATATTTCTTTAAAAAATAGAAACTTCGGCCATTTAAAGTTTTATTTTCTCAACGTTTCAACAAAAATCTTTTGTCTTCGTCAGGAGAAATAAAAATAAAGCATTTGGTAAGGCGTTATTTTCATATTTTTAAAAATACAATAAAATTTATTTTAAAAAATAGACACTTCGGCTGTCTAAAAATTCCCGCCTTTTTGTCATAATCCCCCAAAATATCTTCTGATATCATTTTCTAATGTCGTATTCGATTTTATTTAGGATTTAAGTAAATATTTTGTGGGCGTTATTATAAAACAATATTTGGGTTAACAATAATGACAACAATTGTTGTTGATACGATTGTTGATTATTCCAAATATTTGATTTGATTTTCTTTTAAAAAGCGTTCAAGATTTGCTCTTTATCGGCGAAAATATTGGGAGTTAGGCTTAAATATAGGTTCCATCTTAAATAATTAATATTCAAAATATGGGGTGGGGGGGGGGGGGGGGGGTCGTAAAAAAAAGGTGAAATTCTCGTTTCTGATGGCAACGTGCCGCTGATTGTATCAATACGCTAGGTTAGGTTAGTTTTAATTTTGGGTTAAATTAGAGGTTACAAAACAACACTTGAAGTTACACCGCATTTATTAGAGGTTAGTTTAAGTTTGGTTGTTTTAAAAAATGGAACTATTTTTGCTTACCGAAAGTTGGCCTAACGCGGTATAATACAATCGACAACGTGTTTCCTCAGAAATGAGATCTCACCACGTGTAATGATGTGTGATAAACTATTTTAAAATTGAGGTTTAGAATTCAGTGAAAGAAGAGTTGAGGAAAAAAATAATTTTTTACTTGATTTACATCAATGTAAATAATAAGTTACTTTAGAATATAATTCATTGTAAATAGCTCAACTTGATCAACTTTCTTTCTCCACGATACTAATTATTACAGATAACTTCATTAAATCAACTTCCATCATTGCTTAACATATTGTAAATAACTACCTTGTGATTTCTTCTATCTGCTTATGTTGTTGCTTATTTGTTTAATGTATATGTTTATTCGATGCTCTTTTTCTTAATTGTTTATTTTCTTTTTGACAATTCTGTTACCTACTCTACTACAATTATTGTAAATAGTTTCACACGCAATTATCCAGATCGGATATAGCGTGTCGTGTTTGAAACTGGTAATAAATAAATGAGTTTTTTAAATGGCACATTTATTATTTTATTAAAAGTATTTATTATTTTATGAACAGTTTATTATTATTATTATTAGCGTATTATTAGTGATTATTATATAGTATTTATATTCAGATATTCTGTAAAATTTCCTCATTGCTTATCTTTTATTTTAGAAATTTTAATTTTGTTTTGCATCATAAATAAATTGCCGTATCATTCTGAAGTTTGTCTTTCCTAATTTTCTACGTTACATTATAATGCTATAAAATATAAGAATTTTAATAAATAATTTTAAAATCGATTTCAAAATTTAAATTATTATTATAGTGTGTCAGTTTAGAAATCTAAAACCGAATAATTAAATTATTATTTCTGTAATTTTTCATTAGTATAAATTTAAGTTCTTAATTTATATAAAAAATCAACGTTTAAAAAAAGTTGTAAAGTAGAAAGAAAATAGAGAAAATGAAGATATTGCCACGTGGAAAATTAGGGAAAACCAACTTCGGGATGAGACAAAAATTTATTTCAGGCAAGAACAAACTACGAGTGAAAAACAAAAGATAAGCAAAAGAGGGAAGTGTACAGAGTATAGCAAAATATAAACATAAAAATAATACTCTGATAATAAAATAATAAATACTTTGTTACAATATGAATTTAAATAAAAGAAATAATAGAAATTTTTAAAAATTATTTTCAATTTTTAATAACAATACAGGGCTATATAAAAATTTAATTTAAAAAAAGGCATATCCTGACCGTTATATGAGTATTTTTAGATTGCAGAGCGCTATCTAGTGGAACAAAAATCAACTAAACGTTTGTCTTTTTTTTTTTCTCTCTCTTTTTTGCTCTAAAAATCGCAACATCTCAAAATAAAGAAATTCCTTAATTTTTGCTCATTCGAATGTTTCTGGGTGACTATTTTTCGCACAAGAAATACTACAGATCAATAGATCGAGGTGGTAAAATGTTACACTAGAACCTCCCTATTCAATTCTTAAAACTTAAATTCGCATAACTACTGACATCTTATTTGAATAACTATACTTTAAGTGTTGGAGTCAACACAAATCGCTAAATCTCATAAACAAATCATTTTTCAATCAAAAATATCGATAATTATACCAAAATAAAATAGTTACAGTCTTCAAAATGTTCGTCTGCATAGAAATACAAAAGTCGTCTGCTTATAAAAATAAAATTTTGTATAAATAACTGAGAGGACGCAATATGATTTCTCTACTTAATAAATACATATTCGAGATTTTTTTATCAAATTTTTTTTTTCAGTTTAAATTTATCCAAATAAATGGAAAACGCCATCAAAACAAGTTACGTTATCAGAAGTTATTAAAACTATTATCTATTTTATTACATTGTTTTTGTAAATAGCTATTCATTGGCTAGACAAAGATGACAATTCGAAAGCTTGCACCAAACATATAAATATCAAATATATTTCATATACAATGAAAACTAAATATAAAAAAATTCTATGGCTAAAAGCTTTCTATAACGAAAAAAAGTTCTACTTTTCGTTATATAATTTTTAACTTTATTTTTATTTTTAAGGATGTTATACATTTTCACGGTGAATAATCTTAAATATTTATTGTTGAACAACTTTTTATATTTTTTTCTTCTTTTTTTTTTTATGCGGGGAAAAAGGTCTCAAATTTCATTTATATATGAACTGAAAGTTTTTTAAAAACTGCATTTGAGATTTTTAAAAAATAAGTCAATTAAAAAAGTTCATAAAATATGTGTAAAAGTTATTTCTATTTTTTTTTAATCAATAAAAGTCCGCGATATGAAAAAAAAAAGTTATGAAAAAAAAAGTAAATATTTATAAATTATAAATAATGTTTAAAATAATGAATATTTCAATAATACAAATAATCATATTAGAATTTTTTTTAAGTGCTGGAGTCAACACAAATCGTTATATATCATAAACAAATAATTTTTCAATCAAAAATATCGATAATTAAACCAAAATAAAATATTTACAGTCTTCAAAATGTTCGTCTGCATAGAAATACAAAAGTCGTCTGCATATAAAAATAAATAATAAAAATGGCGCAAGCGAATCGATTCTGAAAACCGCGTCTGTTTATTTTTGGAATTGAAGAAAAGTTCATTGATTTTCCCTGGATCAATAGCGGGCGGTTACCAGCCATAAAAACCTCCCAAAAAATGAAGCACAAGACGCATGTCTGCAGCGGAAATTGAGCTTAGAGCGCTTGCGCAATGGCCGATGATGATGATGATTTTTTCGGCTTTTTTGCCGCGCGCTCATAGAGTTAGCTAAGCAATAAGAGGCTTGGCAGATCTGCATATCGATTTACATTTTCCTGCAGGAAAAAAACCCTCCGCGCCGGAATGTTCCATTTTGGAAGAAAGGGGAGTTAAATGGCTTCTTATACCGCTTCTTCGCCATCCCTTCCAGCGTTGCCGACTTCATTTCTTGATTTTACTTTTATCTGTGATTAATTCTTTTCACAGAATCAATGGCTAACTTATTATGGCTTATCTAATTTAGGGAAAGTGTTTCTTATTAGATTTAAAGAGAAGTGTTTTGATCATTTTTGATTTTAAACGCGCCGTTTCTTGTTGTCTGCTTTTAATTTTGCGCTGTTTCCGTTTGGCTTCCATTTTGAAGTTAGTATTTGTCACATGGTAGTTTTACATTTATTAATATACTTTTTAATTAATGTAGCTCTCGCTTTATAAGATATTTGATAATTTCAAAAGTTTTTTTTTTCGCGAACTCAACTGTAGCAATTCCAGATATAAACTATCTGTTTTTGAGATTCTTTAGAGATATTTAAAAAAATCAATTAAATATTTTTTTACCAATATATTAAAATAAATTTTGTGTACTTTTTAAAAGTTATATATCTAAAAATAATTTCCGAATAATACTTGCATATGGATTAGTTTCATATCATTTCAAATAAATTTTCGCTCAATTTTTTTTTTTTTTTTTTTTGAATAAATGAAATATTTCAGTTATCTCTTTTTTTTTCTCGCTTCATTATTATTATTATTTTTTTGTAATCAATACCTCTACTTATTTTTTCAGTTTTGAGTAACGCAATTTTAAAAAAGATATTCATAATACAATTATGATAGTTCGAATACAGGGAGGAGTAATATCAAGTTATGAGATTATATTTACATATTTACGTCGACTTTTTCCATAAAGAAAATTGTAGTTGATTCTTTTAATGTGTTGAAACTAATGAATCCACTTAAGTCTCTTCAAACTTTCAGAATTATTATATATTTGAAAGAGTAAATTCAAAGTATATTTGAAAATGTGAAATATACTATTTAAAAAATGAAGTTTTGTTTGGGATGTGCAATATGTTTATTTTGAAAAGTGATATATAATCTAACAATGTGATTAACATATTAATATTTACGTTTTAATGCATTTTTATGAAGATATACGCTGCGCGCGTTTGTTTTTGTAAATATTTCTAATAGGATGAAGTCGATATTTTATTAAGTCCGTTGAAGAGCGATTATCGCTTGAAAGCTAGCGTTTTTTTTAATAAAAAGAAACTCATTGTGAGAAAATATTTTGTAATTTTAAAACTTTTTCACAATTTTATCATGAATGAAGATATCTAGTCTTATAAACATTCGTCTTAATATGAATTAAAACTTAGATATCATATTTTGTGATTATATAAAAAAAAGTCTGTGTTTACAACGGGAAAATTATAGATATAAAGAGTTAATTGTTTTTAATGAAATATTTTCTTTTTTGATATATTTATTTATTATTAAAACTATATTACAATTTTTTGCATTAATTTTATAAATATGTGTATTGAGAGAATGAAAGGCCTATCTTGGATTAATCGTTTTTTTTTATCAATATTTCTCGAAGAGGCTGTTCGCCTTTTTTTTTTTTTCGGGATTCAAACTCCTTGTGAGCTTATCATCCGCGTGATATAAGAGAATCTTTTTTTTTTTTTAATAAATACGATTGATCCAAAAGATAGGCGTTTTATTTAATATACACTTAAATACAAAACTTGAGAAAATTTAATATTTTTATGTTTCCGGTCGTTTATTTTTTTTTTTTTTTAAGGAGACAGAGGTGATTTTGTTCACACTTAGTTATCTCGCGTGTCTTCAATAAAGCTCACTGTATATCAAATAACTTTCAGAGTTATTGAGTAAAATTAATCATTTCTCCAGGGAAAAGTGTCTTTTCATTTTTTTTAAAGACACTTTTTCCTGGAGGAATGATTAATTTTACTCAATATTGATGTAAGGGATTTTTTAAATAGAATTTTCAGAGTTATTGTCTGAATCCTGATTTACATACTAAAAGATACAACTTTAAGTTTTATCCATGAGTGTATTTAAACGGATTGATCAAATTTCAACAAAGCTGTATATATTTCTGTAGTTAAACAGAAACAATAGCGGACTTGAGCTAATTGCAGATTATTTGAACAGAACGAAGAATACAAAGATTGTAACGGTCTAGTAGATTAAATTAGCGAAATTTTGCTCAGAAAGTTCAACATTGATAAGCCAAATCTTTCCAAATATTTTGTTCATCTTCACTAATTGTAGAAATGTACTCTATATATGATTAAAAATAAATAGTTCTTAATAACAATTCTCAGCTTATTGCTATAGCGTTTTGTATTTCTTTTCAACATCCTCTTGGTTCATAATAATCACACTCTTGATAGTAATCAATATTCAGAAAACATTGCCTGTCTTTAGTATGCATAGTGGAGTATTACACGATGAATAAAATTGATTCTATCTTTTTTTTAACCCTTGTTTTTGGGGAATTAAATATCAATTGCCTTTTATAATTTATTCTATAACTGATGATAAAGAATTGTAGATAAAAATAATATTTATTGATATTTAATTCAAACTTTTCTTTACAAAAAGGAAATAGAAATGACTTAATGACCATATTAATTGTAGGAATTTATCTTATTATGAAAATATCAAGTATTCCTGGACAGCTGACAAGGCTACATCTTACAAAAGCAGCTTGAGGGATTCAACTAATTTACTAGTGGAAGACTCCACAATTGACTCACAGGTCGAAATGCTTACAAGTGAAGTCCAACCGGCAATGTCAAGGACGGGGATGGTGACTAGGAAAAGTTATACATAGCTAAGAAAAGTCTCAGAACTGCTACCAAATAACTCCACAAGACCCAACACGAGAATCCGTGGTAAATCCATGTATAGTAACTTTCTTTGCCCCCCAATTTGCCCAGATTAATCTATTAGCTTGATTGTCTTTATATAATTTTCCCTGTATATAAATTTAATGTTACCATTAAGTTCTATCACTGTTTTTCCTGCATGTATCCTATATTTCTGCTTGGAGAATCTGTATAAGACTAAAAGGTCTTAATAAAGCTTTTGTTGTTGTATTATGAAAATATTGGTGCAAAATAAGTTTCATATTTGAAATATAGATGTTACTAAACGAATACAATAAAGCATCAAGGGCTGCGTGTCTTTATTAAAACGACAATTTACGAGCTTTCGAGCACATATGCCCTTCTACAGGAATTAATAACACACTAATAATAATGATAATGATCTTTTAATAAAGACACGCAGCCCTTGATGCTTTATTGTATTCGTTTATAAATTGTACAGGGTTTTTTCATTCTATAGATGTTACTATATTGTTTATAAATTGAAAAATATATATTTCAGTTCGCTATACAATAATAATAATGCCCTATAATACTTGTGGACTTAAGGAAGTTGTACCTTTCAACATGTATATTGGGATTCAGACAATAACTCTGAAAGATATTACAGTGATCTTTATTGAAGACACGAGATAACCAAGTGTGAACAAAATTGCCTCTGTCTACTTAAAAAAAATTGACGGCCGGTCAATTTTGCTCATAAGTGTATTTTGGCTAATTTTAAACCCCCCCCCCCCCCCCCCCCCAAAAAAAAAATGACGTACATCAGTTAGTAAAAATAACAAAACAGAATTCTGGATTACTAACATAAAATAATAAGAACTTTCAACTCTCTATAGATACCACATGGTATGTACTACTGTACTAAGAGTACTTTTTCTATTAAATAAATATATGCATATATAATTGTTATGCAAATATTTAGCCATTTTTACTTGTATATCAATGACTTTTATTTCGAATTGTTGACTGTTCAAAATTTTTTTCTTTAATTGTTAAAACTTGAATTGTTAAACATATAGCGTTCATTTAAATTTTTCCTTCAAGAGCTAGATGAAGTTAGTTTTGATATGATATAGGTATGGGTGTAGTTTCCTTTATTCTAAAATTTAAAAAGCAACTTTATTATATTCACTTCGTATTTATAGAATTGACAATGAAAATTTAATATGCATTAATTTAAACTAGCATTTTGTTTTTCTATATATAAATATATGCTTATATATTTATATATAGAATATTTTTTATATTTTTATATTAATATTAACAATTTTTTTAAACTGTAGTTTAAAATTATTTTAGGTATTGGATTTTTTAAAAAATCATGTTAAAATAAAAATAAAATACGAACCAAAAATGAAAATAATTTTCAACTTTCAAAAAATATCCTTACAAAAATAAAAATATTTATTTAAAAGCATTTATTATTTAGATATAAATCAATATTATTTCACTTTAAAAAAATAGAGATAGAATATTAATTCCAAAAAAATATATATTATATATATATAATTCGTTTATTTCTAAAAGCCTAGCAAAGTTAAACGCTATTTAAATTCCCCAATATTTACGCTCTGTGATGCCTCATTCATTGATTCGGTGACACTGACCACGTGGAGTGACGTCATGCCCTGACTAAGTCGCAGACGAAACCTACCAGACGCTCCCCTTCACTTCCTAAAAAATTATGTTTTTGTTTTTCTTTTGGTATTGTTTTAATATATTTTTTATTGTTATATATATATAAAACAAAAAATCTTAATTTATATACTTTATCCAAATACAAAATTTTACTTTTGTACTATTTTTCACAAAGGTACAATGTACACAAATATAGTTTTCACAAATGATAAAGTTCAGAAACGATTGACCATAATGCAAAAAAAAAATAAAAATAAAAAAATAATAATTTTTAACGTAAAGATAGAGTCTGCCTGTCCAACATTCATATTTCTTTAAAAAAATAGACATTTCGGACAAAAAACTTTTGTTTTCGTCAGGAGAAATAATTTTGAACGCCTTAGCAATTGCTTTATTTTTATTTATTTCTCCTGACGAAGACAAAAATATCTTTGTTGAAACGTTAAGAAAATAAAACTTTAACTGGTCGAAGTGTCTATTTTATAAAGAAATAATCTTTAACGAACATTATTTTCACAGTAAATAAATACAAATATTTATATATAGGAATCACAGCCAAATTATCTTACACCAAACACATCAATTGTTTAAGTAATATAGTATCTTAAGTTTTTAGTGTTGTTTCTTGACGCAAACATCCCTTGTGGCGATTTCGCGTCTGATTTGATGAAAAATAAATAAATATATCAACTCTCTACTTAAAAAATAGAACTTTTAAATCAATAACTTAATAGAAAACTTCTTTTAAAAACTTCCATAGATAAGCTATAAAGATATTTCAAATTAGAATCCATCATAACTTGTGGTCTTAACTCTCTCAACATAGCATAAAGTAACTTTTTCCATCTTAATAATATTGCCACGTGGAAAATTAGGGAAGACAAACTTCAGGATAGCACAGCAATTTATTTAAGGCAAGAACAAACAAAAAAATAAATAAACAAAAGATAAACAAAGAGGGAAGTTTACAGAGTATCAAAGTATAAACATCAAAAATTATACTCTGTTAATAAAATAATACATACTTTGCGACAATATCAATGTTCATTGTCACAGGTTTACGGATTCCGACAAATTACCAAAAAAAAAAAAAATCATAAGACTCTTTTTATTTATTTGATTAAAGGAAGCTTTCGGACAAGTTCTTTTTCAGTTAACACGTGAAGAGACCTTTTATTTGCTCACGTGTGGCCTTGTCACCGACCTGAGTTCGCTAGTTTGCGGAGACGGTCAATAAATGGCGCCTAGTTTTTGGCGTCTATTTTGAGACAGGAGAGGTGACACAATTAAAGTGCCTCTGTGTTGGGGGGGTATACATATATTTTTTAAAGTTTCATTTAAAATACACAAAATTATATTTAAATTTTTAAGTAATTCGATTAGAATTTGCTTTACAAATTTAAATGTGTTTATAAAAACACACATAGATATAAAATGTTATAATAGTTAATATTATTATACCATATTTAATATACAGACGGCATTTTCAATTATTTGTATTCAAAATATAAAACGACAAAAATTGTTATCTCAGTTTCCCAATGCTTAACATTTTTCATATATGCAAAACAACTCAAATTTCTTATTACCCAGATCATCAAATTGGAAACGCGGCATGAAGAAAAAAAAGGAAAGAGACAAAATTGAAAGAATCCATCATCTTTTGGAAATCAAGCATCCATCACGTGTTTTAATTAGGAATAAGATGCAAATGAACAAGAAGCACAATGTGATGGCTTAATACATTATCCCAGGTGGTGGACATTTTTGACTATGGACGCAAGAAATTGCTCCCATCGCTATACATCAGAACTTTGAACAGCTTCTTTTTTGTGGCGTCTGTGCATTAAATCTTTTACAAGATCGATATAGGATAGTCCTCTCTCTTTATCAAAACTTTGCTGAGATACAGTAAAACACCTTGTCTTGAATGTTTTCTTTGTATCAAGCTGAAATTGCATTTTTGGGATAAAAATCAATTAATTTTATCTTACATACATAAATATGGGGGTTTGTTTCATTCTTTCTGTTTCCACAATATTTGAAATATCAGCAGAATTTTGCAGGAATTACAGTCAAGCACCTTATCTTGAATCACATTCTTAGAATACGTTTGGTTGAATCTTACATACATAAATGTGGGAGTTTTTTTTTTTTTTTTTAGTTTTCACAATATTTGCATTATCAGAAGAACTTTGCAGGAATACAGTCAAACCATATCTTGAATGTTTTCTTTGTATCAAGCTGGAATCGAAATCTTAGAATAATTTCGTTTGGTTTATCTTACATACATACATAGTTTGTTGAATTATTTTTGTTTCCACAATATTTACATTATTAGCAAATCTTCTCTTGAATGTTCTTTTTGTATCAAGATGAAATTTCATTCAAGGGATAATTTCGTTTGGTTTTATCTTATATACATAAATGTGGAGGTTTGTTTCATTCTTTTTTTTCCAGAATATTTGAAATACCAGCAAAACTTTTCAGGAATACAGTCAAACCTTGCCTTGAATGTTTTCTTTGTATCAAGCTGAAATCGCTTTCTTACGATAATTTCGTTTGATTTTATCTTACATTCATAAATGTAGGGGATTGTTTCATTTTCTTTTTGTTTCCAAAATATTTGCAATATCATCAAAACTTTGCTGAAATACAGTCAAACACCTTATCTTGAATGTTTTCTTTGTATCAAGCTGAAATTGCATTTTTGGGATAATTTCATTTGATTGTTATCTTACATATCTAAATGTTGGGTAATTGTTTCATTCTTTTTTTCCCACAATATTTGCCATATCAGCAAAACTGAGTCAAACCGTATCTTGAATGTTATCTTTGTATAAAGCCAAAATCGCTTTCTTGGGATAATATCGTTGGATTTTATCTTACATACATAAATGTTGGAAGAGTATTTCATTTTTTGTTTCCACAATATTTAACTTATTCGGATAAAACTTTTTGATACGATGTATTTGAGTTAGGTCTGGAAGTAATCATAGCCATATTAAACCATTATTGGACCAATTTGCATAATCCAGGAATCGATAATAATGATGTTTTTAACGAATTCTATCATCACCATTACTACACTCAGGGAAAAAACTTCAGGAAGTTGTACATTTTAGCATGTATATCGGGATTCAGATAATAACTATGAAAGATATTACAGTTACATTTATTTAATACATACGAGATAACCAAGTATGAACAAAATTGCCTCTGTCTACTTCAAAAATAAAAAAATAAAAATAAACAGACAACCGGAAACATAAAAGACTTTCTATAAGTTTTGTCCATGAGAGTGAATCTGTCCTATCATCTCTACCACTATAGTATTAGGTTAAGAAAATATATCCACACACTCGGACACACAGAAAACCTGGATCCCTGTTTTCAAATTCAAAAGACGCTAGCGACAGACGATGGAGGTAGGTACTGGCTGAATGACCCGGTGAGGCTAAAAGTGGGTCAACGGCCTGCTCTGGGAGAGACAAAGAAAGAATGGAAACTGGGCGGAGCACCTCTATGGCTAACGTACTCCTTCCTTTATGTAATAGGGGCAATCAGCTCTTAATACTCCTCATTGTGTCTGAGTTTGGATAATCGAATACTTTGTGAGATTTTTAGTATTAATATTAACATTAATTGCTAATAGAATAGCTACATAAATAGAGGCCTGGATTCCAAACAGCGGAAATAGAAAGTGTTGCACCTATAAGGTTGAATATAATGAAACTTGGTAGGAATGTACAGGATATTTTACACAAAGATCGAATTATTAAACGCCATAAGGAGTTAATTCAAACCAGATTCCTGTTTCTTCTTCAAGGTTCTTTAATCTGAAGGTTCTTCCAGGTTTTAACACTTTCAATTTCTTTGTGTGTTTCCCTTGATAGAGGTAATAGAGAGCCGTGGAATTATTGAATACAAAATTAAATAACATTTGGCTTATATAGCTATTAGGTTGGGGAAAAGTTAAGAGGCAGATTTGATAAGAAAACCCTCACAGTGCTAGAATGACTAAACAGAAATTTGAAGAATCAAATTTATTTAAGATCCATCCTTCTTACAGTCCTGACACTGGTCTATCTTATTATGACCAATATGTTGAACTACTTTCTATTTACTTTTTATTTTTAGAGGTCACTCAAAACTTTACTCCAACTTTATATTTAGTATTAATATTAATTTGAAAGGAATTTTTATCAAGATTTAAAATTGTTTAATTTATTTTTCTTTTAAAATTTCTCTAGTAAATTTCGTGCTATAAATACTTCCAATTTTCACCTACAGGTGATGCGCTATTTCTCTATAGGTAAAAGTTATATTGGTTATTGGTGAGGCTTGTTTTTTTTTTTTTTTGTTCCAAAGAAATTATTTTATAACTTCGTTGAACTCTTCTTATATTTAAAATATTGAGTGCATTTTCAACATTTGCTTCTTAATACAATTTAATAATTGATATATTTTATTCCTCTCATCTCGATTATTTACTTTATATTTCTCTCATATCACGGTAATATGTAAATGATGTCTTGTTCATTCGGTAATATGTAAATAAAGATCATTATACGAAGGGATAAAGTCCTATTGAAGAAACCCCATGGTAAATTCTACATTTAAAGTTAGTTACCATATAAGAGAGTAGGAAAAGAATGATGTTTGTAGGATTGCCACTTTGAATGCTTGAAATGAGGAGCACAAATGAAGCGCACCGAGAATATTGATGGCACCAGAGAGATCACCATACACTCATGAATAAAACTTAAGGAAGTGGAAATTCTTTGATGTCGACGGTCATCAATTTTTTTAAGGGTACAGAGGCAATTTTGTTCATACTTGGTTATCTCGTGTGTCTTCAATAAAGGTTGTATAAAATATTTTTCAGAGGTATTGTCTGATTCCCGATACAGACAAGATAGATACAACTCAAGGAAGATACAACTTCCTTTAGTTTTGTCCATGAGTGTACATACCGACATGTGACTATGACCAAATATTATCATGTGATGTACATACATTGATACAGTTGAACATAAGGGTGCTGTGCAGGTGTCAGTGAACGAGGCTCTCTGCAAGCACATGCCCTCCCTGCTAGCCGGACGCAGGGGTGGGGACGATATGTATCCCCTGGGAAGGCCCCCACAAGTAGGACCCCCCACAGCCCCTCGGGATCCCTACCAATATGCCAAGGGACATTCCAGGTAGGGCATCCCATCACATGGAGTGGTTACTGTCTTCACCTACGAACCTCTAGAACCATGGTGCGAATCCTCTTTGAAACAAGTTTTTGTGTATTACGGAAGAGTGCCATTCTGAAATCAGCATCAATATCGAACTACTGGAGAGGTGTCAGTTTAATATCAAATTTTCCACAAACAGTATCCGAGTTCCAGACCCGCACTGAAACCATTTGTTTTAATAGCAATAATATATTGTCTTCATGGCCTCCCGGTTCTTCAACAACTCCAACCCTACCAGCCTGTGCAAGTAACCAAGTATGTGCAAAGTCGGATTATTTTCTACACGTGATGGTATGTGCTACACTTACCGTATTAGCAGTCACAAACCCACAATGCTTACCATGACCCCTGTGTGCCATGTGTACTTTGTAAAAACAACCTGAGGTGGAATCCTGGTTTGGTAGCTCTCAGGTCCCCTGATAGCTAGCCTCTATCTCACCAATATGTATGTGGAGGAACATCCAACTCTATTCCGTTTATAGATTTATCTTCTCGAGATCTTATAAGTCAATGTGTAGTTTCTACTTCTCTATTTCTCTCCCACCCATATCACCTTCAGTGGATAACAAATATATAAAAGCGATATATATAATCATAATTATTGATATAAATAAATTATGATAAATATATATTGAGATATATAATAATTATAATTATCACAATAAGATCTAGTCAATATGGACGTTTACAACTTTCTGGTGTAATGTCTTCATCATATTTAAGGCGAGACAATGATTTTTCAGTGCCCTTCTACTAAAATCTTCTATTTTTAATAGTTCAGAACGTTTTTAGAGAAGCATCCAACATGTTCAAATACATCTGGGGATCTATAGATCTTTTCAAATACATCTGGGCATCTTTAGACATGTTCAAATACATCTGGGCATCTATAGACATATTCAAATACATCTGGGCATCTATAGACATGTTCAAATACATCTGGGCATCTATAGACATGTTCAAATACATCTGGGCATATATAGACATGTTCAAATACATCTGGGCATCTATAGACATTTTCAAATACATCTGGGAATCTATAGACATGTTCAAATACATCTGGGAATCTATAGACATGTTCAAATACATCTGCGCATCTATAGACATTTTCAAATACATCTGGGAATCTATAGACATGTTCAAATACATCTGGGCATCTATAAACATGTTCAAATACATCTGGGTATCTATAGACATGTTCAAATACATCTGGGCATCTATAGACATGTTCAAATACATCTGGGAATCTATAGACATGTTCAAATACATCTGGGCATCTATAGACATGTTCAAATACATCTGGGCATCTATAGACCTATTCAAATACATCTGGGCATCTATAGATATGTTCAAATACATCTGGGGATCTATAGACATGTTCAAATACATCTGAGCATCTATAGACATGTTCAAATACATCTGGGCATCTATAGACCTATTCAAATACATCTGGGCATCTATAGATATGTTCAAATACATCTGGGGATCTATAGACATGTTCAAATACATCTGGGCGTCTATAGACATGTTCAAATACATTTGGGCATCTATAGACATGTTCAAATACATCTGGGCATCTATAGACATGTTCAAATACATCTGGGCATCAAACCGTAAAGAAACATATTACATGCTCTCCTTCTAAATCCCACCATGGTAATATCCAACCAGAAGACTAATCCGGCCTATCATAATAACACCATCACGGGACACTCTAATTTATTCATTAAGAAGCTAACATAATTTAGTCTTAATTAAAAACCATCAAATTAATAAGGAGCGAACACAATGAAGAATTTTAAAAAGAAGAGCTGTTTAAGAAGAAAAAAAAAATGGTACCATGAAGATCGAAGTTTGGAATGGTAAGAAAGGCACTTAATAACAAAGTAATGTGTGACGGTTATCAAAGTAATTACTGGAGAATCCAATTACAAGGATCATAAATCCTACACCAAATTAACCTGGAGTTGTCGTAGAGAACGCTGAAAATTCCCTAAAAAAAAACCTTGGACAAATGACCCGATTTCATCTTTTATGGGAGCGCATAAAATACCTTTCCTTTCCTCCGTTATTCTCATAATCTTCTCAAAATGGCGACTTCTTGGCCGTTTACTGGTAAAAATTCTTCTTTAACAACTCTTCCCCGATAAGATCCTCTTTAAAAATATCGTCTCTACGAAAATGGCTTCTTTTCCCCTCTATTGCCGATATGCCATTCTGTTTAAAATTTGTTTTGTCCATGGCGCTATTTAATACTCCGTTTTAATTACTTTAAAAGATCGTGTCGATTTTTGCGCTGAGAAGCAACACAAGTTTTTTAAAATTTGTGCCTTTTATTATAATTAGATCTAATTAAATTTATCCTCTAGTTATATATTTATTTGTTTTCCAGAGCGCGAGTTTAAATATAATCTAATGTAATAATAGAGTTTTTAGCGATTGAAATATGTGTTGGATAGAGGAATATTAAATTGATTAAATTTAGGTATATAGTAAGGGGATGTGCCTGGAGAAATGTTAGTTTTTGTCAAGGTATTTTAAATTTATTAAAGAGCATCGCCTCCCTTTTACAAAGTTAACGTTCTTTCTCTTTTTTTTTTTAAATGGTTCTATTACATTATTAATGAACGTCTTGTTTTGAACTGCAGCTTTGCATATTGGCGCCCCCGACTATTGTAGAAAGTTGCATAAGAAAAAAAAAAAGTGCTTGAAACATTAGCCAATCATCATTAGTTCACATCGTTAAGTCATCGAAGAAGTAAGCGATGATTGGTGGATATAAGTTCTTTCGTTACTGAAATTATCCAATCACTAAGCATTATCTCAAAAGGTAAAAATTCCAAGAGATTTTACTATCTTTTTTTTTTTTTTTTTATGTCAATGAGGAATTGCTTAGTTGATTTAAGAATGGATATAACTATACAAATTAGAAAGAATTTAGCGCTAATGTTTTTCTGTATTTACACTCATGGACAAAACTTAAGGAAGTTTCTTTTTTTAATATCGCTGGTCGTCTATTTTTTTTTTTTCAGGAAACGGAGGCAATTTTGTTCAGACTTGGTTATCTCGTGTGTCTTCAATAAAGGTCACTGTAAAATCTTTCAGAGTTATTGTCTTCATCCCGATATACATGCTAAAAGGTACAACTTCCTTAAATTTTGTTCATGTGTGTATTGGTTGAAAAAGGGAGTACTATTATAACTACTTACTTTTAAAGAATATTTTCTACTTTGATAATAGGTAATCTAAAATTAATACAAAGCAATAACGCGCCATCTATACATATAAAATAAAAGGATTTAAAAGCGCGAATGTTTCTTTTATAATAATACAAACTTCTACTGTCCTTACTGCGATGAAAAATACATTGGGAGGGCTTGGCTCATCAGTGGTGAACCCTCCCAGCGGTTTCGCCAATTTAATCCACCAGACCGCTTCTCAGAGCTCTAATACTGTATTGAATCATTCTGCTTTTATATGCTACACTGAAGTATGGAATCTTAGAAATGGCTTTCAAGTAAACTATGGAAGGATAGGTAATCTGTACTGTTGCGTCTTGAAAGGCAATATTTCCATAGGTGGTTTGTAGCGCCATATTTCTACCTATATTTTGTGGATGTGTCAGTTAAGTTGGGAAATTTCACCTTGGAACTCTACCGCTATATAGAAACCGAATCTTACCTAATCAACTTTTTTTAAAATTATTTCCTATTATTACGAAATGTACATTGTTGTTGTCCATAAATACAGAAATATCATTGTGTTTCTATAATGTATTTTGATAACACATGTTTTATTGATAACATTCATGATTCTGACAATTATAACCGCTCTTCAAATTTATGCATTTTGCCAGATAGAAATGAGATCACCTGCTTCCATTGATATATAAAGAAAAGGTGAGGGACCATTCCTAAATGCTGTTAAGTCGATAGGCTACTCTCCAGTATATACTGAATTGTTAGTCATCACAAGATTGCAGAATCCGACAAATTACCACAAAAAAGCATATATAACGCCTCAAATTATTTACTTGATTAAAAAAGTTTTCAGACAAGCTATTCTTCAGTTAACTAAAACCTGCCCGAAAGGTTCTTTTAATCAGGTACATAAATATAGTTGCGGCGTCTTATGCTTTTTTTTTTTTGTAATATACTGAAGTGTATTGGAATGGACAATTGACATAATTTTAAAAATCACGTAAGATCTCCAGAATTTGGTCTGAAAAAAGGGACAAAATATAAACGTTATCTTTACTCTACTTTTGATAGAGTTGGTAGATTTCTATTTGAGCTAAGTAATTTTAGTTTTATTTAAACGGGACTGGTGATTCCTGCATTGCTTTCAACTTTCCAACTGAGTCTCACGACACCCTCAACACCCCATAAACAAGAAAGAAAAAAAGGCATCTCTTTATCGTGCAACTGAAAGTTTCTGATGGCTTGCACCATCTTTCGGAATAAATTTTGATATTTATTCCGATAGATAATTCAAAATATTTTATTGACAGTCTTAGTCAATTGTTACACAAATCAAAGATAAATTAAACAAAGATAAATGTATAAAATGAAAGGATTTAAAAGCACGAATGTTTCTTTTACACACAATACAAACTTCTACTGCCCTTACTGCGATGGAATTCTTCATTTTGTGTTAAAGATAAATGTGATTATTTACAATTTGGTAATAAAAATATATAAAAACTGTTCTCAGGGAGGGAGGCTCTTCCACCTTGAGAGATTCCGATAGATGGCGTAAGCCATCAGCAACTTTCAGTTTCACGATAAGGAGATGCCTTTTTTTTTTTCTTTCTTACTTTATGCACTTTATCCCAGCACCACATTTGTACTTTTTTTTTTCACTCCATAAACCGTTTAAAACTATCGTGCTTATTATCAATAAAAGAACAGAAACGTGAGACAACGAGTTTCTTGTAGGGGTTTTTGTTGTTGTTGTTTATACGCAAGCTCTTGCGAGCATTTCTGCCCTTCAACTGGGATGAGAACGTATAATAGAATAAAACCGTGGTTCTGTGATTGAAAACTTTCGTTCCCGGCTTTGTAGATGAAACTTTATTTTCGGATTGGAAAAATATCCTTTTTGTAAGACCTTCATCTACTTTTATGTGTGACTGCTTCAAAGTTCATTCGTTATTCTTGGTGTTAACTCGTTTGCATTTCTAATAAATTCTTCAATGTACACGCTTAAATCATAAAAGATCTCTGCTTTAGAACATTACTCTTTCTTTAAACCTTTTCAACCATTTTTCTAAACATTTTAGTGTCGTGTGTGTATACAGAATATTAAGTTGATCTATTACCTCTCTGGAAAATCCATTAATTGACAAAGAGTAAAAGCCGCACACATATATGATGATGATACACACTCTACGAGACAGAATAATAGAAATAAATATTTTATCAGTGAATATATATTTATTGAAGATGGTATATCAGCATATTAGTATTAGGGGTTTGTAGTTTAGAAAATACAAGGATACTCCCTTTATACCAGGACCTACAAGTTGAAGACATTTCTAGAAGAAATGGAAAGTTGGAGTATGTTTAGTGAGTGGAAGCAAACGTAGCACTGGCGCCATCTATCAACAGTGAATGAAATCATTTTATCATTGATTTTTTTCTCATTATTTTATTTTCTGCTAAGGAATTTAATTCTGAGAGAGAATTTATATTTAATTTGTGTCTGATTTTTTTTTTATGTTTGCTTTTAATAACATATCGCATTCTCTCTGCTTTCTAAAATACGATTTACGAATTTATAGATGAAATTTATATTTTTTAAATAATAGAAATTATTTAGTGAGTGAGATGGTTTCTTCTACTTTTGTGTCCAAATAAATAGCTTCCTACTGTCCTTACTATGATGTTGCAAAGGCCTGGCTCATCAGTGGTGAACCCTTCCAGTGGTTTCGTCAGTTTAAACGACCATATCTATACGACTCTAATACTACATTGGTCTGTTCCTTCTACTGCTATATCAGACACCATTGCTTGATTACAGTAGCCAGCCCCCCACTGTCTTATATTCAAAATCAATCTTTAAAACTAAAGAATTGTGTCAAATATAAATATGTATACACGAAGTAATTGTTCCAATCACACAACTACCAATAAGCAGACGACACTAGTTCGGCCCTAGAAAGAAGAAGATGAAAACAATAGTCAGAAGTAAACAGTGTAAAGTTTCGAAAGAAATTACTTACTTTCCTTATTGGATAATATTCCTCTACGTCAAATGAGAGCTAATACCGAATTTTCGGCCCCGATTCTCGAACGGTTCGATCGATTTTGGCCTTTTTTCTTTCTTTCTTTCTTTTACCGCGAAATTCGAGTTTATTAAACCTGGTTTTGACGTCTCTTTCACCGAATTTATCCGATTTTCGGGTTTATTCAACTGTTTTTGACCTCTATTTTTCCTCTCTATCTAATATATATAGGTTTTAGTGTAGATGTATTTTGGTAAAAGAGTACACTCATGGACAACTTGATATCGCCGATCGTCTATATATATCTATATTAACGAGATAGAGGTAATCTTGTTCACACTCGGTCATCTCGTGTGTCTTCAATAAATACCACTATGTATTAAATATCTTTCAGAGTTATTGTCTGAATACCGCTATACATGCTAAAAGGTATAACTTCCTTAAGTTTTGTCTCTATGAGTGTACTTCAGACAGTTTCAAACCAAGTCCTAACGTGCAGCAGACTTTCAAGAGTACAGTATCTGTAACAGAGCCTATATGTTGCAGGTCCCAGACTATGACACCCAAACATTTCGAGGAACAAGAACAAGCGTGCAAGAGGCCCAGAGTGGAAGCCGCCAGTCCCAGTGTTGACAAAGCCGCGCTGGAGGAGGAGCGCAAGAAGCGACAGGTTAGTCCAGATATTCCTACTTGGTAGTACTTTACAGAACAGCCTTGTTCTCTTTTTAAAACCAATCTCTAGAATGCGGAAGAATGATTTTAAAAGATCTGATTGGAGCATTTAATCCTCTCTCCCAGAGTTTTCTAAGGTTCTATCTAGCTTTATAATAGGTCTGTTCTGTTTGTATACATGGTAGGGCTCTTCAAAAGACTCTTCATACCTCTATAAGGTAGTAAAAACAGTTAAAAGGTATGTTAGAAACAAGAAAATATATTTAAGTCAAAGCATCAATATAATTCTTATTTGGAACTATATATCTTTCTCCCTCTGAAGACCTTGTATATATTTCATTTATGTATATATTTTATATATTTTTGTATTTATATACTTATTTAATCTTATTTTTTATATTTGGACCACTATAACTTATATGAACAATGTAATAAAAGTAGTTTCTCAATCTCCCTGTTTTTGTGGGCGAGCGAGAGTCTCCCTATCAACCATTTCAGTTACTCCCACGTGGAGCCTCGATATATTCCGTCTTTCAAGAGTAGAGCTCAATGGGGATAAGTCAGGCGAATATGGAGGATGTGGAATGACTCTAACGGCCGTTGTCCTTTTTAACAAAAAGTTTTATCTTTATCAAGTTGTTTGTCTCTCAAAATATGGTGTACTGAATATTTATTTACTCGTTGTAGCATTTTTCGCTAAATTTCAATATTTGGTCTCTTTGAGAAAAATTTCTGAGACTTTCTGGATCATATCATGAGACGGAACTTTTCCTTCAAATTTTCTAGGTCAGCTTCAATCTGTGAAAGCTTCACGTAAACCATGCTTTCAGTCCTATAGCTTGTTTATCGTCTAATTAAATGTTCTATTTGAAAACTTGGCAAAACCTTCGATATGTGTGTTTATATTTTATCTCTACGCGGTGGTTCAAGCATATTAAAATGATACATTCAAGAAAATAATCCCTTGTTTCGATACCAAGGTAGAAATATCGGGGGCTTCCAGAGATAAGTTTATTTTAAAACATTTATTTCATAAGTCTCTAGTTGTAGGGCACGAAATCTAGAGACTTATGAAATAAACGGTTTTAAAAAGAAAATTATCCCCGGAACCCTTATATTTCCACCTTGTTATTTATTATTGTTAAAGATCTAAAAATATGATAGTGTTTTTAACAGTGTATCGTCAAATAATTTATTTTTTCGTGGTATCTGGCAAGTTTGTAAAATTAACTTTTCTGATTGTAAATGTTACCACGTTTATTGAAGACGATGATCTGATAATGCTATTTGATAAACTTCCTCTCATATCAGATTAATATTCCTTGAACAAACACTTTATTTATGTCTCTCCCATCGGAAGACAACTCTTGACATAAGCGCAAACGCTTAATTTCACATATAGGTACATATTTTATTATATATATATATATATATATATATATATATATATATATATATATATATATAAATGGCCTCTATATAAACAAATAATGTAAACAAAAAGATACAATGTTTATTATCAAGCTTTTAACTATGCCTCAGGACCAAGATTTAAGTCAGAACCGATGTTTACATTGAGTTTTAACCATTTCCTGAATTTTTATTCTCATAGCACGATCAACTGTATCTATTTGTAAGCAAAGAGTAATCAGTGGGTTGATGGTTGTTGCAAGTTGTTGCATGGGGATTGCCTGAAAACATGGCGGATGTGCACAGGAGCGGCTGGACGGAGTCGGCGAGCAGCTACGGCTTCTGTCAGGTCAGCAAGAAGAGCTGAAGGCGCGGCTGGCACAAGCCCGCGACCTCCACAACTTCCCCGCCTCGGGCCACTTGCAGGCCCAGCTGGACCAGCTCGCGGGGCAGCACGTGCAGCTTGTCAACGAGCAGAGTCGACTGGCCAAAGACCTCCGGAGACTCGACAAGTAAGTACAGTATCTTGTTCCTCAACTCTAGATCTGAACAAGGAGAATAGATTGCGAAGATGTCTTTTCTTTACATGTAAAATAGCTTCTCTTATGGCCCTTATAGCTTGTATATATCTAAGTGAAGATTTCTGTTAGTTGTACGCATCTATCCACAGCTTCATGCACCGATTTTTCACAGAGATATCCTTCCTTCTCTTGACACTCATTTGCACATTATCGACAAAGATGTACATCCACTCCAGGTCTGACGTTCTAGCTGCCGCGCCCATCCATCTGAGAGATGTGCATCCACTCTAGGTCTGAATTTCTAGCTGCCGAAACCGTGCATCCACTCCAGGTCTGACCTTCTAGCTGCCGTGCCCGTCCATCTGAGAGATGTGCATCCACTCTAGGTCTGAATTTCTAGCTGCCGAGACCGTGCATCCACTCCAGGTCTGACCTTCTAGCTGCCGAGACCGTGCATCCACTCCAGGTCTGACCTTCTAGCTGTCGAGACCGTGCATCCACTGCAGGTCTGACGTTCTAGCTGCCGAGACCGTGCATCCACTCCATGTCTGACGTTCTAACTGCCGAGACCGTGCATCCACTCCAGGTCTGACATTCTAACTGCCGAGACCGTGCATCCACTCCAGGTCTGACGTTCTAGCTGCCGAGACCGTGCATCTGAGAGATGTGCATCCACTCCAGGTCTGAATTTCTAGCTGCCGAAACCGTGCATCCACTCCAGGTCTGACTTTCTAGCTGCCGTGCCCGTCCATCTGAAAGATGTGCATCCACTCCAGGTCTGACGTTCTAGCTGCCGAGACCGTGTATCCACTCCAGGTCTGACGTTCTAGCTGCCGAGACCGTGTATCCACTCCAGGTCTGACTTTCTAGCTGCCGAGACCGTGCATCCACTCCAGGTCTGACGTTCTAGCTGCCGATACCGTGCATCCACTCCAGGTCTGATGTTCTAGCTGCCGAGACCGTGCATCCACTCTAGGTCTGACGTTCTAATTTCCGAGACCGTGCATCCACTCCAGGTCTGACGTTCTATCTGCCGAGACCGTGCATCCTCTCCAGGTCTGACGTTCTAATTGCCGAGACCGTGCATCCACTCCAGGTCTGACGTTCTAGCTGCCGAGACCGTGCATCCACTCCAGGTCTGACGTTCTAATTGCCGAGACCGTGCATCCACTCCAGGTCTGACGTTCTAGCTGCCGAGATCGTGCATCCACTCCAGGTCTGACCTTCTAGCTGCCGAAACCGTGCATCCACTCCAGGTCTGACTTTCTAGCTGCCGTGCCCGTCCATCTGAAAGATGTGCATCCACTCCAGGTCTGACGTTCTAGCTGCCGAGACCGTGTATCCACTCCAGGTCTGACGTTCTAGCTGCCGAGACCGTGTATCCACTCCAGGTCTGACTTTCTAGCTGCCGAGACCGTGCATCCACTCCAGGTCTGACGTTCTAGCTGCCGAGACCGTGCATCCACTCCAGGTCTGACGTTCTAGCTGCCGAGACCGTGCATCCACTCTAGGTCTGACGTTCTAATTTCCGAGACCGTGCATCCACTCCAGGTCTGACGTTCTATCTGCCGAGACCGTGCATCCTCTCCAGGTCTGACGTTCTAATTGCCGAGACCGTGCATCCACTCCAGGTCTGACGTTCTAGCTGCCGAAACCGTGCATCCACTCCAGGTCTGACGTTCTAATTGCCGAGACCGTGCATCCACTCCAGGTCTGACGTTCTAGCTGCCGAGATCGTGCATCCACTCCAGGTCTGACCTTCTAGCTGCCGAGACCGTGCATCCACTCCAGGTCTGACCTTCTAGCTGTCGAGACCGTGCATCCACTCCAGGTCTGACGTTCTAGCTGCTGAGACCGTCCATCTGAGAGATGTGCTGACACACAGGTCCTATCCCCGAGAGAACCATTCCACCACAACAGCTCACCACAATGGCCTCCTCCCCCTCTAACGGAAGATTACTTTTTGACCAACAAAAACCAGGACGCACATCGCGAAGAGCTCGGCTAATGGGCGATTGCAATTTTCGCTGCCTTATTTGCATATTTTAATTTGGGGGATTAGCCAGAACACGGGCTCATGAATATTCACGGCGTCGCCGTTGTTATCGGGCTATAAAACCGCGCTATTAGTCCGCGAGAAAAACGAGTCTCTCCGCCGGGCCCCATAAACACGATTTATGGACACTCTATGCAAATTACGGACCGGGACGTGACTGTCCTGGGAGCCCACTGATCATCGCCTCCCTCTCTCCACACCGCTATTGTCACCACCGCATGGCAAAAAACGGCGACCGCAAACCTTTCAAATACATTCCCTGATTCTATATCACGCCAATAGTTGCTTTCTCCTAGCTATATGTTTAAATTAATAAATTCTAAATATGTTTGTTCTGCGTATATTCTAAATTGATTTGGTATGGCTCCGTGCCTTTAATTTTAACAAAATTCTTCTAAGCGGATCTGTGTGTTAGAAGATTGGACAACTTTTCCGAGTTGTTAACTGATAACAATATCTTGATAGCTGCCTTATTGATTTTTGTTGTTGTTGTTGTTATTTCTTTCAAATAAGAAAACACGATGGGCGTGGTCATGGCAGTCTGTGGAAAATTATCAAAGAAATAAATACAGTGCCTAATAGTATACTTCAATATACAACCTTTTCTTCAATTTTCTATAGAAATCAGGACCAATGGCTAATGACAAAAGGGCCTCCATTCTGTTCGGCCAGTTATTTCATGCGTCAATATGGCAAGCCATTCGTTATCGTGCCAATCAATTGTATCTGAAGACATGACAATCTCATGTTCATCTATTTGTGAAGCAAAAATGTCTTTGTCTTCTATGTTCTATTTAATCTCTAAGGTGTAAGCTCTCTCTCTCTCTCTCTCTCTCTACCCCATGGTGACTTATCTATCTAATAGGCACGTGTATTTATTGTGAATTGACGCCACGCCCTGATCCCATTCTGCTGTGTGCCGCAGGTACTGCACCACCAAGAACCGCCAGGACTCCGAGAAAAATGAGAACGGACGACATCGCAGGCAACAGCGATGCCTCTGCACCATCTCCTCCCATAAAGTCCTCTGGCCGAGAGCCAGTTCTACAGCAACGCCTCCTCGCCCAGTCTCAACCAAGACTCGCCCAGCCACGACTCCGACAAGATGAAGAAGAGCGTTCAAATCTCACGCCAGCTCGTCCAGGAAACACTGATGGACGAGGGATTGCGAGTGGCCAAGGAACTAGCCAACCAGATGGATGAGGAAAGCGGCCAGGTTATCCCACCGCCCCCACCAGCCTTGCCCCCTCCACCGCCAAGAATGGACGGACCGCGACCACGAGGAAGGCCCCCAAAGATAGAAAGGGACTACACTGTGTCCACACTGACCGCCCCTACTTTGCCCCCACCATCCTGCATGGGGCCCCCTAGCCGACCCCCAAGCGAGCCTTCCCATCATGGAGACCCTCTCCTCTCCAACGGGAAGCACTAACGGCCTCAATAGCTGCGATGACATCAAAGTAATCCAAGAAAACAGTCTGAACGCCCTTCTGGCTTTCTCCCAAAAAGGATTAATCAAGCAAGAGCCTAATTCTCCAAATACTTTCAAGATGGACTAGGATCCGAACTCCATATCACACTTCTTTAGCCCTCTACCAGCACCGTTTTTTGTTTACCGTTTTGTCGCTTCTCTTCGCCATCAACATTTTTTTATTTGAAACCACCACACTCATTTCCCATCAACAATGTTGCCAACATATTGTTTTATATATATACGTGCGTGTGCGTGGATGTATTACCCTTCAGAACCCTCTACGTCGGAAGAAACGAAAAACAAAAACTTTTTAATCTTCCATTTCCTCTCTTTCTCTCAATTCCTACCACAGATCGCGAACTGTCAGAGCGTTCACCCTAACTTTGTTATAACCAAGGTGCATTCGTGATGTACCAATCTGAAGAAACTGACTTCCATATCTGCAATCAAAAACAAATATTAAAACAAAAAAAGTCATAACTTTTCTTCCTTCCTTTCTCTTTCACTGTGTGGAACGATCATTCAATCAAGTCAACTTCTTCAACATCGTCCACTGTTGTATATATTTCCCCCTCCCGAGAACCTATGCATACCTACACTTTAGTTCTTCAATACCTAGCATCGTCCTAGGAGAATCTCTTGTGTGACTATGCTCATATGCTAGTTAGGTTAAGTGATGCCCTTGTTGTATTTTAAGCCATGAACTGGCACCTAACCTGTACCATATACCCCAACAGGATGTCTTCAACAAACGGGACAATCTAGTAAATGTTTTCTCACGCCATATCTTAACCCTTAAATTCCATCATAGTTTAAAAGCATTTTATTTTTTGCCTAGTCATGTTTATGATTGTTTATTATTATTTTTATTATTATTATTATTTTGCCATTTTAATTTAAATACCTTTGATTTTTTTTATATGTGTGCCTATGTTTTGTTTTGTTTTTTCTCTCCAAGCCTCGGGACACCAGTCAAATCTGCAATCGCCAAATGCATATTGTAGCTTGAAATATTCTTGTTCGCATATATAATATATATTTAGCATTGATATAATATATTGCTATGGCTTATCTTCCCCTTTACCCTTCCAATCACAATAACTGAATAATTATCCATAATGGAATCTTTATTATTCCCATTTTGTTATTTATTATTATCTCTTTTGAAAAAGGTTTTAAAATGTTTTAATTATATTTTTTTTCAAACGAAAAAAAAAAAAAAACATTTTCATCTTTTAAATTATATCGATTTTTTTTTCATATTAACAAAAATATATTTGTTATTATATTTTTACCGGAAAAAATGATTTTTTTCATGTTAATATTTATGTCTATATATATATAGTCACAAAATTAATTTATATGTATAAACACCAAAAATTTAAATATATATTTATAATTTTATTTTTAAATTATATCTCTTTTTTTTATATTTACATTTCATATATATTTAAATTAGAAATATATTTTTAAATACTAAAATATTCAGTGATAGGAAAAAATGTGTTTTGACCATGTTTCCCTCCCCCTGCGCCCCAATGACGTCAGCTATGTCACGAGTGATGGCAGGCGCCGGCGCCCAATCCGTGTTGTGTTGCGCGCGCATGTTGTTAGATGGCTTCAGTGTGGGAAGACTTCAAAGTACGTGCTTGCTTGCTACCCCTTACTCCAGTGTGCCTTCCTAAAGCCGCCATGCAGTGACAGACACCGTCACACATATCCTGGCTGGTGTCCCGAGGTCATGTTCCGGCGATTGAATAAAGAAAGGCTCTCACCCCTTGTACAGACTACTTCTTTCTTCCTTACACTACAGTGGTGTCGCCCCTTGTGTACAGACTATTTATTTCTTCCTTACACTACAGTGGTGTCGCCCCTTGTACAGACTACTTCTTTCTTCCTTACACTACAGTGGTGTCGCCCCTTGTACAGACTACTTCTTTCTTCCTTACACTACAGTGGCGTCACCCCCTTGTACAGACTACTTATTTCTTCCTTACACTACAGTGGCGTCGCCCCTTGTACAGACTACTTATTTCTTCCTTACACTACAGTGGTGTCACCCCTTGTACAGACTACTTCTTTCTTCCTTACACTACAGTGGCGTCTTCCCCTTGTACAGACTACTTCTTTCTTCCTTACACTACAGTGGCGTCGCCCCTTGTACAGACTACTTCTTTCTTCCTTACACTACAGTGGCGTCGCCCCTTGTACAGACTACTTCTTTCTTCCTTACACTACAGTGGCGTCGCCCCTTGTACAGACTACTTCTTTCTGCCTTACACTACAGTGGCGTCGCCCCTTGTACAGACTACTTCCTTCTCCCTTACACTACAGTGGCGTCGCCCCTTGTACAGACTACTTATTTCTTCCTTACACTACAGTGGCGTCGCCCCTTGTACAGACTACTTATTTCTTCCTTACACTACAGTGGCGTCGCCCCTTGTACAGACTACTTCTTTCTTCCTTACACTACGGTGGTGTCGCCCCTTGTACAGACTACTTCTTTCTTCCTTACACTACAGTGGTGTCGCCCCTTGTACAGACTACTTCTTTCTTCCTTACACTACAGTGGCGTCACCCCTTGTGTACAGACTACTTCTTTCTTCCTTACACTACAGTGGCGTCACCCCTTGTACAGACTACTTCTTTCTTCCTTACACTACGGTGGCGTCGCCCTTGTACAGACTACTTCTTTCTTCCTTACACTACGGTGGCGTCACCCCTTGTACAGACTACTTCTTTCTTCCTTACACTACAGTGGCGTCACCCCTTGTACAGACTACTTCTTTCTTCCTTACACTACAGTGGTGTCGCCCTTGTACAGACTACTTCTTTCTCCCTTACTCTTTCTTCCTTACACTACAGTGGCGTCACCCCTTGTACAGACTACTTCTTTCTTCCTTACACTACAGGTGGCGTCGCCCCTTGTACAGACTACTTATTTCTTCCTTACACTACGGTGGCGTCGCCCCTTGTACAGACTACTTATTTCTTCCTTACACTACAGTGGCGTCGCCCCTTGTACAGACTACTTATTTCTTCCTTACACTACAGTGGTGTCGCCCCTTGTACAGACTACTTCTTTCTTCCCTTACACTACAGTGGGCGTCGCCCCTTGTACAGACTACTTCTTTCTTCCTTACACTACAGTGGCGTCGCCCCTTGTAACAGACTACTTCTTTCTTCCTTACACTACAGTGGCGTCGCCCCTTGTACAGACTACTTCTTTCTTCCTTACACTACAGTGGCGTCACCCCTTGTACAGACTACTTATTTCTTCCTTACACTACAGTGGCGTCGCCCCTTGTACAGACTACTTATTTCT
>CP092866.1:42172931-42252154 GCA_030710605.1 Cordylochernes scorpioides
GGGGACGCCACTGTAGTGTAAAGAAGAAAAGGTATGTAGTCTGTACAAGGGGTGAACCGCCACTGTAGTGTAAGGAAGAAAAAGGTAGTCTGTACAAGGGGTGACGCCACTTTAGTGTAAGGAAGAAAGAAGTAGTCTGTACTAGGGGCGACGCCACTGTAGTGTAAGAAGAAAGAAGTAGTCTGTACAAGGGGCGACGCCACTGTAGTGTAAGGAAGAAAGAAGTAGTCTGTACAAGGGGCGACGCCACTGTAGTGTAAGGGAGAAATAAGTAGTCTGTACAAGGGGCGACGCCACTGTAGTGTAAGGGAGAAAGAAGTAGTCTGTACAAGGGGCGACGCCACTGTAGTGTAAGGAAGAAAGAAGTAGTCTGTACAAGGGGCGACGCCACTGTAGTGTAAGGAAGAAAAAGTAGTCTGTACAAGGGGTGACGCCACTGTAGTGTAAGGAGAAAGAAGTAGTCTGTACAAGGGGCGACGCCACCGTAGTGTAAGGAAGAAAGAAATAGTCTGTACAAGGGGCGACGCCACTGTAGTGTAAGGAGAAAGAAGTAGTCTGTACAAGGGGCGACGCCACTGTAGTGTAAGGATGAAATAAGTAGTCTGTACAAGGGGCGACGCCACTGTAGTGTAAAGGAAGAAAATAGTAGTCTGTACAAGGGGTGACGCCACTGTAGTGTAAGGAAGAAAGAAGTAGTCTGTACAAGGGGCGACGCCACTGTAGTGTAAGGAAGAAAGAAGTAGTCTGTACAAGGGGTGACGCCACTGTAGTGTAAGGAAGAAAAAAGTAGTCTGTACAAGGGGCGACGCCACCGTAGTGTAAGGAAGAAAGAAATAGTCTGTACAAGGGGTGACGCCACTGTAATGTAAGGAAGAAAAAGGTAGTCTGTACAAGGGGCGACGCCACTGTAGTGTAAGGAAGAAGTAGTCTGTACAAGGGGTGACGCCACTGTAGTGTAAAGGAAGAAAGAAGTAGTCTGTACAAGGGGTGACGCCACTGTAGTGTAAGGAAGAAAGAAGTAGTCTGTACAAGGGGTGACGCCACTGTAGTGTAAGGAAGAAAGAAGTAGTCTGTACAAGGGGCGACGCCACTTTAGTGTAAGGAAGAAATAAGTAGTCTGTACAAGGGGCGACGCCACTGTAGTGTAAGGGAAGAAATAAGTAGTCTGTACAAGGGGCGACGCCACTGTAGTGTAAGGAAGAAAGAAGTAGTCTGTACACAAGGGGCGACGCCACTGTAGTGTAAGGAAGAAAGAAGTAGTCTGTACAAGGGGCGACGCCACTGTAGTGTAAGGAAGAAAGAAGTAGTCTGTACAAGGGGTGACGCCACTGTAGTGTAAGGAAGAAAGAAGTAGTCTGTACACATGGGGCGACACCACTGTAGTATAAGGAAGAAAGAAGTAGTCTGTACAAGGGGTGACGCCACTGTAGTGTAAGGAAGAAAGAAGTAGTCTGTACAAGGGGTGACGCCACTGTAGTGTAAAGGAAGAAAGAAGTAGTCTGTACAAGGGGTGACGCCACTGTAGTGTAAGGAAGAAAAAGGTAGTCTGTACAAGGGGCGACGCCACTGTAGTGTAAGGGAGAAAGAAGTAGTCTGTACAAGGGGTGACACCACTGTAGTGTAAGGAAGAAAGAAGTAGTCTGTACAAGGGGTGACGCCACTGTAGTGTAAGGAAGAAAGAAGTAGTCTGTACAAGGGGCGACGCCACTGTAGTGTAAAGGAAGAAAGAAGTAGTCTGTACAAGGGGCGACGCCACTGTAGTGTAAGGAAGAAAGAAGTAGTCTGTACAAGGGGTGACGCCACTGTAGTGTAAGGAAGAAAGAAGTAGTCTGTACAAGGGGTGACGCCACTGTAGTGTAAGGAAGAAAGAAGTAGTCTGTACAAGGGGTGACGCCACTGTAGTGTAAGGAAGAAAGAAGTAGTCTGTACAAGGGGCGACGCCACTGTAGTGTAAGGAAGAAAGAAGTAGTCTGTACAAGGGGCGACGCCACTGTAGTGTAAGGAAGAAAGAAGTAGTCTGTACAAGGGGCGACGCCACTGTAGTGTAAGGAAGAAAGAAGTAGTCTGTACAAGGGGCGACGCCACTGTAGTGTAAGGGAGAAAGAAGTAGTCTGTACAAGGGGCGACGCCACTGTAGTGTAAGGGAGAAAGGAGTAGTCTGTACAAGGGGCGACGCCACTGTAGTGTAAGGAAGAAATAAGTAGTCTGTACAAGGGGCGACGCCACTGTAGTGTAAGGAAGAAATAAGTAGTCTGTACAAGGGGCGACGCCACTGTAGTGTAAGGAAGAAATAAGTAGTCTGTACAAGGGGCGACGCCACTGTAGTGTAAGGGAGAAAGAAGTAGTCTGTACAAGGGGCGACGCCACTGTAGTGTAAGGGAGAAAGAAGTAGTCTGTACAAGGGGCGACGCCACTGTAATGTAAGGGAGAAAGAAGAAGTCTGTACAAAGGGGCGACGCCACTGTAGTGTAAGGAAGAAAGAAGTAGTCTGTACAAGGGGCGACGCCACTGTAGTGTAAAGGAAGAAAGAAGTAGTCTGTACAAGGGGTGACGCCACTGTAGTGTAAGGAAGAAAGAAGTAGTCTGTACAAGGGGTGACGCCACTGTAGTGTAAGGAAGAAAGAAGTAGTCTGTACAAGGGGCGACGCCACTGTAGTGTAAGGAAGAAAGAAGTAGTCTGTACAAGGGGCGACGCCACTGTAGTGTAAGGAAGAAAGAAGTAGTCTGTACAAGGGGCGACGCCACTGTAGTGTAAGGGAGAAAGAAGTAGTCTGTACAAGGGGCGACACCACTGTAGTGTAAGGAAGAAAGAAGTAGTCTGTACAAGGGGCGACGCCACTGTAGTGTAAGGAAGAAAGAAGTAGTCTGTACAAGGGGCGACACCACTGTAGTGTAAGGAAGAAAGAAGTAGTCTGTACAAGGGGTGACGCCACTGTAGTATAAGGAAGAAAGAAGTAGTCTGTACAAGGGGTGACGCCACTGTAGTGTAAGGAAGAAAGAAGTAGTCTGTACAAGGGGCGACGCCACTGTAGTGTAAGGAAGAAAGAAGTAGTCTGTACAAGGGGCGACGCCACTGTAGTGTAAGGGAGAAAGAAGTAGTCTGTACAAGGGGCGACGCCACTGTAGTGTAAGGAAGAAAGAAGTAGTCTGTACAAGGGGCGACGCCACTGTAGTGTAAGGAGAAAGAAGTAGTCTGTACAAGGGGCGACGCCACTGTAGTGTAAGGAAGAAAGAAGTAGTCTGTACAAGGGGCGACGCCACTGTAGTGTAAGGAAGAAATAAGTAGTCTGTACAAGGGGCGACGCCACTGTAGTGTAAGGAAGAAATAAGTAGTCTGTACAAGGGGCGACGCCACTGTAGTGTAAGGAAGAAATAAGTAGTCTGTACAAGGGGCGACGCCACTGTAGTGTAAGGAGAAAGAAGTAGTCTGTACAAGGGGCGACGCCACTGTAGTGTAAGGTAGAAATAAGTAGTCTGTACAAGGGGCGACGCCACTGTAGTGTAAGGAAGAAATAAGTAGTCTGTACAAGGGGCGACGCCACTGTAGTGTAAGGAAGAAATAAGTAGTCTGTACAAGGGGCGACGCCACTGTAGTGTAAGGAAGAAAGAAGTAGTCTGTACAAGGGGCGACACCACTGTAGTGTAAGGAGAAAGAAGTAGTCTGTACAAGGGGCGACGCCACTGTAGTGTAAGGAAGAAAGAAGTAGTCTATACACAAGGGAGGACGCCACCGTAGTGTAAGGAAGAAAGAAGTAGTCTGTACAAGGGGCGACGCCACCGTAGTGTAAGGAAGAAAGAAGTAGTCTGTACAAGGGGCGACACCACCGTAGTGTAAGGGAGAAAGAAGTAGTCTGTACAAGGGGCGACACCACTGTAGTGTAAGGGAGAAAGAAGTAGTCTGTACAAGGGGCGACACCACTGTAGTGTAAGGTAGAAATAAGTAGTCTGTACAAGGGGGCGACGCCACTGTAGTGTAAGGAAGAAATAAGTAGTCTGTACAAGGGGCGACGCCACTGTAGTGTAAGGAAGAAATAAGTAGTCTGTACAAGGGAGGACGCCACCGTAGTGTAAGGAAGAAAGAAGTAGTCTGTACAAGGGGCGACGCCACTGTAGTGTAAGGAAGAAAGAAGTTGTCTGTACAAGGGGCGACACCACCGTAGTGTAAGGAAGAAAGAAGTAGTCTGTACAAGGGAGGACGCCACCGTAGTGTAAGGGAGAAAGAAGTAGTCTGTACAAGGGGCGACACCACCGTAGTGTAAGGAAGAAAGAAAGTAGTCTGTACAAGGGGCGACGCCACCTGTAGTGTAAGGAAGAAAGAAGTAGTCTGTACAAGGGTGACGCCACCGTAGTGTAAGGAAGAAAGAAGTAGTCTGTACAAGGGGCGACGCCACCGTAGTGTAAGGAAGAAAGAAGTAGTCTGTACAAGGGGCGACGCCACCGTAGTGTAAGGAGAAAGAAGTAGTCTGTACAAGGGGCGACGCCACCGTAGTGTAAGGAGAAAGAAGTAGTCTGTACAAGGGGCGACGCGACTGTAGTGTAAGGAAGAAAGAAGTAGTCTGTACAAGGGGCGACGCCACTGTAGTGTAAGGAAGAAAGAAGTAGTCTGTACAAGGGGTGACGCCACTGTAGTGTAAGGGAGAAAGAAGTAGTCTGTACAAGGGGCGACGCGACTGTAGTGTAAGGAAGAAAGAAGTAGTCTGTACAAGGGTTGACGCGACTGTAGTGTAAGGAAGAAAGAAGTAGTCTGTACAAGGGTTGACGCCACTGTAGTGTAAGGAAGAAAGAAGTAGTCTGTACAAGGGGCGACACCACCGTAGTGTAAGGAAGAAAGAAGTAGTCTGTACAAGGGGTGACGCCACTGTAGTGTAAGGAAGAAAGAAGTAGTCTGTACAAGGGGTGACGCCACTGTAGTGTAAGGAAGAAAGAAGTAGTCTGTAGACAAGGAGTGACGCCACTGTAGTGTAAGGAAGAAATAAGTAGTCTGTACAAGGGGTGACGCCACTGTAGTGTAAGGAAGAAAGAAGTAGTCTGTACAAGGGTTGACGCCAATGTAGTGTAAGGAAGAAAGAAGTAGTCTGTTCAAGGGGCGACGCCACTGTAGTGTAAGGAAGAAAGAAGTAGTCTGTACAAGGGGCGACGCCACTGTAGTGTAAGGAAGAAATAAGTAGTCTGTACAAGGGGCGACGCCACTGTAGTGTAAGGAAGAAATAAGTAGTCTGTACAAGGGGCGACGCCACTGTAGTGTAAGGAAGAAATAAATAGTCTGTACAAAAGGGGCGACACCACTGTAGTATAAGGAAGAAAGAAGTAGTCTGTACAAGGGGCGACGCCACTGTAGTGTAAGGAAGAAAGAAGTAGTCTGTACAAGGGGCGACGCCACTGTAGTGTAAGGAAGAAAGAAGTAGTCTGTACAAGGGGCGACGCCACTGTAGTGTAAGGAAGAAAGAAGTAGTCTGTACAAGGGGCGACGCCACTGTAGTGTAAGGAAGAAATAAGTAGTCTGTACAAGGGGCGACGCCACTGTAGTGTAAGGAAGAAAGAAGTAGTCTGTACAAGGGGAGACGCCACTTTAGTGTAAGGAAGAAATAAGTAGTCTGTACAAGGGGCGACGCCACTGTAGTGTAAGGGAGAAGGAAGTAGTCTGTACAAGGGGCGACGCCACTGTAGTGTAAGGGAGAAAGAAGTAGTCTGTACAAGGGGCGACGCCACTGTAGTGTAAGGAAGAAAGAAGTAGTCTGTACAAGGGGAAGACGCCACTGTAGGGTAAGGAAGAAAGAAGTAGTCTGTACAAGGGGTGACGCCACTGTAGTGTAAGGAAGAAAGAAGTAGTCTGTACAAGGGGTGACGCCACTGTAGTGTAAGGAAGAAAGAAGTAGTCTGTACAAGGGGCGACGCCACTGTAGTGTAAGGAAGAAAGAAGTAGTCTATACACAAGGGGCGACGCCACCGTAGTGTAAGGAAGAAAGAAGTAGTCTGTACAAGGGGTGACACCACTGTAGTGTAAGGAAGAAAGAAGTAGTCTGTACAAGGGGTGACGCCACTGTAGTGTAAGGAAGAAAGAAGTAGTTTGTACAAGGGGCGACACCACTGTAGTGTAAGGAAGAAAGAAGTAGTCTGTACAAGGGGCGACACCACTGTAGTGTAAGGAAGAAAGAAGTAGTCTGTACAAGGGGTGACGCCACTGTAGTGTAAGGAAGAAAGAAGTAGTCTGTACAAGGGGCGACACCACTGTAGTGTAAGGAAGAAAGAAGTAGTCTGTACAAGGGGCGAAGCCACTGTAGTGTAAGGGAGAAAGAAGTAGTCTGTACAAGGGGCGACACCACTGTAGTGTAAGGAAGAAATAAATAGTCTGTACACAAGGGGCGACACCACTGTAGTGTAAGGAAGAAAGAAGTAGTCTATACAAGGGGTGAGAGCCTTTCTTTATTCAATCGCCGGAACATGACCTCGGGGACACCAGCCAGGATATGTGTGACGGTGTCTGTCACTGCATGGCGGCTTTAGGAAGGCACACTGGAGTAAGGGGTAGCAAGCAAGCACGTACTTTGAAGTCTTCCCACACTGAAGCCATCTAACAACATGCGCGCGCAACACAACACGGATTGGGCGCCGGCGCTTGCCAATCACTCGTGACATAGCTGACGTCATTGGGGCGCAAGGGGAGGGAAACATGGTCAAAACACATTTTTTCCTATCACTGAATATTTTAGTATTTAAAAATATATTTCTAATTTAAATATATATGAAATATAAATATAAAAAAAGAGATATAATTTAAAAATAAAATTATAAATATATATTTAAATTTTTGGTATTTATACATATAAATTAATTTTGTGACTATATATATATAGACATAAATATTAACATGAAAAAAATCATTTTTTTTCCGGTAAAAATATAATAACAAATATATTTTTGTTAATATGAAAAAAAAAATCAATATAATTTAAAAGATGAAAATGTTTTTTTTTTTTTCGTTTGAAAAAAAATATAATAAAAACATTTTAAAACCTTTTTCAAAAGAGAGAGAGAGAGAGATAATAATAAATAACAAAATGGGAATAATAAAGATTCCATTATGGATAATTATTCAGTTATTGTGATTGGAAGGGTAAAGGGGGAAGATAAGCCATAGCAATATATTATATCAATGCTAAATATATATTATATATGCGAACAAGAATATTTCAAGCTACAATATGCATTTGGCGATTGCAGATTTGACTGGTGTCCCGAGGCTTGGAGAGAAAAAACAAAACAAAACATAGGCACACATATAAAAAAAAATCAAAGGTATTTAAATTAAAATGGCAAAATAATAATAATAATAAAAATAATAATAAACAATCATAAACATGACTAGGCAAAAAATAAAATGCTTTTAAACTATGATGGAATTTAAGGGTTAAGATATGGCGTGAGAAAACATTTACTAGATTGTCCGTTTGTTGAAGACATCCTGTTGGGGTATATGGTACAGGTTAGGTGCCATTTCATGGCTTAAAATACAACAAGGGCATCACTTAACCTAACTAGCATATGAGCATAGTCACACAAGAGATTCTCCTAGGACGATGCTAGGTATTGAAGAACTAAAGTGTAGGTATGCATAGGTTCTCGGGAGGGGAAATATATACAACAGTGGACGATGTTGAAGAAGTTGACTTGATTGAATGATCGTTCCACACAGTGAAAGAGAAAGGAAGGAAGAAAAGTTATGACTTTTTTTGTTTTAATATTTGTTTTTGATTGCAGATATGGAAGTCAGTTTCTTCAGATTGGTACATCACGAATGCACCTTGGTTATAACAAAGTTAGGGTGAACGCTCTGACAGTTCGCGATCTGTGGTAGGAATTGAGAGAAAGAGAGGAAATGGAAGATTAAAAAGTTTTTGTTTTTCGTTTCTTCCGACGTAGAGGGTTCTGAAGGGTAATACATCCACGCACACGCACGTATATATATAAAACAATATGTTGGCAACATTGTTGATGGGAAATGAGTGTGGTGGTTTCAAATAAAAAAATGTTGATGGCGAAGAGAAGCGACAAAACGGTAAACAAAAAACGGTGCTGGTAGAGGGCTAAAGAAGTGTGATATGGAGTTCGGATCCTAGTCCATCTTGAAAGTATTTGGAGAATTAGGCTCTTGCTTGATTAATCCTTTTTGGGAGAAAGCCAGAAGGGCGTTCAGACTGTTTTCTTGGATTACTTTGATGTCATCGCAGCTATTGAGGCCGTTAGTGCTTCCGTTGGAGAGGAGAGGGTCTCCATGATGGGAGGGCTCGCTTGGGGGTCGGCTAGGAGGCCCCATGCAGGATGGTGGGGGCAAAGTAGGGGCGGTCAGTGTGGACACAGTGTAGTCCCTTTCTATCTTTGGGGGCCTTCCTCGTGGTCGCGGTCCGTCCATTCTTGGCGGTGGAGGGGGCAAGGCTGGTGGGGGCGGTGGGATAACCTGGCCGCTTTCCTCATCCATCTGGTTGGCTAGTTCCTTGGCCACTCGCAATCCCTCGTCCATCAGTGTTTCCTGGACGAGCTGGCGTGAGATTTGAACGCTCTTCTTCATCTTGTCGGAGTCGTGGCTGGGCGAGTCTTGGTTGAGGACTGGGCGAGGAGGCGTTGCTGTAGAACTGGCTCTCGGCCAGAGACTTTATGGGAGGAGATGGTGCAGAGGCATCGCTGTTGCCTGCGATGTCGTCGTTCTCATTTTTCTCGGAGTCCTGGCGGTTCTTGGTGGTGCAGTACCTGCGGCACACAGCAGAATGGGATCAGGGCGTGGCGTCAATTCACAATAAATACACGTGCCTATTAGATAGATAAGTCACCATGGGGTAGAGAGAGAGAGAGAGAGAGAGAGAGAGAGCTTACACCTTATAGATTAAATAGAACATAGAAGACAAAGACATTTTTGCTTCACAAATAGATGAACATGAGATTGTCATGTCTTCAGATACAATTGATTGGCACGATAACGAATGGCTTGCCATATTGACGCATGAAATAACTGGCCGAACAGAATGGAGGCCCTTTTGTCATTAGCCATTGGTCCTGATTTCTATAGAAAATTGAAGAAAAGGTTGTATATTGAAGTATACTATTAGGCACTGTATTTATTTCTTTGATAATTTTCCACAGACTGCCATGACCACGCCCATCGTGTTTTCTTATTTGAAAGAAATAACAACAACAAAAATCAATATGGCAGCTATCAAGATATTGTTATCAGTTAACAACTCGGAAAAGTTGTCCAATCTTCTAACACACAGATCCGCTTGGAAGAATTTTGTTAAAATTAAAGGCATGGAGCCATACCAAATCAATTTAGAATATACGCAGAACAAACATATTTAGAATTTATTAATTTAAACATATAGCTAGGAGAAAGCAACTATTGGCGTGATATAGAATCAGGGAATGTATTTGAAAGGTTTGCGGTCGCCGTTTTTTGCCATGCGGTGGTGACAATAGCGGTGTGGAGAGAGGGAGGCGATGATCAGTGGGCTCCCAGGACAGTCACGTCCCGGTCCGTAATTTGCATAGAGTGTCCATAAATCGTGTTTATGGGGCCCGGCGGAGAGACTCGTTTTTCTCGCGGACTAATAGCGCGGTTTTATAGCCCGATAACAACGGCGACGCCGTGAATATTCATGAGCCCGTGTTCTGGCTAATCCCCCAAATTAAAATATGCAAATAAGGCAGCGAAAATTGCAATCGCCCATTAGCCGAGCTCTTCGCGATGTGCGTCTGGTTTTTGTTGGTCAAAAAGTAATCTTCCGTTAGAGGGGGAGGAGGCCATTGTGGTGAGCTGTTGTGGTGGAATGGTTCTCTCGGGGATAGGACCTGTGTGTCAGCACATCTCTCAGATGGACGGTCTCAGCAGCTAGAACGTCAGACCTGGAGTGGATGCACGGTCTCGACAGCTAGAAGGTCAGACCTGGAGTGGATGCACGGTCTCGGCAGCTAGAAGGTCAGACCTGGAGTGGATGCACGATCTCGGCAGCTAGAACGTCAGACCTGGAGTGGATGCACGGTCTCGGCAATTAGAACGTCAGACCTGGAGTGGATGCACGGTCTCGGCAGCTAGAACGTCAGACCTGGAGTGGATGCACGGTCTCGGCAATTAGAACGTCAGACCTGGAGAGGATGCACGGTCTCGGCAGATAGAACGTCAGACCTGGAGTGGATGCACGGTCTCGGAAATTAGAACGTCAGACCTAGAGTGGATGCACGGTCTCGGCAGCTAGAACGTCAGACCTGGAGTGGATGCACGGTCTCGGCAGCTAGAACGTCAGACCTGGAGTGGATGCACGGTCTCGGCAGCTAGAAAGTCAGACCTGGAGTGGATACACGGTCTCGGCAGCTAGAACGTCAGACCTGGAGTGGATACACGGTCTCGGCAGCTAGAACGTCAGACCTGGAGTGGATGCACATCTTTCAGATGGACGGGCACGGCAGCTAGAAAGTCAGACCTGGAGTGGATGCACGGTTTCGGCAGCTAGAAGGTCAGGCCTGGAGTGGATGCACGATCTCGGCAGCTAGAACGTCAGACCTGGAGTGAATGCACGGTCTCGGCAATTAGAACGTCAGACCTGGAGTGGATGCACGGTCTCGGCAGCTAGAACGTCAGACCTGGAGTGGATGCACGGTCTCGGCAATTAGAACGTCAGACCTGGAGAGGATGCACGGTCTCGGCAGATAGAACGTCAGACCTGGAGTGGATGCACGGTCTCGGAAATTAGAACGTCAGACCTAGAGTGGATGCACGGTCTCGGCAGCTAGAACGTCAGACCTGGAGTGGATGCACGGTCTCGGCAGCTAGAACGTCAGACCTGGAGTGGATGCACGGTCTCGGCAGCTAGAAAGTCAGACCTGGAGTGGATGCACATCTTTCAGATGGACGGGCACGGCAGCTAGAAAGTCAGACCTGGAGTGGATGCACGGTTTCGGCAGCTAGAAATTCAGACCTGGAGTGGATGCACATCTCTCAGATGCACGGTCTCGGCAGCTAGAACGTCAGACCTGGAGTGGATGCACGGTCTCGGCAGTTAGAATGTCAGACCTGGAGTGGATGCACGGTCTCGGCAGTTAGAACGTCAGACATGGAGTGGATGCACGGTCTCGGCAGCTAGAACGTCAGACCTGCAGTGGATGCACGGTCTCGACAGCTAGAAGGTCAGACCTGGAGTGGATGCACGGTCTCGGCAGCTAGAAGGTCAGACCTGGAGTGGATGCACGGTCTCGGCAGCTAGAACGTCAGATCTGGAGTGGATGCACGGTCTCGGCAATTAGAACGTCAGACCTGGAGTGGATGCACATCTCTCAGATGGACGGGCACGGCAGCTAGAAGGTCAGACCTGGAGTGGATGCACGGTTTCGGCAGCTAGAAATTCAGACCTAGAGTGGATGCACATCTCTCAGATGGATGGGCGCGGCAGCTAGAACGTCAGACCTGGAGTGGATGTACATCTTTGTCGATAATGTGCAAATAAGTGTCAAGAGAAGGAAGGATATCTCTGTGAAAAACCGGTGCATGAAGCTGTGGATAGATGCGTACAACTAACAGAAATCTTCACTTAGATATATACAAGCTATAAGGGCCATAAGAGAAGCTATTTTACATGTAAAGAAAATACATCTTCGCAATCTATTCTCCTTGTTCAGATCTAGAGTTGAGGAACAAGATACTGTACTTACTTGTCGAGTCTCCGGAGGTCTTTGGCCAGTCGACTCTGCTCGTTGACAAGCTGCACGTGCTGCCCCGCGAGCTGGTCCAGCTGGGCCTGCAAGTGGCCCGAGGCGGGGAAGTTGTGGAGGTCGCGGGCTTGTGCGAGCCGCGCCTTCAGCTCTTCTTGCTGACCTGACAGAAGCCGTAGCTGCTCGCCGACTCCGTCCAGCCGCTCCTGTGCACATCCGCCATGTTTTCAGGCAATCCCCATGCAACAACTTGCAACAACCATCAACCCACTGATTACTCTTTGCTTACAAATAGATACAGTTGATCGTGCTATGAGAATAACAATTCAGGAAATGGTTAAAACTCAATATAAACATCGGTTCTGACTTAAATCTTGGTCCTGAGGCATAGTTAAAAGCTTGATAATAAACATTGTATCTTTTTGTTTACATTATTTGTTTATATAGAGGCCATTTATATATATATATATATAATAAAATATGTACCTATATGTGAAATTAAGCGTTTGCGCTTATGTCAAGAGTTGTCTTCCGATGGGAGAGACATAAATAAAGTGTTTGTTCAAGGAATATTAATCTGATATGAGAGGAAGTTTATCAAATAGCATTATCAGATCATCGTCTTCAATAAACGTGGTAACATTTACAATCAGAAAAGTTAATTTTTACAAACTTGCCAGATACCACGAAAAAATAAATTATTTGACGATACACTGTTAAAAACACTATCATATTTTTAGATCTTTAACAATAATAAATAACAAGGTGGAAATATAAGGGTTCCGGGGATAATTTTCTTTTTAAAACCGTTTATTTCATAAGTCTCTAGATTTCGTGCCCTACAACTAGAGACTTATGAAATAAATGTTTTAAAATAAACTTATCTCTGGAAGCCCCCGATATTTCTACCTTGGTATCGAAACAAGGGATTATTTTCTTGAATGTATCATTTTAATATGCTTGAACCACCGCGTAGAGATAAAATATAAACACACATATCGAAGGTTTTGCCAAGTTTTCAAATAGAACATTTAATTAGACGATAAACAAGCTATGGGACTGAATGCATGGTTTACGTGAAGCTTTCACAGATTGAAGCTGACCTAGAAAATTTGAAGGAAAAGTTCCGTCTCATGAAATGATCCAGAAAGTCTCAGAAATTTTTCTCAAAGAGACCAAATATTGAAATTTAGCGAAAAATGCTACAACGAGTAAATAAATATTCAGTACACCATATTTTGAGAGACAAACAACTTGATAAAGATAAAACTTTTTGTTAAAAAGGACAACGGCCGTTAGAGTCATTCCACATCCTCCATATTCGCCTGACTTATCCCCATTGAGCTCTACTCTTGAAAGACGGAATATATCGAGGCTCCACGTGGGAGTAACTGAAATGGTTGATAGGGAGACTCTCGCTCGCCTACAAAAACAGGGAGATTGAGAAACTACTTTTATTACATTGTTCATATAAGTTATAGTGGTCCAAATATAAAAAATAAGATTAAATAAGTATATAAATACAAAAATATATAAAATATATACATAAATGAAATATATACAAGGTCTTCAGAGGGAGAAAGATATATAGTTCCAAATAAGAATTATATTGATGCTTTGACTTAAATATATTTTCTTGTTTCTAACATACCTTTTAACTGTTTTTTACTACCTTATAGAGGTATGAAGAGTCTTTTGAAGAGCCCTACCATGTATATAAACAGAACAGACCTATTATAAAGCTAGATAGAACCTTAGAAAACTCTGGGAGAGAGGATTAAATGCTCCAATCAGATCTTTTAAAATCATTCTTCCGCATTCTAGAGATTGGTTTTAAAAAGAGAACAAGGCTGTTCTGTAAAGTACTACCAAGTAGGAATATCTGGACTAACCTGTCGCTTCTTGCGCTCCTCCTCCAGCGCGGCTTTGTCAACACTGGGACTGGCGGCTTCCACTCTGGGCCTCTTGCACGCTTGTTCTTGTTCCTCGAAATGTTTGGGTGTCATAGTCTGGGACCTGCAACATAGGCTCTGTTACAGCTACTGTACTCTTGAAAGTCTGCTGCACGTTAGGACCTGGTTTGAAACTGTCTGAAGTACACTCATAGAGACAAAACTTAAGGAAGTTATACCTTTTAGCATGTATAGCGGTATTCAGACAATAACTCTGAAAGATATTTAATACATAGTGGTCTTTATTGAAGACACACGAGATGACCGAGTGTGAACAAGATTACCTCTATCTCGTTAATATAGATATATATAGACGATCGGCGATATCAAGTTGTCCATGAGTGTACTCTTTTACCAAAATACATCTACACTAAAACCTATATATATTAGATAGAGAGGAAAAATAGAGGTCAAAAACAGTTGAATAAACCCGAAAATCGGATAAATTCGGTGAAAGAGACGTCAAAACCAGGTTTAATAAACTCGAATTTCGCGGTAAAAGAAAGAAAGAAAAAAGGCCAAAATCGATCGAACCGTTCGAGAATCGGGGCCGAAAATTCGGTATTAGCTCTCATTTGACGTAGAGGAATATTATCCAATAAGGAAAGTAAGTAATTTCTTTCGAAACTTTACACTGTTTACTTCTGACTATTGTTTTCATCTTCTTCTTTCTAGGGCCGAACTAGTGTCGTCTGCTTATTGGTAGTTGTGTGATTGGAACAATTACTTCGTGTATACATATTTATATTTGACACAATTCTTTAGTTTTAAAGATTGATTTTGAATATAAGACAGTGGCTGGCTTCTGTAATCAAGCAATCCTATATGGTGTCTGATATAGCAGTAGAGGGAACAGACCAATGTAGTATTAGAGTCGTATAGATATGGTCGTTTAAACTGACGAAACCACTGGAAGGGTTCACCACTGATGAGCCAGGCCTTTGCAACATCATAGTAAGGACAGTAGGAAGCTATTTATTTGGACACAAAAGTAGAAGAAACCATCTCACTCACTAAATAATTTCATTATTTAAAAAGATAAATTTCATCTATAAATTCGTAAATCGTATTTTAGAAAGCAGAGAGAATGCGATATGTTATTAAAAGTAAACATTAAAAAAATCAGACACAAAATTAAATATAAATTCTCTCTCAGAATTAAATTCCTTAGCAGAAAATGAAATAATGAGAAAAAATCAATGATAAAATGATTTCATTCACTGTTGATAGATGGCGCCAGTGTTACGTTAGCTTCCACTCACTAACCATACTCCAACTTTTCATTTCTTCTAGAAATGTCTTCAACTTGTAGGTCCTGGTATAAAGGGAGTATCCTTGTATTTTCTAAACTACAAACCCCTAATACTAATATGCTGATGTACCATCTTCAATAAATATATATTCACTGATAAAATATTTATTTCTATTATTCTGTCTCGTAGAGTGTTTATCATCATCATATGTCAGGTTTGCTCTTTGTCAATTAATGAGTTTTCCAGAGAGTTGATAGATCAACTTAATATTCTCCATGCACACAAAACACTAAAATGTTTAGAAAAATGGTTGTAAAAGTTTAAAGAAAGAGTATGTTCTAAAGCAGAGATCTTTTCTGATTTAAGCGTGTACATTGAAGAATTTATTAGAAACACAAACAAACAAGTTAACACCAAGATTAACGAATGAACTTTGAAGCAGTCACACATAAAAGTAGATGAAGGTCTTACAAAGAGGAAATTTTTCCAATCCGAAAAAAAAGTTTCATCTACAAAGCCGGAAACGAAAGTTTTCAATCACAGAAACACGATTTTCTTCTCTTATACGTTCTTATCCCAGTTGAAGTGCAGAAATGCTCTCAAGAGTTTGCGTATAAACAACAACAAAAAACACCCCTACAAGAAACTCTTTGCCTCACGTTTCTGTTTTTTTATTGATAATGGGAAACGATAGTTTTAAACGGTTTATGGGTTGAAAAAAAAAAAAAGAAAGTACAAATGTGGTGCTGGGATAAAGTGCATAAAGTAAGTAAGAAAAAAAAAGCATCTCCTTATCGTGAAACTGAAAGTTGCTGATGGCTTACGCCATCTATCGGAATCTCTCAAGGTGGAAGAGCCTCCCTCCCTGAGAACAGTTTTTATATATTTTAATCACCAAATTGTAAATAATCACATTTATCTTTAACACAAAACTGAAGAATTCCATCGCAGTAAGGGCAGTAGAAGTTTGTATTGTGTGTAAAAGAAACATTCGTGCTTTTAAATCCTTTCATTTTATATATTTATCTTTGTTTAATTTATTTTTGATTTTTGTAACAATTGACTAAGAGTGTCAATAAAATATTTTGAATTGTCTATCCTAATAAATATCAAAATTTATTCCGAAAGATGGTGCAAGCCATCAGCAACTTTTAGTTGCACGATAAAGAGATGCCTTTTTTTCTTTCTTGATTTATGGGGTGTTGAGGGAGTCGTGAGACTCAGTTGTTGGAAAGTTGAAAGCAATGCAGGAATCGCCAGTCTCACTAAAATAAAACTAAAATTACTTAGCTCTCAAATCGAAATCTACCAACTCTATCAAAAGAAGAGTAAAGATAACGTTTATATATATATTTTGTCCCTTCAGACCAAATTCTGGAGATCTTACGGGATTTTTAAGATTATGTCAATTGTCCAATCCAATACACTTCAGTATATTATATATTTTAAAAAAGCATAAGACGCCGCAACTATTTTTATGTACCTGATTAAAAGAACCTTTCGGGCAGGTTTTAGTTAACTGAAGAATAGCATGTCTGAAAACTTTTTTATTCAAGTAAATAATTTGAGGCGTTATATGCTTTTTTGTGGTAATTTGTCGGATTCTGCAATCTTGTGATGACTAACACTTCAGTATATACTGGGGAGTGGCCTATCGACTTAACAGCATTTAGGAATGGTCCCTCACCTCTTCTTTATATATCAACTAGCCGAATGACCCGGGCAACGCCCGTGTTTTACCCGATTGAATGTTTTGATTCAAATACTATTTGTTACAATTATAAATTGGCGCCTTAAATAAATGCATATGTTAGTTAATAACTATAGCCTATGGGCTTTATCTGTCTATGTACTGTTGGCTTCCGTAAGCGTCTCTTACTGGGAAAAAAGAAAGAGAGGATTCCATTTAGTTATTAACTAATATATGCATTTATTTAAGGAGCGACCCGCTCCAACACAATAGTTACAAAAACGAAGAAGCGAGTGGGGGGGGGACAAAGGTGGCGTGATCGTAGCTAACCAATAGGAGAGCGCCATTCCAAAAAAAAAAAAAAGAGCAAACGGTGACAGAGATGAAGAATTATTAAGAACGCATGACGCTCGTAACTGTATATAGAATGGATGCAGGTGATCTCATTTCTATCTGGCAAGATGCATAAATTTGAAGAGCGGTTATAACTGTCAGAATCATAAATGTTATCAATAAAACATGTGTGGTCAAAATACATTATAGAAGCACAATGATATTTCTGTATTTATGGACAACAACAATGTACATTTCGTAATAATAGGAAATAATTTTTAAAAAGTTGTTTGGGTAAGATTCGGTTTCTATATAGCGGTAGAGTTCCAAGGTGAAATTTCCCAACTTAACTGACACATCCACCAAATATAGGTAGAAATATGGCGCTACAAACCATCTATGGAAATATTGCCTTTCAAGACGCAACAGTACAGATTACCTATCCTTCCATAGTTTACTTGAAAGCCATTTCTAAGATTCCATACTTCAGTGTAGCATATAAAAGCAGAATGATCCAATACAGTATTAGAGCTCTGAGAAGCGGTCTGGTGGATTAAATTGGCGAAACCGCTGGGAGGGTTCACCACTGATGAGCCAAGCCCTCCTAATGTATTTTTCATCGCAGTAAGGACAGTAGAAGTTTGTATTATTATAAAAGAAACATTCGCGCTTTTAAATCCTTTTATTTTATATGTATAGATGGCGCGTTATTGCTTTGTATTAATTTTAGATTACCTATTATCAAAGTAGAAAATATTCTTTAAAAGTTAAGTAGTTATAATAGTTCTCCCTTTTTCAATCAATACATTCATGAACAAAAATTAAGGAAGTTGTACATTTTAGCATGTATATCGGGATGAAGACAATAACTCTGAAAGATTTTACAGTGACCTTTATTGAAGACACACGAGATAACCAAGTCTGAACAAAATTGCCTCTGTTTCCTGAAAAAAAAAAAGACGACCAGCGACGTTAAAATAAGAAACTTCCTTAAGTGTCCATGAGTGTAAATACAGAAATACATTAGCGATATATTCTTTTCTAATTTGTATAGTTATATCCATTCTTAAATCAACTAAGCAATTCCTCATTGACATAAAAAAAAAAAAGACTGTAAAATCTCTTAGAAATTTTACCTTTTGAGATAATGCTTAGTGATTGGATAATTTCAGTAACGAAAGAACTTATATCCACCAATCATCGCTTACTTCTTCGATGACTTAACGATGTGAACTAATGATGATTGGCTAATGTTTCAAGCACTTTTTTTTTCTTATGCAACTTTCTACAATAGTCGGGGGCGCCAATATGCAAAGCTGCAGTTCAAAACAAGACGTTCATTAATAATGTAATAGAACCATTAAAAAAAAGAAGAGAAAGAACGTTAACTTTGTAAAAGGGAGGCGATGCTCTTTAATAAATTTAAAATACCTTGACAAAAACTAACATTTCTCCAGGCACATCCTCTTACTATATACCTAAATTTAATCAATTTAATATTCCTCTATCCAACACATATTTCAATCGCTAAAAACTCTATTATTACATTAGATTATATTTAAACTCGCGCTGGAAAACAAATAAATATATAACTAGAGGATAAATTTAATTAGATCTAATTATAATAAAAGGCACAAATTTTAAAAACTTGTGTTGCTTCTCAGCGCAAAAATCGACACGATCTTTTAAAGTAATTAAAACAGAGTATTAAAGAGCGCCATGGACAAAACAAATTTTAAACAGAATGGCATATCGGCAATAGAGGGGAAAAGAAGCCATTTTCGTAGAGACGATATTTTTAAAGAGGATCTTATCGGGGAAGAGTTGTTAAAGAAGAATTTTTACCAGTAAACGGCCAAGAAGTCGCCATTTTGAGAAGATTATGAGAATAACGGAGGAAAGGAAAGGTATTTTATGCGCTCCCATAAAAGATGAAATCGGGTCATTTGTCCAAGGTTTTTTTTTTAGGGAATTTTCAGCGTTCTCTACGACAACTCCAGGTTAATTTGGTGTAGGATTTATGATCCTTGTAATTGGATTCTCCAGTAATTACTTTGATAACCGTCACACATTACTTTGTTATTAAGTGCCTTTCTTACCATTCCAAACTTCGATCTTCATGGTACCATTTTTTTCTTCTTAAACAGCTCTTCTTTTTAAAATTCTTCATTGTGTTCGCTCCTTATTAATTTGATGGTTTTTAATTAAGACTAAATTATGTTAGCTTCTTAATGAATAAATTAGAGTGTCCCGTGATGGTGTTATTATGATAGGCCGGATTAGTCTTCTGGTTGGATATTACCATGGTGGGATTTAGAAGGAGAGCATGTAATATGTTTCTTTACGGTTTGATGCCCAGATGTATTTGAACATGTCTATAGATGCCCAGATGTATTTGAACATGTCTACAGATGCCCAGATGTATTTGAACATATCTATAGATGCCCAGATGTATTTGAACATGTCTATAGATGCCCAGATGTATTTGAACATATCTTTAGATGCCCAGATGTATTTGAACATATCTATAGATGCCAAGATGTATTTGAACATATCTATAGATGCCCAGATGTATTTGAACATGTCTATAGATGCCCAAATGTATTTGAACAGGTCTATAGATGCCCAGTTGTATTTGAACATGTTTATAGATGCCCAGATGTATTTGAACATGTTTATAGTCGCCCAAATGTATTTGAACATGTCTATAGATGCCCAGATGTATTTGAACATGTCTATAGATGCCCAGATGTATTTGAGCATGTCTATAGATGCCCAGATGTATTTGAACATATCTATAGATGCCCAGATGTATTTGAACATGTCTATAGATGCCCAAATGTATTTGAACATGTCTATAGATGCCCAAATGTATTTGAACATATCTATAGATACCCAGATGTATTTGAACATGTCTATAGATGCCCAGATGTATTTGAACATGTCTATAGATGCCCGGATGTATTTGAACATGTCTACAGATGCCCAGATGTATTTGAACATATCTACAGATGCCCGGATGTATTTGAACATGTCTACAGATGCCCAGATGTATTTGAACATGTCTATAGATGCCCAGATGTATTTGAACATGTCTATAGATGCCCAGATGTATTTGAACATGTTTATAGATGCCCAGATGTATTTGAACATATCTATAGATGCCCAGATGTATTTGAACATATCTATAGATGCCCAGATGTATTTGAACATATCTATAAATGCCCAGATGTATTTGAGAATGTCTATAGATGCCCAGATGTATTTGAACATATCTATAGATGCCCAGATGTATTTGAACATGTCTATAGATGCCCAGATGTATTTCAACATGTCTATAGATGCCCAGATGTATTTGAACATATCTACAGATGCCCGGATGTATTTGAACATGTCTACAGATGCCCAGATGTATTTGAACATGTCTATAGATGCCCAGATGTATTTGAACATGTCTATAGATGCCCAGATGTATTTGAACATGTTTATAGATGCCCAGATGTATTTGAACATATCTATAGATGCCCAGATGTATTTGAACATATCTATAGATGCCCAAATGTATTTGAACATGTCTATAGATGCCAAGATGTATTTGAATATGTCTATAGATGTCCAAATGTATTTGAACATGTTTATAGATGCCCAGATGTATTTGAAAAGGTCTATAGATGCCCAGATGTATTTGAACATGTTGGATGCTTCTAAAAACGTTCTGAACTATTAAAAATAGAACATTTTAGTAGAAGGGCACTGAAAAATCATTGTCTCGCCTTAAATATGATTAAGACATTACACCAGAAGGTTGTAAACGTCCATATTGACTAGATCTTATTGTGATAATTATCGATTATTATATATCATTATTTATTAATCATAATTTATTTATATCAATAATTATGATTATATATATAGCTTTTAAATATTTGTTATCTACTGAAGGTGATATGGGTGAAAGAGAAATAGAGAAGTAGAAACTACACATTGACTTATAAGATCTCGAGAAGATAAATCTATAAACGGAATAGAGTTGGATGTTCCTCCACATACATATTGGTGAGATAGAAGCTAGCTATCAGGGGACCTGAGAGCTACCAAACCAGGATTCCACCTCAGGTTGTTTTTACAAAGTACACATGGCACACAAGAGTCATCGTAAGCATTGTGGGTTTGTGACTGCTAATACGGTAAGTGTAGCACATACCATCACGTGTAGAAAATAATCCGACTTTGCACATACTTGGTTACTTGCCCTCGCTGGTGGGGTTGGAGTTGTTAAAGAACCGGGAGGCCACATGAAGACAATATATTATTGCTACTTAAAAAAAATTGTGTCAGTACGGGTCTGGTACTCGGATACTGTTTGTGGAAAATTTGATGTTAAACTGACACCTCTCTAGTAGTTCGATATTGACGCTGGTTTCAGGGTGACATTCTTCCGTAATACACAAAAACTTGTTTCAAAGAGGATTCGCACCATGGTTCTAGGGGTTCGTGGTGAAGACAGTAACCACTCCATGTGATGTCCTACCTGGAATGTCCCTTGGCATATTGGTAGGGATCCCGAGGGGCTGTGGGGGGTCCTACTTGTGGGGGCCTTCCCAGGGGATACATGTCGTCCCCACCCCTGCGTCCGGCTAGCAGGGAGGGCATGTGCTTGCAGAGAGCCTCGTTCACTGACACCTGCACAGCACCCTTATGTTCAACTGTATCAATGTATGTACATTACATTATAATATTTGGTCATAGTCACATGTCGGTATGTACACTCATGGACAAAACTAAAGGAAGTTGTATCTTCCTTGAGTTGTATCTATCTTGTCTGTATCGGGAATCAGACAATACCTCTGAAAAATATTTTATACAACCTTTATTGAAGACACACGAGATAACCAAGTGTGAACAAAATTGTCTCTGTACCCTTCAAAAAATTTGATGACGGTCGATATCAATGACATTCTACTTCCTTTAGGTTTATCCAAGAGTGTATTATGATCAATCTGGTGCCATCAGTATTCTCAGTGCGCTTCATTTGTGCTCCTCATTTCAAGCATTCAAAGTAGCAATCCTACAAACATCATTCTTCCCCTACTCTTTTATTGTAACTAACTTTAAATGTAGAATTTACCACGGCTTCTTCAATAGGACTATATCCTTCCGTATAAAAATCTTTATTTACATATTACCGTGATATGAGAGAAATGTAAATCAAATATTCGAGGGAAGGGAAATAATTCAACAATAAATTATTTAATTGTATTAAAAAGTAAAATGTTAAAAAATATACACTCAATATTTTGAATATAAGAAGAGTTCAAAGAAGTTATATAAATATTTTCTTTGGAATAAAAAAAAAAAACAAAAAAAAAAAACACGCCTCCCCAATAACCAATATAACTTTTACCTATAGAGAAATAGTGCGCCACCTGTAGGTGAAAATTGGAAGTATTTATAGCGCGAAATTTACTAGAGAAATTTTAAAAGGAAAATAAATCAAATAATTTTACATATTGATGAAGATGCTTTTCGATTTGATATTAATAGTGAATATAAGTTTGGAAAAAAATGTTTTGAGCCACCTTTAAAAATAAAAAGTAAATAGAAAGTAGTTCAACATATTGATCATACTAAGATAGAGCAGTGTCAGGACTGCAAAAAGGATGGATCTTAACTCTATTCACTTCTTCAAATTTCTGCTTAGTCATTCTAGCAATGTGAGGGTTTTCTTATCAAATCTGCCTTTTAACCTTTCCTCAACCTAGTAGCTATATCAGCCAAATGTTATTTAATTTTACATTCAATATTTACACGGCTCTCTATTACCTCTATCAAGGGAAACACACAAAGAAATTGAAAGTGTTAAAACCAGGAAGAACCTTCAGATTAAAGAATTTTGAAGAAGAAACAGGAATATGGCTTGAATTAACTTCTTATGGCGTTTAATAATTCGATCTATGTGTAAAATATCCTGTACATTCTTACCATTATATTCAACCTTATAGGTGCAACACTTTCTATTTCCGCTGTTTGGGATCCAGGTCTCTATTTATGTTGCTATCCTACCATCAATTAATGGTCACAATAATACTAAAAATCTCACAAAGTATTCGATTATCCAAACTCAGACACAATGACGAGTATTAAGAGCTGATTGCCCCTATTACATAAAGGAAGGAGTACGTTAGCCATAGAGGTGCTCCGCCCAGTTTCCATTCTTTCTTTGTCTCTCCCAGAGCAGGCCGTTGACCCACTTTTAGCCTCACCGGGTCATTCAGCCAGTACCTACCTTCATCGTATGTCGCTAGCGTCTTTTGAATTTAAAAACGGGGATCCAGGTTTTCTGTGTGTCCGAGTGTGTGGATATTTTCTTAACTTAGTTCTGCAGTGGTAGAGATGATAGGACAGGTTCACTCCCATGAACAAAACTTATGGAAAAAGAAAGTCTTTTATGTTTCTGGTCGTCTGTTTATTATTTTTTTGAAGGATTCAGAGGCAATTTTGTTCATACTTGGTTATCTTGTATGTATTCAATAAAGGTCACTGTAATATCTTTCATAGTTATTATCTGAATCCCGATATACATGGTAAAATGTACAACTTCCTGAAGTTTTTTCTATGAGTGTAGTAATGGTGATGACAGAATTCGTTAAAAACATCATTATTATCGATCCCTGGACTATACAAATTGGTCCAATAATGGTTTAATATGGCTATGATTACTTCCAGGCCTAACTCATATACATCGTATCAAAAGGTTTTATCCGAATAAGTTAAATATTGTGGAAACAAAAAAATGAAATACTCCCCCAAAATTTATCCCAAGAAAGCGATTTTAGCTTTATACAAAGATAACATTCAAGATACGGTTTGACTCAGTTTTGCTGATATGGCAAATATTGTGGGAAAAAAAGAATGAAACAATTACCCAACATTTAGGTATGTAAGATAACAATCAAATGAAATTATCCCAAAAATGCAATTTCAGCTTGATACAAAGAAAACATTCAAGATAAGGTGTTTGACTGTATTTCAGCAAAGTTTTGATGATATTGCAAATATTTTGGAAACAAAAAGAAAATGAAACAATCCCCTACATTTATGAATGTAAGATTAAAACCAAACGAAATTATCGTAAGAAAGCGATTTCAGCTTGATACAAAGAAAACATTCAAGGCAAGGTTTGACTGTATTCATGAAAAGTTTTGCTGGTATTTCAAATATTGTGGAAACAAAGAATGAAACAAACCCCCACATTTATGTATATAAGATAAAACCAAACGAAATTATCCCTAGAATGAAATTTCATCTTGATACAAAAAGAATATTCAAGAGAAGATTTGCTAATAATGTAAATATTGTGGAAACAAAAAGAATTCAACAAACTATGTATGTATGTAAGATAAACCAAACGAAATTATTCTAAGATTTCGATTCCAGCTTGATACAAAGAAAACATTCAAGATATGGTTTGACTGTATTCCTGCAAAGTTCTTCTGATAATGCAAATATTGTGAAAACTAAAAAAAAAAAAAAAAAACTCCCACATTTATGTATGTAAGATTCAACCAAACGTATTCTAAGAATGTGATTCAAGATAAGGTGCTTGACTGTAATTCCTGCAAAGTTCTGCTGATATTTCAAATATTGTGGAAACAGAAAAAATGAAACAAACCCCCATATTTATGTATGTAAGATAAAATTAATTGATTTTTATCCCAAAAATGCAATTTCAGCTTGATACAAAGAAAAGATTCAAGACAAGGTGTTTGACTGTATCTCAGCAAAGTTTTGATAAAGAGAGAGGACTATCCTATATCGATCTTGTAAAAGATTTAATGCACAGACGCCACAAAAAAGAAGCTGTTCAAAGTTCTGATGTATAGCGATGGGAGCAATTTCTTGCGTCCATAGTCAAAAATGTCCACCACCTGGGATAATGTATTAAGCCATCACATTGTGCTTCTTGTTAATTTGCATCTTATTCCTAATTAAAACACGTGATGGATGCTTGATTTCCAAAAGATGATGGATTCTTTCAATTTTGTCTCTTTCCTTTTTTTTTCTTCATGCCGCGTTTCCAATTTGATGATCTGGGTAATAAGAAATTTGAGTTGTTTTGCATATATGAAAAATGTTAAGCATTGGGAAACTGAGCTAACAATTTTTGTCGTTTTATATTTTGAATACAAATAATTGAAAATTTCGTCTGTATATTAAATATGGTATAATAATATTCACTATTATAACATTTTATATCTGTGTGTGTTTTTATAAATACTATTTAAATTTGTATGGCAAATTATAATCGAATTACTTAAAACTTTAAATAAAATTTTGTGTATATTAAATGAAACTTTAAAAAATATATGTATACCCCCCCAACACAGAGGTACTTTAATTGTGTCACCTCTCCTGTCTCAAAATAGACGCCAAAAACTAGGCGCCATATATTGACCGTCTCCGCAAACTAGCGAACTCAGGTCGGTGACAAGGCCACACGTGAGCAAATAAAATGTCTCTTCACGTGTTAACTGAAAAAGGACTTGTCCGAAAGCTTCCTTTAATCAAGTAAATAAAAAGGGTTTCGGCATCTTAAGTTGAATTTTTTTTTTTTTTTTTTTTGTAATTTGTCGGAATCCGTAAACCTGTGACAATGAACATTGATATTGTCGCAAAGTATGTATTATTTTATTAACAGAGTATAATTTTTGATGTTTATACTTTGCTACTCTGTAAATTTCCCTCTTTGCTTATCTTATTTTTTTTTGTTTGTTCTTGCCTTAAATAAATTGCTGTGCTATCCTGAAGTTTGTCTTCCCTAATTTTCCACGTGGCAATATTATTAAGATGGAAAAAGTTACTTTATGCTATGTTGAGAGTTAAGACCACAAGTTATGATGGATTCTAATTTGAGATATATTCATGGCATCTCTATGGAAGTTTTAAAAATAAGTTTTCTATTAAATTATTGATTTAAAAGCTCTATTTTTTAAGTAGAGAGTTGATATATTTATTTATTTTTCATCAAATCAGACGCGATAACCCCACAAGGGATGTTTGCGTCAAGAAACAACACTAAACTTAAGATACTATATTACATAAACAATTGATGTGTTTGGTGTAAGAGATAATTTGGCTGTGAATCCTATATATAAATATTTGTATTTATTTACTGTGGAAATAATGTTCGTTAAAGATTATTTCTTTATAAAATAGACACTTCGACCAGTTAAAGTTTTATTTTCTTAACGTTTCAACAAAGATATTTTTGTCTTCGTCAGGAGAAATAAATAAAAATAAAGCAATTGGTAAGGCGTTCAAAATTATTTCTCCTGACGAAAACAAAAGTTTTTTGTCCGAAATATCTATTTATTAAAGAAATATGAATGTTGGACAGGCAGACTCTATCTTTACGTTAAAAATTATTATTATTATTTTTTTTTTTTGCATTATGGTCAATCGTTTCTGAACTTTATCATTTGTGAAAACTATATTTGTGTACATTGTTCCTTTGTGAAAAATAGTACAAAAGTAAAATTTTGTATTTGGATAAAGTGTATAAATTACGATTTTTTGTTTTATATATATATATATATAACAATAAAAAATATATTAAAACAATACCAAAAGAAAAACAAAAACATAATTTTTTAGGAAGTGAAGGGGAGCGTCTGGTAGGTTTCGTCTGCGACTTAGTCAGGGCATGACGTCACTCCACGTGGTCAGTGTCACCGAATCAATGAATGAGGCATCACAGAGCGTAAATATTGGGGAATTTAAATCGCGTTTAACTTTGCTAGGCTTTTAGAAATAAACGAATTAGATATATATATATATATATATATATATATTTGGAATTAATATTCTATCTCTATTTTTTTCAAGTGAAATAATATTGATTTATATCTAACTAATAAATGCTTTTAAATAAATATTTTTATTTTTGAAAGGATATTTTTTTGAAAGTTGAAAATTATTTTCATTTTTGGTTCGTATTTTATTTTTATTTTAACATGATTTTTAAAAAAATCCAATACCTAAAATAATTTTAAACTACAGTTTTAAAAAAATTGTAAATATTAATATAAAAATATAAAAATATTCTATATATAAATATATAAGCATATATTTATATATAGAAAAACAAAATGCTAGTTTAAATTAATGCATATTAAATTTTCATTATCAATTCTATAAATACGAAGTGAATATAATAAAGTTGCTTTTTAAATTTTAGAATAAAGGAAACTACACCCATACCTATATCATATCAAAACTAACTTCATCTAGCTCTTGAAGGAAACAATGAACGCTATATGTTTAACAATTCAAGTTTTAACAATTAAAGAAAAAAAAAATTTGAACAGTCAACAATTCGAAATAAAAGTCATTGATATACAAGTAAAAATGGCTAAATATTTGCATAACAATTATATATGCATATATTTATTTAATAGAAAAAGTACTCTTAGTACAGTAGTACATACCATGGTATCTATAGAGAGTTGAAAGTTCTTATTATTTTATGCTAATAATCCAGAATTCTGTTTTGTTATTTTTACTAACTGATGTACGTCATTTTTTTTTGGGGGGGGGGGGTTAAAATTAGCCAAAATACACTTATGAGCAAAATTGACCGGTCGTCAATTTTTTTTTTTAAGTAGACAGAGGCAATTTTGTTCACACTTGGTTATCTCGTGTCTTCAATAAAGGTCACTGTAATATCTTTCAGAGTTATTGTCTGAATCCCAATATACATGTTGAAAGGTACAACTTCCTTAAGTCCACGAGTATTATAGGGCATTATTATTATTGTATAGCGAACTGAAATATATATTTTTTCAATTTATAAACAATATAGTAACATCTATATTTCAAATATGAAACTTATTTTGCACCAATATTTTCATAATACAACAACAAAAGCTTTATTAAGACCTTTTAGTCTTATACAGATTCTCCAAGCAGAAATATAGGATACATGCAGGAAAAAAACAGTGATAAAACTTAATGATAACATTATATTTATATACAGGGAAAATTATATAAAGACTATCAAGCTAATAGATTAATCTGGGCAAATTGGGGGCAAAGAAAGTTACTATACATGGATTTACCATGGATTCTCGTGTTAGGTCTTGTGGAGTTATTTGGTAGCAGCTCTGAGACTTTGCTATGTAGAACTTTTCCTAGTCATCATCCCCGCCTATTGCCGGTTGGACTTCACTTGTAAGCATTTCGACCTGTGAGTCAATTGTGGAGTCTTCCACTAGTAAAATTAGTTGAATCCCTCAAGCTGCTTTTGTAAGATGTAGCCTTGTCAGCTGTCCAGGAATACTTGATATTTTCATAATAAGATAAATTCCTACAATTAATATGGTCATTAAGTCATTTCTATTTCCTTTTTGTAAATAAAAGTTTGAATTAAATATCAATAAATATTAATTTTATCTACAATTCTTTATCATCAGTTATAGAATAAATTATAAAAGGCAATTGATTTAATTCCCCAAAAACAAAGGTTAAAAAGAAAAGATAGAATCAATTTTATTCATCCTGTAATACTCCACTATGCATACTAAAGACAGGCAATGTTTTCTGAATATTGATTACTATCCAGAGGGTGAGTATTATGAACCAAGAGGATGTTGAAAAGAAATACAAAACACTATAGCAATAAGTAGAGAATTGTTATTAAGAACTATTTATTTTTAATCATATATAGAGTACATGTCTACAATTAGTGAAGATGAACAAAATATTAGTAAAGGTTTAGTTTATCAATGTTGAACTTTCTGAGCAAAATTTTGCTAATTTAATCTACTAGACCGTTACAATCTTTGTATTCTTCGTTCTGTTCAAATAATCTGCAATTAGCTCAAGTCCGCTATTGTTTCTATTTAACTACAGAAATATATACAGCTTTGTTGAAATTTGATCAATCCGTTTAAATACACTCATGGATAAAACTTAAAGTTGTATATTTTAGCATGTATATCAGGATTCAGACAATAACTCTGAAAATTCTATTAAAAAATCCCTTACATCAATATTGAGTAAAATTAATCATTCCTCCAGGAAAAAGTGTCTTTAAAAAAAATGAAAGGCACTTTTCCCTGGAAAAATTATTAATTTTACTCAATAACTCTGAGAGTTATTTGATATACAGTGAGCTTTATTGAAGACACGCGAGATAACTAAGTGTGAACAAAATCACCTCTGTCTCCTTAAAAAAAAAATAAAAATAAACGACCGGAAACATAAAAATATTAATTTTTTCTCAAGTTTTGTATTTAAGTGTATATTAAATAAAACGCCTATCTTTTGGATCAATCGTATTTATTTAAAAAAAAAAAAGATTTTCTTAGATCACGCGGATGATAAGCTCACAAGGAGTTTGAATCCCGAAAAAAAAAAAAAAGGCGAACAGCCTCTTCGAGAAATATTGATAAAAAAAAAACGATTAATCCAAGATAGGCCTTTCATTCAATACACCTATTTATAAAATTAATGCAAAAAATTGTAATATAGTTTTAATAATAAATAAATATATAAAAAAGAAAATATTTCATTAAAAACAATTAACTCTTTATATCTATCATTTTCCCGTTGTAAACACAGACTTTTTTATATAATCACAAAATATGATATCTAAGTTTTAATTCATATTAAGACGAATGTTTAAAAGACTAGATATCTTCATTCATGATAAAATTGTGAAAAAGTTTTAAAATTACAAAATATTTTCTCACAATGAGTTTCTTTTTATTTAAAAAACGCTAGCTTTCAAGTGATAATCGCTCTTCAACGGACTTAATAAAATATCGACTTCATCCTACCAGAAATATTTACAAAAACAAACGCGCGCAGCGTATATCTTCATAAAAATGCATTAAAACGTAAATATGAATATGTTAATCACATTGTTAGATTATATACCACTTTTCAAAAATAAACATATTGCACATCCCAAACAAAACTTCATTTTTTTAAATAGTATATTTCACATTTTCAAATATACTTTGAATTTACTCTTTCAAATATATAATAATTCTGGAAGTTAGAAGAGGCTTAAGTGGATTCATTAGTTTCAACACATTAAAAGAATCAACTACAATTTTCTTTATGGAAAAAATCGACGTAAATATGTAAATATAATCTCATAACTTGATATTACTCCTCCCTGTATTCGAACTTTCATAATTGTATTATGAATATCTTTTTTAAAATCGCGTTACTCAAAACTGAAAAAATAAGTAGAGGTATTGATTACAAAAAATAATAATAATAATAAAGCGAGAAAAAAAGAGATAACTGAAATATTTCATTTATTCAAAAAAAAAAAAAAAATTGAGCGAAAATTTATTTGAAATGATATGAAACTAATCCATATGCAAGTATTATTCGGAAATTATTTTTAGATATATAACTTTTAAAAAGTACACAAAATTTATTTTAATATATTCGTAAAAAAATATATAATTGATTTTTTTAAATATCTCTAAAGAATCTCAAAAACAGATAGTTTATATCTGGAATTGCTACAGTTGAGCTCGTGGAAAAAAAAAAACTTTTGAAATTATCAAATATCTTTTAAAGCGAGAGCTAAATTAATTATTAAAAAAGTATATTAATAAATGTAAAACTACCATGTGACAAATACTAACTTCAAAATGGAAGCCAAACGGAAACAGCGCAAAATTAAAAGCAGACAACAAGAAACGGCGCGTTTAAAATCAAAAATGATCAAAACACTTCTCTTTAAATCTAATAAGAAACACTTTCCCTAAATTAGATAAGCCATAATAAGTTAGCCATTGATTCTGTGAAAAGAATTAATCACAGATAAAAGTAAAATCAAGAAATGAAGTCGGCAACGCTGGAAGGGATGGCGAAGAAGCGGTATAAGAAGCCATTTAACTCCCCTTTCTTCCAAAATGGAACATTCCGGCGCGGAGGGTTTTTTTCCTGCAGGAAAATGTAAATCGATATGCAGATCTGCCAAGCCTCTTATTGCTTAGCTAACTCTATGAGCGCGCGGCAAAAAAGCCGAAAAAATCATCATCATCATCGGCCATTGCGCAAGCGCTCTAAGCTCAATTTCCGCTGCAGACATGCGTCTTGTGCTTCATTTTTTGGGAGGTTTTTATGGCTGGTAACCGCCCGCTATTGATCCAGGGAAAATCAATGAACTTTTCTTCAATTCCAAAAATAAACAGACGCGGTTTTCAGAATCGATTCGCTTGCGCCATTTTATTATTTATTTTTATATGCAGACGACTTTTGTATTTCTATGCAGACGAAAATTTTGAAGACTGTAAATATTTTATTTTGGTTTAATTATCGATATTTTTGATTGAAAAATGATTTGTTTATGAGATATAACGATTTGTGTTGACTCCAGCACTTAAAAAAATTCTATAATGATTATTTGTATTATTGAAATATTTATTATTTTAAACATTATAATTTATAAATATTTACTTTTTTTCATAACTTTTTTTTTCATATCGCGGAGTTTTATTGATTTTTTAAAAAATAGAAATAACTTTTACACCTATTATATGAACTTTTTTAATTGGCTTATTTTTTATAATCTCAAATGCAGTTTTTTAAAAACTTTCAGTCCATATATAAATGAAATTTGAGACCTTTTTCCCCGCATAAAAAAAAAAGAAGAAAAATATATAAAAAGTTGTTCAACAATAAATATTTAAGACTATTCACCGTGAAAATGTATAACATCCTTAAATAAAAATAAAATTAAAAATTATATATAACGAAAAGTAGAACTTTTTTTTAGTTATAGAAAGTTTTTAACTATAGAATATTATTATATATTATTATTAACTTTATTAACATCATGAAACGCGATATCCCAAACTCAGGGATATTTGCGCCAATACATTTCACTGCATTACAGCAATTCGGCTATATACAATCCTGTTCAATTCATTATTTTACATAAATTAACTAAAGAAAATTGTCCAAAGAGAAAAACAAACAACAAAGCAAAACACACAGAGCAAGCATCGCAGTTCTTTTTTTTTTCTAAGATTCCTTCTCTTTTTTCCAATTCAAGAGAAAGTTGTATATGTATTTACAAAATTGATCAAAATTTTTATACTTTTCTTTTTTGTCTACAAATTCATCAAGCTGTCCAATACGACCAAATCTATTTTCCCTAAAATCCCGGAAAATTGGGCACTCCAGAAGTAGATGTCTCGCGTCTTGAATTTCACCTCCGCAGAAGCATCCTGGTTCCTTCACGGCGCCGATAGTTGCCAAAAATTTCCCAAAATTGCCATGATCTGTAATGAATTGGATATTATAAAAATTTGGACGGAAAAATCTTGGAATTCCTAATACGAAAAAGCTTCTGAAAATTTCATTAGTGTTCTCAAAAATTTCATTCATTTTTGCGTGTAAGAATGATTTGACTATACTTGGAGCATGGGGTTCGTAAGTAATTAGATCTTCAATGGACATTTGAGCTAGATCAAATTTGATTATTCTGGATTCTATATAATCTGTTAGGAGTGGAATTTTTGCCAAGCTATGCACACAGTTTGATGAAGTGGTTTTGTATGCTCTAACTGCCCATAAAATGATCTGGTACTGCATGGAGTTCAGTTTTTGTTTACAACGATTGTTTAAATATTTGAACCAAATTTCAGAACCGTATGTAAGTACAGGCCTAATGATTGTTTTGAATAAAGTTAACCTCTTTTCAGTGTCTAAACCCCACATATTGCCACTTAGTGAACATAATAAATTTTTCATACGTCCTGCCTTACACAGAATATCATTAACATGCGGTGTAAAGTTAACTTTGTTTTTCCATTTGTGATTAGAAAATTTCATTCCCAGAATTTTTACTTGCTTGACCGGCATTATTATATTGTTATTAACCTTAATAGGTATTTTTTGTCTGTTATGTAGGTATAGCATATTAGTCTTCTCTGTACTGATCGTTAATTTATTTCTATTACACCATTGGATCACATAATTTAAGGTGTATTCACTTGCGGTTTTTAGTCCTTCAATAGTCTTATTCCAGCAAATTATTGTAACGTCGTCTGCATAACATATAATATCTGCATTCTTTGAATCAAAATTTATCAACAAATCATTTAGCAAAATATTCCATAGAAGTGGAGATAAAGGTCCACCCTGTGGACATCCTTTAGTTAGTTTCTTATAAAAAGTTTCTGATTCGTATGTAAATTTCACCTCCCTTTCATTATTCAAATAAGATTTTATGATCCGTATTAAATCTGAAGGAACATCATCATTATCCATTCTTTTTATAATAGCAGGCCACCATGCATTGTCGAATGCACCCGCAATATCTATAGCTATCAAGGAAGTCAATTCTTTTTGTTTATGTTTTAATATAGTTTCTATAATTTTATCCATTCCAGTAATTGTTGATCTAGATTTCATAAAACCATGCTGCCTTGAGCTCATTAAATTATTCTCTAAATAATAGTTACTTAATTTATTTTTTATTATATTCTCAAATGTTTTAGATAGATTAGATGTCAATGATATAGGTCTATAACTTTTATTTATTTCATAATTCGTTTTGCCTGGTTTTGGAATTATTTTTAAGAATGATTTTTTCCATTCATCCGGATAATATCCCATTTCTATACATTTATTGAATAATTTTTTATTATTATATATAGTTTTTTATTTTATATATTGTGGAAATATATTTGATACTTATATGTTTGGTACAAGCTTTCGAAGTGACATCTTCATCAAGCCAATGAATGTCTATTTACAAAAACTCTGTAATAAAATAGATAATCGATTTAATGATTTCTGATTACGTTACTTGTTTTGATGGTTTTTGCCATATATTGGGATACATTTAAACTGAAAAACATTGATGAAAAATTGCGAATATGTATTTATTAAGTATAAAAATCATATTGCGTCCTCTCAGTTATTTATGCAAAATTTATTTTTATATGCAGACGACTTTTGTATTTCTATGCAGACGAACATTTTGAAGACTGTAACTTTTTTTTTTGGTATAATTATCGTAATTTTTGATTGAAAAATGATTTGTTTATGAGATTTAGCGATTTGTGTTGACTCCAGCACTTGAAATATAGTTATTCAAATAAGATGTCAGTAGTTATGCAAATTTAAGTTTTAAGAATTGAATAGAGAAGTTCTAGTGTAACATTTTACCACCTCGATCTATTGATCTGTAGTATTTCTTGTGCGAAAAATAATCACCCAGAAATATTCGAATGAGCAAAAATTAGGTCAAGGAATTTCTTTATTTTGAGATGTTGCGATTTTTAGAGCAAAAAAATATAGAAAAAAAACATTTAGTTGATTTTTGTTCCACTAGATGGCGCTCTGCTATCTAAAAAATGCTCATGTGAGAGGTCAGGATATGCCTTTTTTTATTTTTTTATATAGCCCTGTATTGTTATTAAAAATTGAAAATAATTTTTGAAATTTTCTTTTATTTCTACTTCATATTGTAACAAAGAATTTATTATTTTATTAGCAGAGTATTATTTTTTATGTTTATATTTTGCTATACTCTGTAAACTTCCCTCTTTTGCTTATCTTTTGTTTTTCACTCATAGTTTGTTCTTGCCTGAAATAAATTGTTGTCTCATTCCGAAGTTGGTTTTCCCTAATTTTCCACGTGGCAATATTTTCATTTTCTCTATTTTCTTTCTACTTTACAACTTTTTTAAACGTTGATTTTTAATATAAATTAAGAACTTAAAATTATACTAATAAAAAATTACAGAAATAATATTTAATTATTCGTTTTTAGCTTTCTAAACTGACACACTATAATAATAATTTAAATTTTGAAATCGATTTTAAAATTATTTATTAAAATTCTTATATTTTATAGCATTATAATGTAACGTAGAAAATTAGGAAAGACAAATTTCAGAATGATACGGCAATTTATTTATGATGCAAAACAAAATTGAAATTTCTAAAATAAAAGATAAGCAATGAGGAAATTTTTTACAGAGTATCTGAATATAAATACTATATAATAATCACTAATAATACGCTAATAATAATAATAAACTATTCATAAAATGAATACTTTTAATAAAATAATAAATGTGTCATTTAAAAAAACTTATTTATTTATTACCAGTTTCAAACAAGACACGCTATATCCGATCTGGATAATTGCGCGTGAAACTATTTACAATAATTGTAGTAGAGTAGGTAACAGAATTATCAAAAAAAATAATAAACAATTAAGAAAAAGAGCATTGAATAAACATATACATTAAACAAATAAGCAACAACATAAGCAGATAGAAGAAATCACAAGGTAGTTATTTACAGTATGTTAAGCAATGATGGAAGTTGATTTAATGAAGTTATCTGTAATAATTAGTATCGTGGAGAGAGAAAGTTGATCAAGTTGAGCTATTTACAATGAGTTATATTCTAAAGTAACTTATTAATTATTTACATTGATGTAAATCAAGTAAAAAATTCATTTTTTTTCTCAACTCTTCTTTCACTCTGAATTCTAAACCTCAATTTTAAAATAGTTTATCACACATCACTACACGCGGTGAAATCTCATTTCTGAGGACTGGGGAAACACGTTGGCGATTGTATTATCCCGCGTTAAGCCAACTTGCGGTAAGCAAAAATAGTTCCATTTTTTTTAAAACAACCAAATCTAAACTAACTTCTAATTTAACCTAAAATGAAAACTAACCTAACCTAGCGTATTGATACAATCAGCGGCACATTGCCACCAGAAACGAAAATTTTACCTTTTTTTTACGTCACCCCATATTCTTTTTATATTAATTATTTAAGGTGGAACCTATTTAAGCCTAACTTCTCTAATATTTTCGCCGATAAAAGCAAATCTTAACGATTTTTAAAAGAAAAACAAATCAAATATTTGGAATAATCAACAATCGTATTCTAAAAATTATTGTTTAAATTGTTAACCCCAAATATTGTTTTTATAATAACACCCACAAAATATTTACTTAAATCTTAAACAAAATCGAATACGACATTAGAAAATGATATCAGAAGATATTTTGGGGGATTATGACAAAAAGGCGCGAATTTTTAGTCTATTAAAAATATTATTAATAAAATATTATAAAAAGTATTTTCACATAAATTATTTTGTCTAGAGAAATAATATTCATATTTTAAAAAATACAATAAATTTTCTTTTAAAAAATAGACACTTCGGCCAGTTATAGTTTTATTTTCTCAACGTTTCAACAAAAATCTTTTGTCTTCGTCAGGAGAAATAGAAAAAAGCATTTTGCAAGGCGTTATTTTTAATTTTTATTTCTCCTGACGAAGACAAAATATAATTGTTGAAACGTTGAGAAAATAAAACTTTAAATGGCCGAAGTTTCTATTTTTTAAAGAAATATGAATGCTGGCCAGGCAACCTCTATCTTCAAGACAATTAAATTTATTTAAAAAAATACATTTTATTTATAATCATAAATTCGTTGATTTCAATATGAATATATAAGTGTTTCTTCATATTAACAATTCTTTAACAACTCAAAATTATCTTTCGCAATTGTTATATGCTTATGTATATTATTTGTCCTTTTCTGTTCCAAACACCAAACATTTATCAATTATTATAATATATAATATGATCAATATATTTTGTTTAATTATTTTACATGTGTGTTGCACAATACTATTTATATTTTCTATAATTGGAGACAAGAATCTTTTGTATCGAATTTCACAATATATGCCAAGTTAAATTATGTTCAAGATGTCATTTTTCAAGTAACTTTGCTAACCGTTAGACCACCAGAATATATTATAATTCCCTCTCTTGTACATAAATTATATATATATATTATAACATTTATATTGTAGACATATATATTTAACTCTCTCTCTTTTGTAAATAAAATATTTCAACTTCTGTGATTATTGATTTTTAAAATGAAGTAATTTATTATGTGTGTGTCTGTGTGATAAGTTGTTAGATTTTGTGGATGATAATTGAAATTATTTTAAAGTATTCATATTATATATTTTAACATATTATATACATTAGAAAAAATAAATAAAAAGGTCAGATGTTTTGGTCAGGATATGCCTTCATTATTTTTAATATATATATATGTGGCAATATCGTTGCGGGGTTTCTTATTGTTGGATGCGAATGGTGAGATTTGGTTGAAGCGCAGCCGTTTGAGTGGAAGTTGCAGCATACAGTTAGGAATAATCAGGACACGTGATTGAGTTTGAAAATAAAGGCAACGGGTTGGAGGGAAGAAAGCTTGAGATGGGCTGAGCGATTTGACTTATTAATTGGTTGATCACATGGCGATGATTGGATTTAGATGAAATGAGCGGAGAGAGAGAGATCTCTAGAGTAGATGTTACCTTGTTGGAAGCGAAGGAGCAACTAACTATCCTTGTCTTTCGATTTAACACTACGAGTCAGTTTCTCTCTGATTGGTTGAGAGATCTCACATGCTCTTTTTCTATTGGTTGACCTACTTAAGGTGCTATCTTCTGATAGGCCGGCGGTTTCCTTTGGTGAAAGATATGATCTGCTTTGATAGGAAGTGTCGAGTGCCATTTTGACGTTATTTACTTCCGTGTTATCAAATACGTCCTATCTTTGCCGGAAATGTTGGGCGTTAGCTTAATATTTATAACTTCTGGTCACCGAATACATCCTGTTTTTCCAGGAAGTGTCGAGTGCTTCTTGTCTAATATAACTTCTGTGGATACTAGAGACGTCCGGTCCCTGCCCCTGCAATGTTGACACAGGGGTGCCAAAATAGTCGTGCCAGCTTTAGTCTTACTTCCTATATCTTTTGTTACTTTCTTTCCTCCAGTTACCTTGTTTTTTATTAAGTCTTTGAAAATCATACATGGTACATACATAGTGGGTCGGGGTTGCATTTAATTATATACAAATTATGACAGATGCGCCCCCTACATGTGAAGAATTCAAGAAGGGGTTAGCCTGAGAGAATTCTGTAAAGTGAAAAATAATTTTGTGGGAAAATTAGTTGTGGGTATTGAGTCTATATACAAGCATTGGTGGCGACATAAGTAAGATAGAATGGGGTTGATGATATAGGTTGAGTATAATTAATAGAAATCAAAAAAATTTTTTAATTGTAAGAAATCAATGAATGTTATGGTACATAGTGGGCAAAAAAAAGAAAATGCGCCTAAACGAATTCTACTCGAGTTAAGAAATGAATTCGAGGGAGTTCTATTAAGGCTTTTGAAATCAAATAAAAATAATATAAAAATAGTTGAATGAAATCAAAATTGAATGTGTTTGGTTGAAAAGAAAAATATTTTGTTGCATGGTGACAAAGACAACTGCTTAGTTACTTTTTTGCTCGAATTCTGAGAAAAAGGAATCGAGGAAATTTCATAAGGTGCTTTGAAATCAAAACAAAATGAAATAAGAATAGTTGAATGAAATCAAAATTGAATGTGTTTGGTTGAGTGGTGAGAAAAAAAAGGAAAAATGCCTAACCATATTCTAGTTCGAAATTGGGAATGAAATCGAAGGAATTCTATTAGGGCTTTTGAGAAATCAACATAAAATAAGATAAAATAAAAGTTGAATGAAATCAAAGTGAAGGCTTGGTTGCACAAAAAAAAAAGAAAAAGCCTTGTTGTATGAAAAAAAAAAGAAAATGCTTTGTTGCGTTGGTGAAAAAAAAAAAGAATTGCCTAATTACTATCCTACTTGAGATTGGGAATGAAATCGAAGGGGTTTTCATTAGGTCTTTTGAGAAATCAAAATAAAAATAAAAATAAAAGTTGAGCGAAATCAAAGGTGAGTGCTTGAGAAAAAAAAAAATGAAAAATAAAAGGTTTCAACAACAAAGGGTGATTTAATGTTTTTAGTTTAATCGAAAACCAGTGTTTTCGTTGATAATTGAGTTGTGACAATATAAGTCAAGTGGTAAATAGAATGATAATTGATAAATAAAAATGATAATATAAAATAATTGGGAAAAAAAAAATGATAATTAATGATAAAAAGTGGTAATAAGTTGAATAAATTGATAAATTGATTAAATATTTAACTTTTAATTGAGAGAAAATAATAAAATGATTGATATGAAAAATAAGATGTATTGGTTGGAACCCTATGGTATCTACATGCCCTGATCTAAATGTATTGATTGTTCCATTTTGCCCTATAAATGTTTTACTTGCTCAATTATGCCCTATAAATTTTTTGTCTCGTCTGTAGCGACACTTAGGTGAAAAACGTGATTCTAGCCCTTAAGTGCGTTTATGCTGTGTACAGGAGACATGGAATTCTATATAACCTTTATGTGTAATTCTTTGTCTTTGTGTGTGTGTTGTGAAAAAATGTTAGAAGTCGGTTGTGTAAGAAATGTGTGAGCTAGTTCTATGTTGTCTCGTGGATGTGGAGTTGGATGGTAAAAATCGATATGTAGACTCGAACTGGAATCAAAATCGGTGGTATAGCGAGGTTCCCAGTCGACCTCAATAGGGGATCTTCTCATTGTAATTAGAGATACGGAAGTGGGGTGTGTCGGGCAAAAGAGAGGGAATGAAATTGGAGATCGGACGAGGCGTTCCGCTTTGTTTACAGAGGCCGAATTCATCGCTGCGGACTACACTTCCGTCGTGGTGTCTCAAATTCTCGTTTCCTGCCGTCTATTTACTTTTGGTGCGGCTCAGATCTTGTTTTTGGAGCGTGATTTCTCCGACACTAGTTGGTTACCTTTCAGTTACTGCTATCTTTTTCGGAGTTTATTTAGATTTTCTGCGAAGATGGTTCCTAAAATTATGAGAAGTTTTATAAATACTTGTCCACAATGAAGAATTGCTTGTCCACAATGAAGAATTGCTTGTCCACAATGAAAAACTGTTTGTCCAAAATTAAAAAATGCTTGTCCTAAATTAAAAACTACCTCTTGTAGTTCGAAGATTTTCTGATCGGGCATAGCATAGATAAACAAGTATTTAATGAACAAAATTGGGATACAGTTGTATGGTAGAAGTAACAAACAAAGGATAAGAATCAGATGAAATATAGGATATTGCCCCATGTTCGTCCACATTTTTGTAACTGGGGACTCTGAAATATTCGCTTGAACCTTATGAATTGTAGAGTTTGAATGATTGGTAGGTTCGCAGTTCTCCTGTTTGATATCTTTAGGGAGTGGTGTGATAGGATTGAGCTGGTTGTCAGGTTTGCAGTTTTTAACGTCGGGGAAGAGTGATGTAAATCGTCTTGTTGCAAAAATGGCAGGGTCTAAATGCCTGAAAGGTTCGCTGCTGGTGGGTTTGAACCTTAATGACTCTGTTGGGAATAATTCGGGTGTTAAATGTTTGAAAGGAAACGTGTAATTTGGGTTGTGCTTTATATGATAGGTGTTAACGGCGGGTGGTGATATATAATGGATTTTTTCTGTATACAGTTTAAGTTTGTTGACGTGGATTGTGTCAGTGTCTCTTTGAAGTGGTTGATTTGGTCGATCTATGCGGACCACATTTGGTGAAATAATTTCTAATATTGTGTGAGGTCCTGTGAAATATGGCGCAAGTTTCCCTGTATTTGGGTGGTGATATAATTTTACTAATACTAGATCACCTACTTCGAAATGTGGTTGCTTGTGTCGTTGGTCATAAGTGTTTTTGTCTTGTAAATGTTTGTTTTGTGTGCGTGTGTGTGCAATTTTTCTAGCTTTGTCGATATCTGGGTATGGTGTGTTATGATTAGAGATTTCTGGGGGTAGGATACCAAACATTAAGTATATGGGTGGAAAACCTGTGGTAGAGTGGGGTGTCTTGTTGTATATAAGTGTAACCTTCTTGACCAACTTGGTCCATGCGACCTTAGGATTTTCTAGGTGTAATAACCTCAGTTTTCCCGTGAGGGTGGCGTTCAGGCGTTCACATAGGCCGTTGGCTTGTGGGTTGTTGCTGGTTGTGATTAACGGGTGAATATTTCTATTAAGGAGAAAACTACGAAATTTGGGTGAAGTGAAGGCAGGGGCTCTATCTGTAAGAAGGCGTTTTGGAGAACCATCCTGGAATACTCGTTTAAGTACCTGTTGGTAGGTGGTGGTACTGGTGGATTTAGATGGAAAAGCCCACGCGTAGCGTGAAAAATGATCGACTACCACATGGAGGTATACCTTGGTGTTGCCATATTTGGCAAATCCTGCTATGGTGTCCAGAGATAAAAGGTCGAAGGGTTCTTTAGATTCCGGAGGTTGACTTAATTCTCCGTAAGTGGGTCCTACTGGACGTTTTGTTAATTGGCAGGTGGGACAGGTCTTAACTTTTTGTTTAATATCTTTTGACATACCTTGCCAGTAATATTGTGTGGAGATGATTCGTGACATTTGTGAAATACCGGGGTGATTGTATTGTGTGTGTACTGTTTGTAAGAGTTGTTGTATGAGTGGTTTTGGAAGTATAATTTTGGTTACACCTTTTCGGGAAACTGTATGTAGTCCATTACGATCAATGGTCAAGCTAGACTCTTTCGATGGAGGAGGTTGATGGGTCTTGATAAGGGTGGCGTCCAAGAATCCACAAAACGGGTTACGGGATAAGAGATCTGCTTCATATTGTAGTTTTCCCTTTATGTAGCGGACCTCATATTCGTAACTCGATAGTCGTAAACTCCATCGAAACAGTCTGCCGGACGGGTTCTTGATGGTTTTCAACCACTGTAATGCGTGATGGTCAGAAAATATTGTAAATTTTCTGCCCATAAGATAGATGCGAAACTTCTCCACACTCTCAACGATTGCTAAGCACTCAAGTTCAGAGATGGAGTAGTTTTTCTCGTGTGGGCGCAATGTTCGGCTGAAATATTGAACTGGATATACGTTTCCGTCAGGGTGAACTTGTTTGAGAATGCCTGCTATACCGAGGGTGGATGCATCGCAATACACTTGGCATGGCAGACCTTCTTTGTAAAGGTGTAAAATGGGGTGTTGTGTGAGGTTTCCTTTCAGGTCAATGAACGCCTCTTGACAAGCTTCATTCCAGTTCCACACGACGTCCTTTTTGAGGAGATTGTTGAGTGGTGCTCGCAAGCGAGCGTATTCCGGAATGAATTTGTTATAGACGTTCACAGCGCCTAAGAAGGATTGTAGTGTTTTTCGGTTGTGTGGTTGTTTTATGGCGTGGATGATGTCGGTATTGCGTGTAAGTGGTGTAATTGTACCAGCTGTGATGGTGTAACCTAGAAAATTTATGGATTGCTTAAAAAATTCGCATTTTGCGAAGTTAAGTTGTAACTTCTCCGCTTCGCAAAAGGCGAAAAATTGTCGCAGGTGGTTTTGATGTTCCTCCAATGTGTTGGAGTAAATGATGAAATCATCAAAGTAATGTGCCACACAGTCAAGTCCGTGTCTCTGTAGGACCTGACTTATGGCTCGTTCGTAAATCTGAGGACTGGTTTTTAACCCGAAAGGTAATCGAGTGGGTTGGTATAATCCTTCAAAGGTGGCAAATGCTAACAGTGGTCGAGAATCGGGGTGTATTGGGACTTGCCAATACGCAGAGGATATGTCGGCCGTGGAAAAATATTTGGCCTGTGCGAGGCGGTCTAGGATATCCTCGATTCTCGGGAGGGGATGGACATCAGAGCTGATTAGCTCATTCACCTTCCTATAATCGATACAAAACCGTTTGGTTTTGTCGCGCTTAGTGACGAGGGTGACAGGGCTCGAGAAAGGTGAAAAAGATTGCTCTATGATGCCGTTCTCCAGCATTTGTTGTATTTGGTTACGGATTTCCTGTTGGTCACATATCGGAACACGATATGGACGTATGGTGATTATTTTTTCGGAATTCGTGGGTATTTTTACTGGTGGAATACGTAAGCATGGTACGTTGAATTTGTCCTGTGAAAAAATGTGAGTGTACCTTTGTAGAAGTGTTGTGAACTGTGGTGTATAATGAGTGTTAGGTGTTGTGTTGTAGTATGCATGTGGTAAAGGGTTTTGTTGTGTATTAGTGTGAGTGTCGAGTTCGTTGTGTGGGTTGGTCATGTGAGAGTTGTGCAACGGTGTGTGATCACCTATGTTTTTGGTATGCGAGTTGTCCCGCTGTGTGGGTGCGTTTTGGGCAGGTTCATAAGTTGAAGTTGTTGTGGTTTGATTATTTGAGGGCATGTAAAAAGGGCAATTGGCTTTAGTGAAAAAGGGGCATGTAGATAAGTGGGGTTTTCTCAATGAATGCACGCAATGGTTGTCATAGGCGGAAAGTTGGGATGTGGGGAAAATTTTTTGTGACATCGCCTGACACTGCCAGTACGTGCATACATTGGACACATGATTAAAATGGTAGGAAAGGGTAGACAATGGGGCGCCCAGCTGGAGTATAGTGCATTTATTAAAATCTATGGTTAATCTGAATTTATGGAGGCTATTGATACTAAGAATTCCGAATGGCAATGGTGCATTTACTACATGGAAATACTCCTTTCGTGATATTTGTCCTATTGTCAGTGGGATAGCTAGTTTACCCATGGTTTTTGCAAATCCGTTTAAGGTTTGGAGGTGTAGTGACTGTCCCTCAAGGGTTAAATTAGGCAGGTGGGTTTTTAGCATATGATAAATATTATATGGCACTATACTCAGGCTGGCGCCTGTATCAATTAAAAAGGGGCATGATACATTAGGGGTTAGAAAAAGTTTGACAGTCAGTTGGTTTAGGGATCCTACCTCAGTCTCGAAAGGGCTGCTCGGCTGGGGTGTCCCTGGCTTGACTTGGTTGTTGTGGAATCGGGGCTGGTTGTTTTGGGACTGTTTGCACCGTCCGCACTTTTTCGTGGATCGTCGGGACTGGTCGACGTCGGCATTCGCTATGCCAGTGTCTCGCGCCGCAGAACTTGCAGTTGGACGGCGGAAGAGGTGCATTCCATGCACCTGGGCGTCGGGGTGTGCTGTGGTACGGACCCGACATTGTGGGTGGTTGATCTTCTCTGGATCGCGTTGCCGGTACACTGGGTCCGTGGATCCGCTGTACCAGTCGGAACCACTCTCCTAGGTTCTCGGGAGGTACTACGCGGACTAGGCGCTGGTCGTTGAATGGCAGTCCTTCTGTCAGCGTCTCGAGGATCACCTCTTGTGGAAGTCCTAGTTGCAATCCCATGGCGGTTTTCTCCCGGTAGTAGGTCTCTAAGTTGGCTTGTCCAGTGAGTTTCATGGCGAAATATTTCGCAAAGGACGCTTCGCTTGACTCAGGGTAGAGATCTAGGAGGATTTGTCTCACCTGGAAATAACTCCGGTCGGCCAGCCGAAGTTTCCTGAAGAGTTCCAGGGGTTGTCGCACCAGGTAGTTTGGTAGGCGCAGTAATTTTTCTTGTTCTCCCATGGATGCGTCTTCCATTTTTCGGTCGAACGTCTGGAAAAACTGTGTCGCACTGTATGTGCCGTCGAAAGGTGAGATCGCCGACTCCGCTCCATTAGAAATTTTTGCCCGGGCCAGGAACATTGACAGCTGGTTGACGGCGTCCGCTAGGGGCGCAGTTGTCTCTCGGTCGGTCATCTCTTGTCTTTCCCTTGCCGATTCGCTCTCTCTTACTTCTTGCCTTCCTTCCATTGTTTCCGTTGGACCGTCTGACTTTACGCCTGTGGGATCCTGATTTAATTCCATCTCACTATCCTGTCGACTTAACCGTTCTGTGGCAATATCGTTGCGGGGTTTCTTATTGTTGGATGCGAATGGTGAGATTTGGTTGAAGCGCAGCCGTTTGAGTGGAAGTTGCAGCATACAGTTAGGAATAATCAGGACACGTGATTGAGTTTGAAAATAAAGGCAACGGGTTGGAGGGAAGAAAGCTTGAGATGGGCTGAGCGATTTGACTTATTAATTGGTTGATCACATGGCGATGATTGGATTTAGATGAAATGAGCGGAGAGAGAGAGATCTCTAGAGTAGATGTTACCTTGTTGGAAGCGAAGGAGCAACTAACTATCCTTGTCTTTCGATTTAACACTACGAGTCAGTTTCTCTCTGATTGGTTGAGAGATCTCACATGCTCTTTTTCTATTGGTTGACCTACTTAAGGTGCTATCTTCTGATAGGCCGGCGGTTTCCTTTGGTGAAAGATATGATCTGCTTTGATAGGAAGTGTCGAGTGCCATTTTGACGTTATTTACTTCCGTGTTATCAAATACGTCCTATCTTTGCCGGAAATGTTGGGCGTTAGCTTAATATTTATAACTTCTGGTCACCGAATACATCCTGTTTTTCCAGGAAGTGTCGAGTGCTTCTTGTCTAATGTAACTTCTGTGGATACTAGAGACGTCCGGTCCCTGCCCCTGCAATGTTGACACAGGGGTGCCAAAATAGTCGTGCCAGCTTTAGTCTTACTTCCTATATCTTTTGTTACTTTCTTTCCTCCAGTTACCTTGTTTTTTATTAAGTCTTTGAAAATCATACATGGTACATACATAGTGGGTCGGGGTTGCATTTAATTATATACAAATTATGACATATATTAGATAATAAAAGGCATATATTGGATTCAATAAAATATTTATTTTGCCAATATTTCGGCTGGCTGAACGCCAACCTTTATCGAGGCGTTACATTTTTGTATAATGATATTTTTTATATATTCTTTTGACGTAATGTGGCGCTGAGTTTGTTGTTGACACACTTTAAAATGATTTAATACCTTGATAAAGGTTGGCGTTCAGCCAACTGAAATATTGGTAAAATAAATGATATTTTTATCCAATATATTTTAATATGCTTTATTCAAAAGTTTATTCGTATGCATAAAGAAATTCAGAAATGACTTTTTTTAATTAGAAATTTATTTTATAACCCTTTTTTTGTGTTACATTCAGAAGAAATTTGGTTAAAAAATCATGAACTTAGCCTGAATGTACAGGCTATTACACGCCACAAGAAGTTAATTTTGTTGGGTAAAATAATTCAAATAATTTTTCTTATGTTTTGTGTAATAAAATTTAAATGTGTGTAAATAAATATGAAATAAATTGATAATTAGAATATAGATATATAGCTAGCAGATGTACATAGAACTGGCACCTTGTTTACATATTAGATTAATACTTTGATAATTGTTTATTTTTCATGTAAAAATTTGTATAATAAAATATATTTAAGGTAATAATTACTTTTTCTCTTTTTTTTACCCCGAAAATACCCACAAATTTGAGCTAAATTCCATGTTTTTCTCTAATTCTTTCTGAGAACAGCAGAGTAGTATTATTTTTAAGGAATTCTAAACTGAGAAAATCCTAATAAATCCGTAAAAGTAGTGAAGCAATGTTTTTGCTATGAAATCTGATAACAGAAAAATATAAAAGAGATTAGCACAAGGCAGAAACTGATGATTGCTTGGACATGAATCAATGAGCATGCTGTTTAATATTTGATTGTGTATAAATCTATTGGAATTCAAAGAATCGCGTGAGTATTGCTATCCATAGGAAATTTCTTTTCCTCGAATTTACCTAGATCTATTTGTATATAAGCTTAATTGTCTTAATTTAGTGTTTTCCTATATATAAATTTCATTATTACCATTAAATATGATCAGCTTTTACGTTTATTGTTCTTTTCATTTGCAGATTCCGTGGTAAATCCATGAATTTGTCGGTGGACGAGTGGGTAACACCTTCGATTCCCGACAGTCATGAACTGGGATCGAATCCCGCGTTAACATTTTGTTTAATATGTGAAACACCTTCACATAGGGGCGATCACCAACCAACTCCATGGGGATGCCACATGTCTGTCCCGCCTCAAAACGGGACACAAAAGGCAGGTCAAATTTGAAGGCGGAGTTAGGATCTTTCCAACATGCACCAAAAAGAAGGAGGCAACCCCAATGGGGTTGGGAGTCACCAAGTACGACTTATACCACAACTAATTCTAAACAAGATTCTTGTAAATGTTCTTCATGACATTATGTAATGACACAAGAGATAATAATAATAAATTATTCAATATTTTTTAATTACAAAGTTTCAGTTTGTCTTCATTACTCGGTAGTACAAGAGATCCCTTCTTCGGTACATATGCAAATAGAGTGTTTAAAATGCTGTGTTTTTATTTATTGTTCGATTTTCATGGTTCCACAACCACAACTCTTCTTACTTCATGTCATGTTAATACTTTCATTCGACTCTCTTCCCATTTAAACAAATATATATAAACAATGATATATATAAATGGGATGACCAAATATCAGGGAAAAGGTTAAATCAACGTTTAATTGATTCTGTTCCACTAGATGAGGCTCTACCATATAAAAAAAAAAAAACGCTCATGTTATTGGTCAGGATATGCCTAATTTGCTTTTAATATAAACACCAAACCTTTTTTATTTTTTTTTCACAATGAGATATATTAGATAATAAAAGGCATATATTGGATTTAATAAAAGATTTATTTTGCCAATATTATTAAATCCAATATATGCCTTTTATTATCTAATGAATTAAGTATGGATCGCTCTATTTTCAAAATGAGCTATATACAAGGTATGTCCCATAAGTTCCCGGACTGGGTCCATAAAAAAATAAATAAATGAAAAATGTAAATGAATTTGACTGTTTATTATAGAAAAAATATCTGGCTACACGGTGGTACCAATATCGAGGCGGTACGTGCACGCGCCCCAAAGTTATTCTAATTTATTTAAAGGTTACACATAGCGCTGCGGCGATTTTACGATGGAACAAAAATTGAAGCAGAGGATTTGCATAGAATTTTGTGTGAAACTTCAAATATCAGAAACCGAAACTTTTTAAATGCTTAATAAAGCATTCCCCAAAGAGAACAATTGTTTTTGAATGGCATTCTAGATTTAAAGCTGGCAGAATTTCCATTGAAGATGATCTTCGTCAAGGACGCCCAAAAATTTCAAAGGACTGATGAAAATGTGCAAAAAATCACCGATTTGATAAAAGAAAATCCTCGAACCACTTTGCTGGAGCTAGAGCAAGACACAGGCATCTCTAAAACAACGATTGGAAGGATCGTAACCAAATCAAAAAGACTCCTGCAAAATTCATCCCAAGATTCCTCACTAATGAGCAAAAACTGTGTCGGCTTGCAACCTGTGAGGACATGTTGGAAATGACAAGAACGGATCCGGAATGGAAAGACAAGATAATCACAGGCTACGAGACATGGGTCTATGGCTATGATCCTGAAACCAAGCATCAATCTGCCGAGTGGAGATGTCAGGGTGAGCTTAGACCCAAAAAATCCAGATTATTGAAATCCAGAAACAAGGTGTTGCTGGTCGCTTTTTTGGATAAAAAGGGCATTTTTCATCACGAGTATCTTCCTGCAGGCCAAACAGTTATCAAGGATATGTATTTGGGCATTCTTCGCCGTCTAAGGGAAGCGATTCGAAAAAAAAGGCCAGAAAAATGGACTAATGGTGGCTGGATCCTACACCATGACAATGCTCGCCCTCACACAGCGCACTTGATGACTAGCTTTTTGGCGAAAAACGGGACACAAATCCTACTTCAACCACCCTATTTCCCAGACATCGCACCAAATGACTTTTTCCTGTTCCCCAAACTTAAAGCAGTTCTAAAAGGAAGACATTTTGACACCAGGGATGACATAATAGAAAAATCGCCGTTAGCATTGAAGAGCATTCCAAAAGAGGCTTATAAAAACTGTTTCGACAATTGGGAGAAACGATGGCGCTGGTGCGTTGAAGCAAGGGGGGATTACTTTGAAAAGTTTTAATAAAAAAATAATAAAAAATCTTACGTTTTTTTTTTATGGACCCAGTCCGGGAACTTATGGGACATACCTTGTATATACCCAGGTTCTCTCTCCTAGAGCTCAGAACCCCAACTAACCGTAAACAATAAAATTTATAAATAAAAGAATTCGCTAAGTGAAGAGTTTCTTTTTAATCACTATAATACAAGCTTTCTGGCATTAACAGCCCTTCGATAGGTATAACTATGATACTAAAACTAGAAATTGAACAATGATATCTATTTTGATTAATTTCATAGTTTTTATTTAATGTTTTAACATTTTCAAAATGTGATCATATATTTTAAATATATCAATTTGAAAATACAAACTTTAGAAATATTAATACAAATCAATAACGCGCCATCTATATATATAAAATGAAAGGATTTAAACACGAATGTTTCTTTTATATACAATACAAACTTCTACTGTCCTTACTGCGATGAAAAAATATATTGGGAGGGTTTGGCTCATCAGTGGTGAACCGCTGGGAGAGTTCACCATTAATGAGCCAAGCCCTCCCAATATATTTTTTCATCGCAGTAAGGACAGTAGAAGTTTGTATTGTATATAAAAAAAAAACATTCGTGCTTAAATACATCATTTTATTTTATTTATTTATTTTTTGCTTATCCCTAGTACACGTGGTACAGGCCATGATAATCATGGGGGGTAGTTAGCGACTGCTTTTTACTGTAAGCGCACCACATGTCTACACATGTGAAAGCAGACATCATTTTATAAATATTCTCAGTACATATACATTCGTCATATCTTGGCCTTCTCTAATCAGTTCCTATTACAATTTAGACACAACCCACAGCTGTCATCAATGCTGTTATTAAAACATCTTTATCCTTGTATATAGATTCTCCAGGAGAGATATATATATAAAAGGAGCGGATATAAAAGAGAGAGAAAGAAGTTAAAATTTACGAAGTTATATGAGAAATATGTATTTACAAAGATATTATTTCAGTATATTATTATAAACATAGTTTATATAGATATTCTCCTGTCCTCCTTTATATACACTCATGGATAAAACTTAAGGAAGTTGTACATTTTAGCGTGTATATCGGGATTCAGACAATAACTCTGAAAGATATTACAGTGAACTTTATTGAAGATACACGAGATAACCAAGCAAGTGTAAACAAAATTGCCTCTGTCTCCTTCAAAAAAAATTAGACGATATTAAATACATTCCACTTCTTCAAGTTTTTTGGTGTGTTTGTCCATGAGTGTATATTACAATAGAAATTGTATAAATTATTTATAGAGAATATATTAGAATTTGATAAAGTTCTACCTGATTTAAGGTGTAAGAATAAAGAAAAACTTATTTACATAATTACAAAAGGTTTTAGCCGGCCAACGGGAAACAATAATAATGGATTTATATAAAGGGAAAGCGCGACATCTCTGGTGGTAGACTTAACAGAATAGTTTAATCTATAAAATATAATTTGAAATAATTAATATTTTTATATAACATATATATATATATGAAAAAACAATAGAAAAAAATAAAAGATAAGTGGGTCAGGTGTTGATATTAAAAATAAAGAAGGCATCTCCTGACCACAAGCACATGTGCTTGTGGTCAGGAGATGCCTTCTTTATTTTTAATATCAACACCTGACCCACTTATCTTTTATATTTTTTTCTGTTGTTTTTTCATGTGTTAAGCGTCTTTACGCAAATTTGGCCTTAAATACCCATTTCTTGATTTCTCGGGAAGCCATTGGGTCCAAAAAATCTTTTTGGTCGCAATGGTTACAGCCTTCTCCACGCTGACGAGCGCCAACAGCGCGAAACGCGTTCGTGGATGACTTTTCTTGATTTATCAAGAAATTGGGTTGGCCAAATATCTCGGAGTAAGCTAAATAAACGTTTAGTTTATTTTTACTCCACTAGATGGCGCTCTGCCATCTAAAAAGCACATGTGCTTGTGGTCAGGAGATGCCTTCTTTATTTTTAATATATATATATATACGTGAAAAAATAGTATAAATGTGATATTGTACTGGGATAAGGTGCATAAATTAAGAAAAAGGCATCTCCTTATCGTGCAACTGAAAGTTGCTGATGTTTATTCCGATAGATGGCGCAAGCCATCAGCAACTTTCAGTTGCACGATAAGGAGATGCCTTTTTCTTAATATATATTTACTTTAACACACAATTTCATATATCTACACTTATAAGATAGTTATACTAAGGAAATTCATATATAGCTTAATTTAATTATATAAAATATTTTTTAGAAACTTTTAAAATCTCTTTTAATTCTTTAAATCTCTTTTAAAATACGGTCATTTATAACATGTGCTTGTATATTACACTTACATACCTAAACACGTCATAGCAAAGGCCAGAGTCTAAAAAATAAAACAAGGATGCTTCTTGTCGCTGCTGGTCTCTCATTGGAGGATGGGTATGATCAGGTCAAGTTAGTTCATGGTCGTTCCTCGGATAGTTCGTTCCTTGGAGGTTTATACAATATATGGCATATCAATGGAACTTTTAATTAAAAGTTTATTAAAGGGCGCGGAATAGTGTATGTCGTTACGCATCCAAACGGAGGCCATAAACTTTAAAAAACGCTAGAGGGAATGGGGTGGCGCGTTATAGCCAATCAAGAGGCCAATAAAGCCGGTTGCTATGGCAACAAATCGTTGTAAAAAAATAAATAGGCCCCACATTTAATGTTGGCCAGTTAGAGGGACCTTTTTACTGGCAGCACAGCGTTATTTTATCTCTGTTTTCCAATTAAACCTAATTGAATTTCGGAGGCAGACCCTGTGAAAAAGAGCTATGTCATTTTTGGAAGGAAAAATTTTATTTACGTTTGATAAATTTGAAATAATAAATTAACATTGCATTAGCCATTTAGACCAAATTAGAATCAATAGTAGATTTCTAATTAAAATTAATTGTTTTTTTTTGTGTGTGTCGCATAATTTATAATGTAAGAGCTGATTAACTTTGTTTTTTTCAATGGTAACATTTTGTTGGTGTTTTCTTTTTATTTCGATAGATTAATTGAAAGGGAAAAGTAATGAGTATTATTTAATGGTAAAAATATTATCTTTTTTTTTTTAACATGATGTTGTATTTCTCCTAATAATATATTTTTTTACTGAGGCGGTCTGGTAATGATGCAAGTACAGGGATTGGGCCGCAGGCAACGGTGTGCTAAGTTGAACGATTAAAAATAAATAAAGAGAAATTTTGGTATGCTGTGATAGTTTTCATAAAACATACTTTATCTTGAAACGGAGAAATTTTGGAAGTATATGAACGTGATATCTGGAAATATGTAACAAAAATCGAAAAGCATCTTTCCGAAATTCGACGTGGTACAACTATTACAATAGGAAAGATACAGAGAATATTAACATGGCTTCTGCTATGTTCCATAGGGCAACTGTAACAATTGGAAGAGGACAGAGAAGCGTAGCATGGCCCCAGATACCTGTTCAACGGTATAATAACTACAATAGGAAAGATACAGAGAATATTAACATGGCTTCTGCTATGTTCCATAGGGCAACTGTAACAATAGGAAGAGGACAGAGAAGCGTAGCATGGCCCCAGATACCTGTTCAACGGTATAATAACTACAATAGGAAGGATACAGAGAAGATTAACATGGCTTCTGCTATGTTCCATAGGGCAACTGTAACAATAGGAAGAAAACAGAGAAGCGCAGCATGGCCCCTGATACCTGGCCCTGCTATTTTTCATAGGGCAACTGTAACAATAGGAAGGAAACAGAGATTAGTAGCATGGCTATTGCTACCTGTTCAACTGTACAATTACTACAATAGGAAGGATACAGAAAAGATTAACATTGCCTCTGATATGTTTCTGCTGTAAAACTGTAACAATAGGAAGGGAACAGAGAAGTGTAGCATGGCCCCTGATACCTGTTCAACGGTATAATAACTACAATAGGAAGGATACAAAGAAGATTAACATGGTCCTTCTATGTTTCATAGTGCAACTTTAACAATAGGAAGGGAACAGAGAAATTAACATGGCCCCTGATACCTGTCAAACGGTACAATAACTACAATAGGAAGAAAACAGAGAAGATTACCATGGCCCTGCTATGTTTTATGTGGTGAAACTGTAACAATAGGAAGAAAACAGAAAGAAGTAGCATGGCCCCTGATACCTGTTCAACGGTATAATAACTACAATAGGAAGGATACAGAGAAGATTAACATGCCCTGCTATGTTTATAATGTGCAACTGTAACAATAGGAAGGGAACAGAGAAGATTAGCATGACCCTTGATACCTGTTCAACGGTACAATAACTACAATAGGAAGAATACAGAATGGCTTATGCAATATCATATTTCGGCGGAACACAACTATCATAATAGAAATAATAAAGAGAACACTCAAATGTCAAGCACATCGATTTCTAATTTAAAAAAACCTCTCGACACTATTATCATGACCTATATCAAACTGAAACACATTATTTACCAATATTCATCTATTATTCTATTATTAGAGAACGTTTATTATTAAATTTTTGGCTTGGCTTTTAGGAAAAATAGCTGGTAGACATTAATTTGATACAAAAATACACGAGAAAGGAATAAATATCTAAACATTTCAGTTAGTTCTTAAAGAAATGAGGAACCTGGATCCGTGTCTAATCAACACGTTCCACGTTTCAGGATAAGGCAGAGATCTCTGTTAATCCTCTTATACTAAACCTTCAAAGAGATATGCGGGGGAATGTTCTCAAGAGATAAGTGATATATGCATATATATTCTAATTAAAATTGCTTTCTCATTTATTAGTGTTCACAAATATGACAAGATAAAGGATTATGATCATAATACAACCTCAGCTTTGTCAAACATCTCTTGGATTAAATTAAAGAATGGTTTGGTTAGATTGAAATGGGGCTAATCTGTAATGGAATCCTAGAGCTGAAGGATGGAATATATGCAGATATAGTTCTGAAAATATGTATTATATTGTGGATGGAGTCATTTTATAGGAATTTAGAATTAATAACGCAATTGAAATGTCAATTTTCAACCACATTTTCTTTAATATTGATTCTGTGTGAGGTGAAATTTGATTCATTAAAAACCAAATCAGCGTATTGATAATTTTGCTATTAAATATAGAGGAATGATGTGTGAATGTATCAGATTTAGTGATAGACGTAAAGACGAGGTTGGTTGAATGGTATTCTTGGTATGAAAATATTGAACGATGAAATCCTGTGTATTTAGTGAATGCTTCAGTGAATAAAGAGTTGAAAAGCAACCCGTGTATTTAGTGAATGTTTCAGTGAAAAAAAGATTTGATAGAGGAACCCGTTTATTTAGTGGATGTTTCAGTGAAGAAAGAATTGATATAGGAACCCGTGTATTTAGTGAATGTTTCAGTTAAGAAAGAATTGATAGAGGAACCTGTGTATTTATTGGATGTTTCAGTGAAGAAAGAATTGATAGAGGAACCCGTGTATTTAGTGAATGTTTCAGTGAAGAAAGAATTAATAGAGGAACCCGTTTATTTAGTGGATGTTTCAGTGAAGAAAGAATTGATAAAGGTACCCGTGTATTTAGTGGATGTTTCAGTGAAGAAAGAATTGATAGAGGAACCCGTGTATTTAGTGAATGTTTCAGTGAAGAAAGAATTGATAGAAGAACCCGTGTATTTAGTGGATGTTTCAATGAAGAAAGAATTGATAGAAGAACCCGTTTATTTAGTGAATGTTTCAGTGAAGAAAGAATTGATAAAGGTACCCGTGTATTTAGTGAATGTTTCAGTGAAGAAAAAATTGATAGAGGAACCCGTGTATTTAGTGGATGTTTCAGTGAAGAAAGAATTGATAGAGGAACCCAAGTATTTATTGAATGTTTCAGTGAAGAAAGAATTGATTGAGGAACTCCTGTATTTAGTAGATGTTTCAGTGAAGAAAGAATTGATAGAGGAACCCGTGTATTTATTGAATGTTTCAGTGAAGAAATAATTGATAGAGGAACCCGTGTATTTAGTGAATGTTTCAATGAAGAAAGAATTGATTGAGGAACTCGTGTATTTAGTGGATGTTTCAGTGAAGAAAGAATTGATAGAGGAACCCGTGTATTTAGTGAATGTTTCAGTGAAGAAAGAATTGATAAAGGAACCCGTGTATTTAGTGGATGTTTCAGTGAAGAAAAAATTGATAGAGGAACCCGTGTATTTATTGAATGTTTCAGTGAAGAAATAATTGATAGAGGAACCCGTGTATTTATTGAATGTTTCAGTGAAGAAATAATTGATAGAGGAACCCGTGTATTTATTGAATGTTTCAGTGAAGAAATAATTGATAGAGGAACCCGTGTATTTAGTGGATGTTTCAGTGAAGAAAGAATTGATAGAGGAACCCGTGTATTTAGTGGATGTTTCAGTGAAGAAAGAATTGATAGAGAAACCCGTGTATTTATTGAATGTTTCAGTGAAGAAATAATTGATAGAGGAACCCGTGTATTTATTGAATGTTTCAGTGAAGAAAGAATTGATAGAGAAACCCGTGTATTTATTGAATGTTTCAGTGAAGAAAGAATTGATAGAGAAACCCGTGTATTTAGTGGATGTTTCAGTAAAGAAAGAATTGATAGAGAAACCCGTGTATTTATTGAATGTTTCAGTTAAGAAAGAATTGATAGAGGAACCCGTGTATTTAGTGAATGTTTCAGTGAAGAAAAATTTGATAGAGGAACCCGTGTATTTAGTGGATGTTTCAGTGAAGAAAGAATTGATAGAGGAACCCAAGTATTTATTGAATGTTTCAGTGAAGAAAGAATTGATTGAGGAACTCCTGTATTTAGTAGATGTTTCAGTGAAGAAAGAATTGATAGAGGAACCCGTGTATTTATTGAATGTTTCAGTGAAGAAATAATTGATAGAGGAACCCGTGTATTTAGTGAATGTTTCAATGAAGAAAGAATTGATTGAGGAACTCGTGTATTTAGTGGATGTTTCAGTGAAGAAAAAATTGATAGAGGAACCCGTGTATTTATTGAATGTTTCAGTGAAGAAATAATTGATAGAGGAACCCGTGTATTTATTGAATGTTTCAGTGAAGAAATAATTGATAGAGGAACCCGTGTATTTATTGAATGTTTCAGTGAAGAAATAATTGATAGAGGAACCCGTGTATTTAGTGGATGTTTCAGTGAAGAAAGAATTGATAGAGGAACCCGTGTATTTAGTGGATGTTTCAGTGAAGAAAGAATTGATAGAGAAACCCGTGTATTTATTGAATGTTTCAGTGAAGAAATAATTGATAGAGGAACCCGTGTATTTATTGAATGTTTCAGTGAAGAAAGAATTGATAGAGAAACCCGTGTATCTATTGAATGTTTCAGTGAAGAAAGAATTGATAGAGAAACCCGTGTATTTAGTGGATGTTTCAGTAAAGAAAGAATTGATAGAGAAACCCGTGTATTTATTGAATGTTTCAGTTAAGAAAGAATTGATAGAGGAACCCGTGTATTTAGTGGATGTTTCAGTAAAGAAAGAATTGATAGAGAAACCCGTGTATTTATTGAATGTTTCAGTGAAGAAAGAATTGATAGAGAAACCCGTGTATTTATTGAATGTTTCAGTGAAGAAATAATTGATAGAGGAACCCGTGTATTTAGTGGATGTTTCAGTAAAGAAAGAATTGATAAAAGAACCCGTGTATTTATTGAATGTTTCAGTGAAGAAAGAATTGATAAAGGTACCCGTGTATTTAGTGGATGTTTCAGTGAAGAAAGAATTGATAGAAGAACACGTGTATTTAGTGAATGTTTCAGTGAAGAAATAATTGATAGAGGAACCCGTTTATTTAGTGAATGTTTCAGTGAAGAAAGAATTGATAGAGGAACCCGTGTATTTATTGAATGTTTCAGTGAAGAAATAATTGATAGAGGAACCCGTGTATTTATTGAATGTTTCAGTGAAGAAATAATTGATAGAGGAACCCGTGTATTTAGTGGATGTTTCAGTGAAGAAATAATTGATAGAGGAACCCGTGTATTTAGTGAATGTTTCAGTGAAGAAAGAATTGATGGAAGAACCCGTGTATTTATTGAATGTTTCAGTGAAGAAATAATTGATAGAGGAACCCGTGTATTTAGTGAATGTTTCAGTGAAGAAAGAATTGATAGGAGAACCCGTGTATTTATTGAATGTTTCAGTGAAGAAATAATTGATAGAGGAACCCGTGTATTTAGTGGATGTTTCAGTGAAGAAAGAATTGATAGAAGAACCCGTGTATTTAGTGAATGTTCCAGTGAAGAAAGAATTGATTGAGGAATCCGTGTATTCAGTGAATGTTTCAGCGAAGAAATAATCGGTGGATGATTCCCGTGTATTTATTGGATATCTCAAGGATCCCGGGAGAGGCAGAATCAGGGCAAGCAACATCTGGAGTGGACGCAGGGGCATCGCAGGAAGCCCCAGGTCAAGGAATCTACCCCCTGCGTAGGCCTTGAACCCCGCCTAGCCCGGCCAACTGTCGGGGGCACTGCGCTCCCCAAGGTCTGCAGGGGCCTTCACCCCACCATGGTGACTTACCCAGCAGGAAATACCCCATATGTTTGTCTTGGCCTTAAGATTTCACCTCTTTTTTGTACATTTCTCCCGCGTTTTACACATTGAGAACCCCTTTCCCCGAGATTTTGGAGGATTCTAGGTTGGTCTTGTTTCTTCCGAAGCCTTTCCATCCAAATCTGACTTATTTTCTGGTATAAAGCATATTGGTGATAAATTCAGCATGGTAGAGCTATGAGATATATGGAGATGTTTATATAGATGCCATATAAATCAAATATTTAATTAAACACAGATTGGTAATGAAAATGCGGAATAAAAGAAAAATCGACTCTTCACAACCTTTACCTATATGTAATTAAATATGCATATTGGATTATGTATAGCTTTATTGTTTGTTGTTTATGTGTATAAATGAAAAATATTCGATACAAAAATTGATTTTTATTAGTAAATAAAGACTATAAAAATATAGTTTACTTTTAGAAATATAAATGTATTTTTTATTAAGTATATGTATTTAAAATATTAAGTATTTTTTGTTATATAATCCTATTAAAACTACAAATATTAAGACAAAATATGAAACTTCGTTTATCAATAGATATGAGACAATATGAAATAAAATTTTAAAATGTTTGAATGCCATTTTAGTCTATGCAAATCATACTTAAAACATCCTTTAAATATAAAAATAAACTCATAAATAAACAAAGATTTATTTAAAGAAAAATATTTTCCTCATTTACAAGAATCTTTTTTTTTAATTAGGAAATATCTTTCAATATATTTTGTAACTAAATTATTTCAATAGCGAGGATGTATTCACGTGATAAGCATGGATTAAACCCAAGATTCGAGTGTTTTAAATTTTAAAGGTATCAAAAAGATTAATTTATTTGTCATTTATTATTATTCAATATAGAAAAACAAGGAAAACTTTCAGAATATATTATTTTTCTCATCTCTCAGACACGCATTCATTCACAATATTGTCGCGGAGATAAATAAAGCAAGGGCAAGTTTGGGGATAATTAATTTATTATAAGGGGTATTTATAGGGAGAGAGAGAGAAAGTACAACTTACCCTCAGTTAAAACTAATCCTGAATGGAGCTACTTGACAATATTATTAACGTATTTTTAATATTTCTTATACATGTTTTTGTGAACATGAAAAATTTAATAATTCCCGAAGCTCTCCTTGCTTTTTATAATATTTGAAAAAATAGAATAATAATATTTATAATTTTTCAATATCTCTAAATAATCATTGATTAGTGGAAATCAAAATGAAAAAATTCGAAAAAACTATAATCTATTACATTACTCCAGTAGAAGGGCTCTAAGGCCTGAAAGTTTGAGTCAATAAAAAATCTTAAAAAGAAACTTTTTCATGGATGCCTTTTTTTTCCATCAAGAGAGTAAAATGAAAAAAATGTCGATTTATTTCTCATTATCAGTGTAATACAGTCGAAGTTAGATAATTTGAAGCCCAAGAGACAAAAAAAAAAATCAAACTATCCAAAAAAATCGAATTGAAAACGGAAATTCTATTTATAGGAAATTCTAGGAACCAAGATAAATACTCAAATTAAAGACGTTAGAATTATCCAAGTTCTACTGTATATTTATATATATTATTTAAAAAAAGAGAGAGAGATTTCTGTTGATTTTTGATTATCTTGAGGATTATGCTATGTTAATGCAGTCGTGGTTAAAAGATTATAATAAAATGAAGATTGAATCACAATTTGCTTTAATTGTGATTATGGGATATATAAAAACATAATTTGATAAAAGTACTGCCTGACTTAAGGCGTAAGAATCAAAAAATGAAAAACTTATTTACATAATGTACAAAAGATTTGAGCTGGCCATCGGGAAACGACAACAATGAGTTTTTATAGGGGAAGCATGACCTCTGGCGGTCGATTTAACAGAGTATTTGAATCTATGAAATATAATTTTGAATAAAAAATATTTTAATATAAAACATATATATTTACGAAAAACAATTTTTAATAGCGAAAAAAACAAACCAACCAAACACAACACAACATGTACACCTCAGCGAAAAGATGGGAAGACCTGGCAGTGAAGAAACCACCTCTAAGTTTAATCTACCAATCTAAGCCACAACTAAGGTATTGTATATTTAGCTCATATGATATAGATCTTGTTTAGAAATCAGGAAAATTGTGTTTAGTTCAACCAAATATATCTCTACTGTCACATTACTTTGACCAGCCAATCAATGCTGAGGTTATAAAAGCTAACATGATATATTTGCTCGGGGCTTGTTCCACATATCTGTGAGAAGTTATTAAATAAATAGCTTAAAATGTGAATTTCTGGGGGAATTTCATTTTTTGTTGTTATTTGAAACTAAAATGTTTTTTTTTTTTAAATTTATGTTGTTTTATAGAAGAATAAAAACAAATCGGGGAGAAAGAGCTTTTTTTTAATAATTCTTTTTTATATTATGTGTAAAAGTATATGTAAATAATCTTTGTTAGGATTAGAATGACGAATCCTGTATGGGAATTTGATACCAGTAAAAGGCTTGTTGCTTCTGTTGTATATAGTCACAGTGTAGAAAATACTATACTATACCTACTACTTATAGGTTTCTCTCTGTATTATTAGTTCTCTTCTCTTCAATTACTCTGTAAACTGGCGAATCCTTTATAGGACGAGAGGTCCTCAATAAAGGCTTTTGTTGTTGTTGTTGTATATTATGTGTAAAAGAAACTCTTTTTTTACCGACTTATGTTTCTTCTTCTATTGCGAATGGGGAAATTATTGTTGTTTTAATTATGACGTTTTATTTTATAAATAAAAATACAACCTTTCGCAATGAGAAACTCATTGCGAAAGGTTGTATTTTTATTTTAAAATTTGTAGCGCAATTTTTTCGTTTACTTCAAATATGACGTTTTATATCTGTATATACTCCTAAAACACATTTTTATCTTACAATTGCATTTTAAAATTATATTGATGTGAAGCTTTAAAAAAACTTTGTATAAGGGTAACCTCACCCCTGATTTCCTTATTCTGTGATAGTAAATTTTAATTGTATAAGGGTAACCTCACCCCTGATTTCCTTATTCTGTGATAGTAAATTTTAATTGTATAAGGGTAACCTCACCCCTGATTTCCTTATTCTGTGATAGTAAATTTTAATTGTATAAGGGTAACCTCACCCCTGATTTCCTTATTCTGTGATAGTAAATTTTAATTGTATAAGGGTAACCTCACCCCTGATTTCCTTATTCTGTGATGGTAAATTTTTGTGGCATAAGAAAAGTGAGTTTTTATTACACTTATTTTTGAGTTTAATAATTCTTGAAATTTTCCATCACGTGTGCTATGAATGTGAACTAATATTCTAAAATACCATATATTACAATATATAGTAAAACCTTGTTAATTAGACTTCCCGATTGACTTGCGAAAAAGGCCTATAATTGGCCCCTATCATTTAAAGAATATAAAAAGAATCCTAAATAGGAATATAATTCAATTTATTAATGCTGTTAAAATTTTAAAATATAGAAAATTTATTATTTATATTTTCACATAATCGATATATATAAAACTGAATTTTTTTCTATCATTAAAAAAAAAAGAGACCACACAAAAATTCACCGAATTAGGGGTAAAGCCGAATTACATACAGAATGAATTAACGAGCTTCTACGATTAAAAAAAAATCAAGTAGAAATAATGAGGCCAAAATGGCGGACATTATTCTCAAGCGTTTCAGACGATATTTAGAGAATTTCAAGATGGCGGATGATTAACATTTTTAAACGTCTGGTTAATATTTTTAAATTAAATTTTCTTAAGAAAATTTTCCAAAATAATTAGATTTTCTCCTCCCACAAAAAGTTGGAGTTCCACACCGTTTGGTAATTAGACATCAAAACATTAATACGCCCCGTCGGCTGCCATTTTTTTCTTCATCGTCTGTTTGAATTTAATTATGTGGGAGGCCATTTTTATAGAATTTATTTTAGATATTGAAACGGGGGGAAATGTTTTTAGGGCGTTAAATATTTCATTAAAATTTAGCCTAGAAAAATAATGGAGATTTTCGAAAAAGATAAAATTTATTCTATAGAAAGGATAGCGAAATTATATTGAAGAGAACACTTCTTTTGATAGAAATTTATTTGCTTTTCTTTTTGGCAATATAGAAATAAAAAACATCCTTTGATATTTTTAATTAGAAAAGTTTATAAAAGAGACTTGTCAATAACATATTTAAAATAAATATCATTCCGAGTCAATATTTCATATATTTTAAAACCTATTTAAATATTTATACTATCAAAAGAATTGACAGATAATTTACGATGAATTAAGAGTACCACACATATTAATTTAAAAATATATCAATATGACACGAAAAAGATAAATTAAAGAAGCAAAATGTAAAAAAATATATTTTAATACAGTAAATGAGATATATCTTTTTTATTTTATTAAAGGCATTTTTGAATTCATTAAGGACATTTTTTTAATTTTTGTTTGCAAATATAAAAGCTTTACACCTTTAAAACAATATTAAAAAAATTAATAACAGCATTTTATGGTATAATATCATCATTTTAAAGTTTAATATGAATATTTTAAGATTTAATAACAAATTTCTGAAGTTTAACAACGACATTTCAAAGTGTAATATCGATGTTTTAAAGTTTTAAAACCACATTTAATGTAAAATAAAAATTTGTAAAATGAAAGATAACATTATGAAATTAATTTAAATATTTTGTAAGTAAATAATAATCCCCACATTTTCAAATTAAATTGAAATTTTCTTAGTGAAACCTTCTTATTTAGCAACTCTTTATAGATATTTCATTATATATAACTTGTTTAAATATTTGCTATTGAAATTTCAAATGTTGATATTATACTATAAAAGGTCGGTATTAAAATTTAAACTATTGTTTTAAAGGTTTACTACCTTTTTTCTATATAGTAAAAAAAAAACCTAAAAAATAAAAAAAAATCCTAAATTTATGAATAAAAAAACTGTCCTTGATAAAATCGTAAAGGTATTTATAAGATGGGGAATATGATTAATTTTTTTAGTTGTTCACAAATAAATTGGTATAAATGATAAATATTCAATAATTTTTTTTATTGATTAGAGTTACTTTTTAAATTTCAAAATTGAGACACTTATTTTTGAAATCAATTTAAAAATAGAATTGGTTGTTGTAAAACTCAAAATTTTGTAAATAAAGAATTCAACTTCTTATCCTAGAGTAATTTTTCGATCGAAAATATTTTCTTTTAGCAATAATTATCAATATATATTATCCCAATTTCCCCTCAAATAAAAACAAGAAACAAATAATTCCATTTGAAATATTCTTATAAAACATGTATTTATTTATCTTTTTTAAAATTATGGCTTTTAGATTAAAAAAAATATATTTCGTTAATTGAATAATGTTTTTGCAATTTTAAGACATTTTACACTCTAATAACACTTTAACAACATTTTAAACTTTAATTAAATATTTTTCTTTTCAAGCGTTATTTTTTATTTAAAAAAATATATTTTTAGTTCATTCACCTCAATACTTTTATATTTTTACTAGACGAATGGCCCGGGCAACGCCCGGGTTTTACCCGAGTGCGTATATATTTTTAAAATGTTTTAATTAAAATACTATTCGTTACAATTATAAATTGGCGCCGTGGATGTCTCTCTTGTGAAACGTCCCGCCCCAAACTGTGTGTGTCTTGAAAATATAAAAATAAAAATGTGAACGGAAAAATATGTCCAGGGTAGCCTAGTGGTCATGGCATCTGCCCGGTAAGCGGAAGGTCGTGGGTTCGATTCCCATCCCTTGACACTTTTTTTATTTTATCCATTCTGACCAAAATCTATCCGTGAACTTCACACAGAGAGAATAAGGCAATTATATAAGTAGATTAAAATTGGTCTATTTTCGACATTTTTGATATCCGTTTCAATCAAGCATTAGAAATTAAGCATTTGATATTTTATCAAGTAAAGTTTACTATGGGCTTTAAATTTTCCTATATTTCCGCTACAAGCTACTTCTTAGCTTAAATCTCAGCTATTTTCATAACTATTGTTTTAAATAGCTTCTCTAGGTTGAATGAAAACATCACCCTTAAGTTTTAGAATTTTGTTTTAGATATTTTTCATCGCATGTGTGTGTGTAACGATCTACTCTATTCTATAGTTAATATAATATTTAAAAATGAATATGTATTTATTAGTTTTGATGGTAATATTGGTTCCTAATGAATAATCAAACACTGGAGAGTAGTTTTAACTTACGTTATGTTCAGTTTGATCATATAAAAATCTATTTAAAAAATACAGTTATGAAAATAGTAAAAGGATAAGCGGATAAGCATCTTGTAATGGGAATATAGGAACATTTTACCACAATATTAAACAAGGATTAACTTTATTTGAGAAAATCTCGAATGCTTTATTTCTAATGCTAGATTAAAACGGATATATAAATGTCTAAAAAAAAATAGACCAATTTCAATTAAAATAAAAGTGCTTCGATAAAAGCTAAATATATCTATATATATATAGAGAATAATTGCTAAAATATTTTTTAAAAACGAAAAATCGATTAAAATGTTATTAAGCGTCAAGAATTGTTATTAAAGTGTAAACTTAATATTAAAATTAAAAATGTCATTAAAGTGTAAATTGTTATTGTTAATATGAAAAATGTCATTGAGTGATATATTATATCAATTTAATATTAAAATGAAAAATGTCATTAAAGTGTTAAAGGCTGTCTTAAAAAAGTGCAAAACCTATTGATAAAAGGTGTATATTAACATTTATTATTATCTTATTAAATCATCTATTAAATTTCATAAAATCTGCATCTGTATTAATTTAAAACCTATGCGCACATTTTTGCATTTTTTTTTACTGTGAATAATCTGTAAACGTGGCGTATGAAAAAAAAAAAATAATTTATAGGAAAACGTACATGGTAAATACAACACCTAATAACAATGGTAGCTTGTTCCACCCATTATTCCCAATTGTTCACTACGACAATTGACCATTGTTTTCTAACAAAGAAAACACTCTTTTCAAACTAGGAATACACGGTGTAGGCCTACAGACATGACAAAAATTTACATCAATTCACATATAGCAGTTGAAACTTAATTTGAAAATGCCTTTCAGTATCATCAAAGTATATATTGCACTTTTTTTTTACAAAAATTAAAGTAACAGAATATATGCATTGTAAAATTAATATTTTAAAAAAATTACCAATTTTCATAAACTTTGCTCAATTTTCACAGAAAAAAAAGAGAGAGAACTAGAAATATTATATTTATTAGTTAAATAATATATACATAAAAAAATATAGGAAACATTTTAAAAATAATATTTCAAGAAACTGTCGATTATTTAAAAAATATTAATCAGTAATATATATATATGTTTTAACTCCATATTTTAAAATAACATGTTTTTATAAAAAATAACGAGGTTATAGAAAATACTTATATAGCTATCAGATATCATTATTATCACTATTTTAGAAAATAACTATGTTAGAAAACTGCTGATTTTTATCTTGGAAGTAGTTAGAGAGAAGAGGGAGTGAAAAAAACTCTGTATTTTACTTTTTTTCACACACACAAAAAAAAGACACATATCATTAGTGATCGACCATCATCTGAAGTAAACATAAGTGAAAACAAAGAGACTTGGATTGAAGTCGTATAAAAACATTTGACCATCACCCGAAGTGAAGCCATTTAGAAACTAATGACCACCTGGAATGAAGCCATATAGATGCACACACTGCCTGAATGAAGCCATATAGAAAAAAAGAGCTGTAATGAAGCAATACAGAAACAAAAAGAGCTGGACTGAAGCCATATAGAAACAAAGAGCTGTAATGAAGCAATACAGAAACGAAAAGAGATGGACTGAAGCCATGTAGAAACAAAGAGCTGTAATGAAGCAATACAGAAGCAGACAGAGCTGGACTGAAGCCATATAGAAACAAAGAGCTGTAATGAAGCAATACAGAAGCAGACAGAGCTGGACTGAAGCCATATAGAAACAAAGAGCTGTAATGAAGCAATACAGAAGCAGACAGAGCTGGACTGAAGCCATATAGAAACAAAGAGCTGTAATGAAGCAATACAGAAGCAGACAGAGCTGGACTGAAGCCATATAGAAACAAAGAGCTGTAATGAAGCAATACAGAAGCAGACAGAGCTGGACTGAAGCCATATAGAAACAAAGAGCTGTAATGAAGCAATACAGAAGCAGACAGAGCTGGACTGAAGCCATATAGAAACAAAGAGCTGTAATGAAGCAATACAGAAGCAGACAGAGCTGGACTGAAGCCATATAGATACAAAGAGCTGTAATGAAGCCATATAGAAGCAGACAGAGCTGGACTGAAGCCATATAGAAACAAAGAGCTGTAATGAAGCAATACAGAAGCAGACAGAGCTGGACTGAAGCCATATAGAAACAAAGAGCTGTAATGAAGCAATACAGAAGCAGACAGAGCTGGACTGAAGCCATATAGAAACAAAGAGCTGTAATGAAGCAATACAGAGGCAAACATAATTAGAATGAAGCCATATAGAAGCAAACATAATTAGAATGAAGCCATATAGAAGCAAACATAATTAAAATGAAGCAATATAGAAACAAACAGCTGGAATGAAGCCATATAGAAGCAAACATAATTAGAATGAAGCCATATAGATGCACACAGAATTGGAAGGAAGCCATATAGAAACAAATAGAGCCTTAATAAAGTCATATAGAAACATCTGGATAAATCCATATAAAAACAAAAGGAGCTGGAATGAAGCCTTGGAATAGAAATATAGAAACAAATAAGCCATCCCCTATATAGAGTGAACACATATAGAAAAAAAAGTATCATTTGGAGTGAAACCATATGACCTGAATAAAATATACAATTTAAAACGATTAAGGCTAGGTACATTATAGCAAATGTCGATTTATTTCGTTAAGTCGTTTTTTAATATAGAGTTTCAACACTTTCCTCTCCATATGTGTATCCATATTCATTTAGATAATGACTCCTGTATTTAAAGTGTCAACAAAACGCTTTTTGATTTCAATTACTAATTTTTGATCATTATTCAATGATAACAAAACGAAATTTGTTTTCTAATTGTCTCACAGGATGTGCCGCGTGCAACGCTGTGTGCGTGAGTTGACTTAATTTGCATAAGACCTTAATTTCTGAATTACCATTAAGGCTGTATCTTATTTACATCATGTTTCTATCAATAGAGAATTAACGAATTTTTATGTGCAGGTATAAGACGCTAACATATATATATATTTAGTGGATTAAAAATGGACTATTTGTATATTGTTGTAACATTATGATGTCGGTAAACAAATCAAAAATGATGTGTTTATACATTTTCTACATGACCATACTGAAAAGATAGTTAATACTACTAATAACTTTTGCTGGGATTTAAAATGGACGAAACTGGAAAATTGGTAAACACTACCGATAATTTTACACTAATATTTGGAATGGGAGAAATTTGGAATGTGTTGTGTGTGTGTGTGTGTGTGTGAGAGAGAGTCAACTATAATTTTACTATAGTATATTTGGTATGGAAGAAATTTGAATACTGGTAAATTATCAGTAATTTTACTCTAGTATTTGGAATGAAGAAATATTTGAAAACTGGCAGAATACCGCCAAAACTTTAAGATTGGAATGGAAGAAATACTTGGAAAATTGGAGTAAAAACTACCAATAATTTACACTATTTTTTATATCGGGGAAACTTGTAAACCTGTGAATACCAGTATAATTTAAATATTATTTTAGAAGAGAGACATTTTCAATATACAGCTAGGCCATTAAAGAGAGGTTATTTCGTGATTTTAAAAAATAGTAAAGTAAAATATCCAAAATCGAAAGTTTTATAATTGAAAGTTGTTGAAAGGTTGTCCCAAAAGTTCGTGTTTTTCTTATTACTTGACAAATAATATGATTACGCGGCGAATACATAATAATACATAATACAATTACTTTATATATATCGGCGAATAATATTGGTATATTAATTTTTTTTTGCAAGTGTTTACGAACTTCTGGGACAACCTTGTATATTCCTTTGTCAATAACATTCAAGGGTTTTATTTTCAATTATACACCAATAAGAATCGTGATTTTATAAAAGAACTCCAATATTTACATCTTAACAGTATAATCCCAACTTGCATGCGATAAATTTCTTCTCATACACATTCAATGTTCTGAATAGAGGGAATCGGTGGGAAAATAGTTAGGATAGTTTATGGGTACCAGTAAAAAATAGTTACCACCTCCCCTTTCCAGTAGCCACCCCCCTCTTCCCTCATTACACCGCCCCTGGCTATTCAACCAGAGCTCCCCCAACCTACCAATATTTAATCAATCTTTGGGGGGCATTACTTGGACATAGTTTCTGACCAACGTTCTACTAGTATGTCTGTGGTGCATCACTTGAACATAGATTCTGACCAACGTTATCTGTCTGTGGTGCATCACTTGAAGATAGTTTCTGACCAACGTTCTATGGCTGAGGTGCATCACTTGGACATAGCTTCTGACCAACGTTTTATGTCTGTGGTGCATCGCTTGGACATGGTTTCTGACCAACGTTTTATGTCTGTGGTGCATCGCTTGGACATAGCTTCTGATCAACTTTCTATGTCTGTGGTGCATCTCTTGGACATAGCTTCTGACCAACGTTCTATGTCTGTGGTGCATCGCTTGGACATAGCTTCTGACCAACGTTCTCTGTCTGTGGTGCATCGCTTGGACATAGTTTCTGATCAACGTTCTATGTCTGTGGTGCATCACTTGGACATAGCTTCTGATCAACGTTCTCTGTCTGTGGTGCATCACTTGGACATAGTTTCTGACCTACGTTCTCTGTCTGTGGTGCATCGCTTTGACATAGCTTCTGATCAACTTTCTATGTTTGTGGTGCATCACTTGGACATAGCTTCTGATCAACGTTTTATGTTTGTGGTGCATCGCTTGAACATAGATTCTGATCAACTTTCTATGTTTGTGGTGCATCACTTGGACATAGTTTCTGACCAACATTCTCTGTCTGTGGTGCATCACTTGGACATAGCTTCTGACCAACGTTTTATGTTTGTGGTGCATCGCTTGGACATAGCTTCTGATCAACTTTCTATGTCTGTGGTGCATCACTTGGACATAGCTTCTGGCCAACGTTTTATGTCTGTGGTGCATCGCTTGGACATAGTTTCTGACCAACGTTTTATGTCTGTGGTGCATCGCTTGGACATAGCTTCTGATCAACTTTCTATGTCTGTGGTGCATCTCTTGGACATAGCTTCTGACCAACGTCCTATGTCTGTGGTGCATCGCTTGGACATAGCTTCTGACCAACGTTCTATGTCTGTGGTGCATCGCTTGGACATAGCTTCTGATCAACTTTCTATGTCTGTGGTGCATCACTTGGACATAGCTTCTGACCAACGTTCTATGCCTGTGGTGCATCGCTTGGACATAGCTTCTCACCAACGTTCTATGTCTGTGGTGCATCGCTTGGACATATCTTCTGACCAACGTTCTATGCCTGTGGTGCAACATTTGAACATAGCTTCTGACCAACGTTCTATGCCTGTGGTGCAACATTTGAACATAGCTTCTGATCAACTTTCTATGTTTGTGTGGTGCATCACTTGAACATAGCTTCTGATCAACTTTCTATGTTTGTGTGGTGCATCACTTGAACATAGCTTCTGATCAACTTTCTATGTCTGTGGTGAATCTCTTGGACATAGCTTCTGACCAACGTCCTATGTCTGTGGTGCATCACTTGAACATAGCTTCTGACCAACGTTCTCTGTCTGTGGTGCATCATTTGAACATATCTTCTGATCAACTTTCTATGTTTGTGTGGTGCAATATCTCGACATAGCTTCTGACCAGAGGTCAATGTTTTAAAATATTTGTGTTCGAGGACGTTGTTATTATTTTATTTGAAGTTTCAAAGTTTCTAGGTCACTTCTCTATCTTGATCTTTTATAAATATTTAGCTATCAAACGAAACTCGTGGTTGGCCACTCAATCTTGTACGATACGTAAAAAACAGCTGAAAGAAAAAGATCAGTTTATAAAATATCACCTAATCTAAATGTTCAAAATTAAAGTCACATAACTCGAACTTGGCTCTAAACATCGAATAATAAAATTAGTTAGAAATCCCAATTCTATTAGATTCAATCTTTAAAAGGACTAGAAAATCCAGTTTTATAAAATTCTATCTTAACCCAAGTAAAGAATTCCTCCAAGTAAAGAATTCAAAAATTCGATCTTAACACAGCACCGCCTAAAAAATCGTATGATGAAAACATTTTAATAAATACATACTCAAGAGGAAGAAACTAATATCCCAAGATATTTCTCATTTTTAAATAAACCAAATTTGCATCTAATAACACTTACAAGAATCTATAGACACAACGCTTATAGTTGTATTAAACAACTCCTTATATATTTATAGAAGGAGAGGAACCTCTGAATTTCTTTATAATTATGATTCATATCACCATTAGGTAGGATAATGATGCTCATATATTGATAACTACCTATAAATTCTAATTATATAATAGGATTAAGTATTAAAACAGAGATTTAACAGAAAAATGAAGCATTTAAGATATGGGTTTAATAAATATTACGTGATCAAGTACAGAAGCTTTTAAAAGATACAAAGAGCTTATAAATATATATTCAGAAGTATTGAAATGATTAACATGTTTTAAAAAAGTGTATGCAGTATCAGGAATATTGTGTCAATATCTTTTTTATATATTATTATTATTAATACAATATAATGCGGCTTATGATTGTAGAACGAAATTTGACAATTATATCGCAAACACTTCACAATTCATCCTATCATACTTCATCTCTAAGGTTAGAAATAATTGTTATTTCTCCTTAAAATAAATTTCAATTTTTCGTTCAAAAGAAACATTTGCGGTATAATTGTCAAATTATTATTATTATTATTAAATATTTTAGTTTACTTCGAAAATTCACATTTAAGCCATTTCTCTAAATGATCTATTTCACTTTAGTAATTGAAACGTATCTTCAATATGAAGTAATTTCCCACAAGACAAAACATATTATATTTCTTTTGGTTGATTTTGTATGTGCAACAATGCCAACTTAAATTCACAGTTTAAATGAAATTATATACAAGTATAGTTGTAGATCAGCTGTTCCTTATCTGTACAAGACCGTATATTATTATTTTTAGGAAAGATGAGATAATATTGTTAAAAATATTCCTTGATATGTTTAATATATTTACCCACTATATTGTTAAACGACGTTTGACAAATTTTACCTCAAATGTTTCTTTTTACAGAACGAAAAATCGTAATCATACTTCATCCCTAAGGATAGAAATAGTCGTTATTTCTCCTTAAAATAAATTACGATTTTTCGTTCTGTAAAAAGAAACATTTGCGGTAAAACTTGTCAAATGTCGTTCTATAATCATAAGCCGCATTATATTGTATTACTATATTGTTAAGATTTTTATTTATTCAATTAAACCTGGACGATTAAATTATTTCGCATTGTGAAAACATTCAGATTATTCTATGATTTCAGGGTGACCAAATTATTTCCTATTGTAAATGTATGGATTATTCTATGATGTGCCAGAGTGACCAAATAAAATTAAAATTCTCGCTCGTTATTAGGGCAATAAAAACGGATTAAAAACATTCGGCTACTCATAAAACGCAAATCTTACAACAATTCAAATATATGCAAATTTATGGGTAAACACCAGTAAAGTTAAACCCATTGGAAGCAACCCCAAAAAGGCCACTTTAAAGAGCAACAAATCATAAAATTTATTATGCAACATTTTTATCTAATCATATTTACATAGAGGTTCATTTAGAGAGAGTGTTGTCGGTTCCAAGAAGGTTTAATAAAACGCTGAAAGTGGAGGAACAGAGCTTTTACGAGAAACCTATCGATTTAAAGCTAGCTGTTAAGGTCTTAGTGCGTGTTTGTTATGGGCTTCGCCACTGACGAAAGCAATAAAAGACCCAAATATTTTAATAAAACGCCTTCAATAAAAAGCGAAAGGCATTTAAACCAACGCTTTCAGTTCAAACAAGATTATTCCACTAAAGGAGAACTAGATCCTCCCCCTTTTACAGTACCTTTTTTTTTATCTTTTCATTTAATAGGCTTAAAGTGAAAGTAATTTTCTTTGTTTTTGACTGGGTACGCTGCCGATCGATTTTAGCTCCCTCCACCAAACGAAAAAGAAAAAAAAAAATAGATTGGTTAAGACTGCAGTTTTCCATTTTAATTATTTTAAATGTCAAACAGGCTAACCTGATTTAGAGAGCGGTGCGCCTACTTTTTTTTTAAATTCTACATTTTTAATTTTCTTACGCTCATCTTCTTCTTTTCCAAGTAGGAGGACGTCTTTCATTTTAATGAGTTGGTCAAAAAACATTAATTTACATTATAAACACCAAGTAATTAGAGACTTTCTGACTTTTTTTTTTCCTTTTTCAAACCTCCTTTTCTTTTTAAAAAAATCTCTCCCTTTATCATTTATTCTGCTTCTCCTTTTACATTTATCTTTATTTCTGACTAAATGCTTGAGATATTTCAAAATTAGGATTTTACTCAAGCGAAAATTTATCTATCTAGAAAGGAAGAATTTGAAACCGGTTTTCTCTTCTTTCTTCCTTTGGTTTAAGTAAGGAAAAAAAAGATCTTTTAACAATTTGACATCTGAATAGATTTTAAAATTGGGCCGTGTTGATAATAAATATGTAAAAATGGGAATTTTTAAGTTGATTTGCTTTGAGCTCTGCACGCCTGAATAAGCTGGAATAATCCTTTACTAAATTGATGTATAATTGAGATTTTCTTCCAATTCGAATAAATAAATATATACACACCATTGGAATGCTTTTTTTTCATATGATAATAAGCTTTAGAATATAATTATGTGAGTCTGTGAATTGCATAAATAAAATGTGGAATATATATTTAGGATTTCATTTTGTAAATGTTTGATTGAAGAGGTGTGAAACATTTAGGCTTTTCGATATGAAACAACTAATAGGAAGCTTCAGTCAACTGGTCATAGACACGATAATTCCAAATAAAATTCTTAAGATTTTTATATATATAATAAAATATAATGCGGCTTATGATTGTAGAACGAAAATTGGAATTATACCGCGAATGTTTCTTTTGAACGAAAAATCGAAATTTATTATAAAGAGAAATAGCGATTATTTCTAACCTTAGGGAGGAAGTATGATAGGATGAATTGTGAAGAGTCTATAAATATTTTCTCACAGCGAGTTTTTTTTTTTTTTTAAGAAAGAAGAAACTCATTGTGAGAAAATATTTATAGTTTTAAACGCTTTTCATAATTTTAACTTGAATTTAGGTCTATATTGGACTCGACCTTTTCAGGGTTTTAAATAAAATATTTATTTCGAAAAAAATATAAATTTGGTGTTTGTTCAGCATTTTTGGACACCAGTGTGTGTACATATCAAATGAAATTATAATATCTAATACACGATCAAATAAAAAAGCTATTTGTGATGTTTATGATAGCAGTGTTTGTGCCATCATCATTCGATAATGGAAATATATTATTTAAAAAAAATCTTTAAAAAGACTTTAATATTTGAATTTAATTATTAAAATGTCCATTTACTAACCCCCTCCCCCACCGGGATATAAAAAGGTTAATTCATCACGCGTTATCATTTTAAGCCTATTTTATTATATATCAAGGGGAAAAAAGGTTTGAGGCGTATGATAAATGATAGATTGGAAGTCAAAAACATTAATCACGACGCCAAGACACACAACGCGCCATTTTATTAAGAATCTCCCGCCAAAATTTTCCCGCTACATTTTTTTCCCGCCAATAATTAGGTTTCAGACGATCATTTGACTTTTTATTTTTTTAAAAATACATTTGGCCGGAAATAGCTTTCGGCGGAAGTTTACACAATAAAGATGTGTGTTAAAAATGATAAAAAATAATAATAGTTTAGTGATGTTGCCTTATAGTTTGCGTTTTCTATTATTTCTCGCAATAATTTTTGGCTAAACTATAGAGACATTTTTGTTTTTAATTGACATTTTGGGAAGAAGTTCACGATAACTAATGTTTTAAGCTCTTAGCACTTACGTATTGTAAATTTAAAATAGGTGAAATATAGGGATTCAAATCGAATCATGACGAAATACAAATGAAAGATAAACAAGTGAAACAAATTATAGAATCAGTATTGATTAGAGATAGGCTAAGCCGAATAATCCGAAAAAATAAAGAGTATGAACACAATTCGAAATTTGATCAAGATGAACCGGACATAGCTGAATAGATCTACTTTCTACGTGGAATGCCGTTTAGTGCGCTTATAGCGCAAGTACGTCGTGATTCGCCTTATTTGGAGTGTGTAGTTCCACCAGATATGAAATTTTAGTTGCAAATCTCCAAGACGGCCGTGTTAATATTATGACAATGTCAGAATACCTGAAGAATGAAATGGCGCTAAGGGAAATATATAGGCGAACTGAACTACTGGAGCAAGACTTGATGAGGGCATATTCTCACACATCACAACACTTTTTCATCAATATACACTCACGAACAAAACTTAAGGAAGTGGAAAGTCTTATATTTCGCCTGTGGTCAATTTCTTTTAAGAAGACAGAGGCAATTTTGTTCATACTTGGTAATCTCGTGTGTCTTCAATAAAGGTCACTGTGTATCAAATATCTTTCAGAGTTAAATCCATGATATACATGCAAAATAATTGTTGCATTGATGGTATTTAAGACCCTAATGACTTACATTTTAGATTTGTCTTTCTATTTGTATTCGACATGAATATAAATTTGGATTGAAATGCTTTTACTAATACACAATATTACACGGACCAATGTAAAAACACCAACTTAAGTTGGAGGTCGTGGAAATTAGCGACGGCCGATTGTCCACCTAGAATCATCGATTGTATCTGATGTCATGATGGGTGGTGATTAAATTATAAGAATCTAATATCAAGTCGGATTTAAGACCAGAGAGAAATATCTGGTCTAGCGTGATCTTATATAATCTACTGTGCGACAGTGAAACCTCTCAAGAGCGATCACAATGTCAACAAGGGTCTTTATCAAATATCACCTCCAATGAGAGACTTGAAATATATTTGTTTGTTGTTCGGAGAACTCTTAAACAAGATTCTGAAGTATTTCGGCTTTTTGAACCCAAAAACCCAAACATTTATCTCAGCGGTCTGAACGCTCGATCTCACAGAATGGATGTTTGCTTCCCAATTTTGCTCTGTAATGAAATGCAGGTAAAAAGACGGTAAAACACGATTTGTCTCAATGCAATTTCCTCCTCCCCACAGAGGACTTCCTATGGATAGAGTTAATTAAGGAGATTTTAAACTTTTTTCCACCGACTCTGAAGGTGCAATTAAAAGGGGGAATCTGTGATTTGCCGCGCGAAAATACAAAGGTATTTATTTTGACCATTGACTGACTACGAGTTTCTTGATTAAATAATTTTATATGATATATTGGGGGAAGTTATAAGGATTTATGTGAAAATAAGGTCAATCATTCAAGTGTAGTGATGTTTATTGATCTCTTTAACTGGAATAATAAAAATGAACAAGAAGGAAGTACATTATTTAGGAAATGGAAGCATTAAAGCACGAATGTCTATTTCATAAAACAAACTTATACTATCCTTAATGCGATGAAAAAAATTGGGAGGGCTTGGTTCATCAGTGGTAAACTCTCCCAGCGGTTTCGCCAATTTGATCTACCAGACCGCTTCTCAGAGCTTTAATACTGTATTGGACGATTCTGCTTATGTAGGCTGCAATGAAGAGTGGAATCTTAGAAATTGAATTCAATAAAACTATGGACATAAGCTTTTAGGACAGCAGAATTACATATTTGCATCGAGCAATACTCTGTCGTAAACAAAAAGGACAAGGCCAGTTAGGTATAATAAAGCGATAACATGTCATCTATAAAGAATGGAAGCATTAAAGCGCACGAAGGTTTCTTTTAAACATAAAGCAAACTTCTACACTCCTTACTGCGATGAAAAATAGTTTTTGATCAGATGAAGTACTTTGGAACCTTGAATATGAAATGTTCACCTGCTTCTATATGTATACGGTTTGTATAGAATACAGTCGCAGTTCCCTGGATACAATATTTGCCAAGACCTGTTAATTTCTTTAGAATTGCTATTGTAGTGTTGAACAAGTTTCTTAAGGATTATGCTACTGTAATCCCTGTATCGTTCTTACTTGTAGCAGTTGTGAAGCCGAGCAAGTATGGCGGGAACCATGCTAATCTTCTCTCTATTCTTTCTATAGTAGTAGTTGTATTTCCAAACACATGTTGAATAGCTGAACAAGTATCTTAGAGGCCATGCTAATCTCTGTATGATGCTATTGTAATAATAATAAAATAATAGATACATTAACTGTTCTTTTTTAAAATAAACCTCCAACCAGTAGATGGTTTATAAAGCTATGGTAATAGTTGTACTGTCGAACAAATATCATAGAGGCCTTGTTAAACTTCTCTGCATCCTTCCTATTGTAGTAGTTTTCCCGCCGAACAACTATCCCAGGGGCCTTACTAATCTTCTCTGTATCCTTCCTATTGTAAGAGTTGTATTGCCGAACAAGCATTCATAAAAGTTATGCTAATATTCTCTGTATCCTTCCCATTGTAGTAGTTGTACCGCCGAACTGGTATCACAGGAACTATGCTAATCTCTGTATCCTTCCTATTGTAGTAATTGTACCGCCGAACAAGTATCACAAAGACCCTGTTAATCTTCTCTGTATTAATCCAATTGTAGTAGTTGTACCGCCGAACAAGTATCACAAAGACCCTGTTAATCTTCTCTGTATTAATCCAATTGTAGTAGTTGTACCGCCGAACAAGTATCACAGGGACCATGCTAATATTCTCTGTATCCTTCCCATTGTAGTAGTGGTACCGCCGAACAGGTATCACAGGAGGACAAAGAATCATTACTACAGCTCGTGCCGTCGAACAAGGAGAGTGAGGTAGATGGCCCAAGAGATAGACAAAGAGAAGGGTGTATGTAGGTAGCTGAGGAAGGGTAAGTCCCCGGGTGAGTGAGTGAGTCACCCTGACCATCAACGACGAGGCAATAAGGAAGCGGCGGCCAGATTAATGATGGCGAAGACACCTCCAGCGCTATAAATCCAAGGTCTTACCTCTTTGACGCCGAGCGGGGACTGCTACTCAACGGTTCCGGGTACAAAGACTCGGATCTTCCGAGAAATGGGTCAGCCTTTGTCGCGGCCCCGCTGTAAAATATGACATCGCGACCCCACTAACCCTTTCCCACCACCGTATCCGCTTCCGCCCCCTCGACCCACTTTCCCGTCGGCGGATGGGTGTATCGGAGGTGTCCAAAGGCCTGGATGGACGGACACCGGTCTACCTTCACGCCAACGTCCTCGCCGATCTCAAGTCCAAGAAGTTGAAATACGACCACTTTCTGTGATCCTTGTATATCTTACCATAGTAGACAATCTCAATTATCCGGCCGACGTATGCATGAAATGAATTAATTAAAAGGAAGAGGTAGGTGCCTATTTCGTACATAAATATAAATCAAGTTTTAATTAGGATTTAAAAAGAAAATAGTAGAAATAAGCCATTAGCATCGGTAGTTTTATTTAGGATTGTAAGACAGTTTTTTTTTTTTAAATCTAAAGAATATATTCTGGTTATAAAAGTCAACCTATTTCCATATCTCTACTGATTCTTATGCTTAATACGGCATGTGGAAACACCCAATCATCGATGTTGGAGTTAATTTGAATACCAAAAATATGTAAAAACAGAATAAATTATTCAAACTTTATTTGCTTAATTAAGTAAATCTTTTTAACGGTTATCTGGTCAAATCTTTTATTTACACCATTCACTTGATGAGCAACCACCTACTTGAACCGCCTACCGTTGTAAAATAAAAAACGTGACCGGGTACAATCTAACCTCCAATGAGAGACTACCTCCAAATAGACCAGGGGTATCCATGCAGAATTTGACAGTATTCCAGATAAAAACCTGTACATATGGTAAAGCAAGCCATTTGAATCCTGACGAGAAAGCAATAGGCGAAAAGGACAGATTTAATCCTAGGGAAGTTACAAAAACTTAATCCGGGTTGGACTCGTAAGAAAAGGGAGTCCGAACAAATAAGGAATCGGTCCGTTAAGTTTGAAATCCAGAATGTAATTGGAGCTCCAAGTGGCTGCTCGGATCGAAATCCAATTCCAGCACCATGACGCCGTTTTTGCAGCGAGATAGCAGCTCGAGTGTGAAAAACGCCCCGATGTCCATCTCTCTAACGACGGGCCATTAATCCGGGCGGGCAGGAGAAAAACATCTTATCTATGGAGTAGTCCCGCTGGACCGAAGATTAGTCCGCGTAATGTGTTTTAGATAGCACCGGGACACTTATCTCAAGTCGTTTTTGGTCCGTCGTGGACTTAAGATAGGGATAAGATTGGTTGCGACATTTTCTTATCTTACTGGGCGTCCACACACACGCCTCTATCTGTCTGTCCCCTCCTTCTTCTTATATAGTTTCATTCCTCAGTCAATGATTCTCTATATTGGGAGAGAAAAGTTGAATAACTTTGCAGTCATTTACTTTTATACGCCAGCTCTAAATGAAATTGAAACTTTATATTGATGTAAATAAAATTAAATTCTGTAATAATTAAAATTCAACGAGAATAGTTGATATTTATTCCGATAGATGGCGCAAGCCATCAGCAACTTTCAGTTGCACGATAAGGAGATGCCTTTTTATTAATTTAGGTACCTTATCCCAGAACAACATCACATTTGTACTATTTTTTCACATTGTGTCGCGGTTCACGCTAATCTGGCCTTAACTACCCGTTTCATGATTTTTCAGCTTGCACCACGCTGATGAGGGCCAACAGCCCGAAACGCGTCCGTTGTTAGCTTTTCTTGATTAATCAAGAATGGGTATTTGGCCAATTCTGGAATAATTAAAAAATCAACGAGAATAGTTGATATTTATTCCGATAGATGGCGCAAGCCATCAGCAACTTTCAGTTGCACGATAAGGAGATACCTTTTTCTTAAAAAAGAGAAATGTTTGTTCCGTTTCTATAGAGTTGATGTAGGCGGGGATGAAACTTTATACATTTAGGTCTGAAAGGAGTTGTTGTAATAGTTGCGACATAGGAATATATGATAATGATAATATAAGTCATCACACTAAAAGATTATCAGCTGGAGGAGACACAGCATATACCGCTCCATCTATATTTAAAAAAACGAAATTATTCAAATCACGAATTTTTCTTTTCAAATAAAAAACACGTCATACTGCCCTTAAATGCTATGTTTAAAAAAATGTTTGGAGGGCCTGTCTCATCAGTGATGAATCTTCCCAGCGGTTGCGCCTGTTTAATCAAACATACCGCACTTTTTAGAGCTCTACTATTGTTTTGGATGATTCTGCTAATATATAGAACACTGAAGGGTTAACCACTGATGAGATAGGTCTTACTAGTATTTTTTTCGTAGCAGTTAAGGATAGCAGGAGAGTAAAAGGGAATCTGAAAAGAAAAAATCGTTATTTAAATAGTTCCATTTATTGATTATTAGTTAAGCAACATTCACTCGGGCAGAGTTATGTATATGTGAACAGTAGTTACCCGTGAGAAGGGAAAAATAGAATTCAGGTAAAAAATTTCTTTTTATTTTAGATTTTTGAAAGATTTC
>CP092866.1:42254007-42277741 GCA_030710605.1 Cordylochernes scorpioides
TTTGAAAATAGAGCAATCCATACTTAATTCATTAGATAATATATATTTATGTGAATTAAAAAATATAGCTTTTTAATTATATTTAAAATAAAATTATATACCTATATATCCCTAATAATTTTGACACTGATCATATCAAGATAATTTATCACATTTATTGAAAATTGTTCCAAATCTGAAAAATGTCAGTACACTATCTTTTTCTGCTTTCTTGAACTCATAAATAAACTCTGTGTCAAAATAGTTGAGGCCCCTATTCCAAAACCAGATACCTATTTTTGTAGCCCTTTAAATAATAAAAATATTTATTTTTTAAGTTTGCTTTTTCATAAATAGCCGCCTATGTTTATTGAGTTTAATTTTTTATCACTTAAATTCTAAAATTATTGCGTTCTGTTATCTAGTATTCTTATTTTTTTGTAGCCTTTCACTACCTATGATTTTTACAGCTTGATTTAAATTCATTTTTACTGCCACCATTTGTAAAATTAATCTTTCAAAAAATCATAAACATTTTAAACATCGGCCATGCATATTAATTGCATTGTAAATACAGGTTTTCGAAAGCATATTTAAAGTTTATTGTAAATAATAACACGTGTCGTATTGACGTGTGCGAGCCAGTTTTTTAATGTTTCCCTTATAAACGTCAAAAAATGCATATTCTTTTCGAACAGGTTTTAAATAATCAAGATTTATCAAGAGCAGGTGACCTTTTTTCAATATTAGATAAAAATATAGTAAATGATTTGAGTCATGTTTTGTCGAAAATTCAAGAACTTTCAACAAGCCCAGAATTTTTAAGAAATCCAAATAACCAAAGTGTAGCGGAAATATGTTTAACAAGAGTAACTTCAGCAATCAGGTGAGAATTATTAATATATCTTTAACATTTATACTAACAAATATATGTATATATATATATATTTATATATTTTAAAAGAAGTTAAAATAATAAAAGCCCACATTAACTTTAAAAACAAAAATGCATTTTGCAACCATAAATTTATTTATAGTAATTACATATGTGTTTATAAAAAATAATTTTAAAAATATTTTTACAAAATAAAACTGAATTCTATTTTACTATGCATATATTTTAGTGTCCTGCCAAACCAGCAAAGGCTTTTAATTAAAAGAAATGTTGTCACACACACACACTTATATTTTTACCCAAAATATACTTAATAACTTTATTTTGTCAATTCTATTTTGAAAATAATTATGAAGTGACAATTTTATATATTTTTAACTTGTCACAAAGTATACATTATAATATAAGAAAATAAGACCTAATCCAAATAATTTATTAGTGTGTGACGTTTCAGCAACAACATTGTCACCATCATCAGACAAAAGAATAAATGCAATTATATAATAAATTATATAATAAATGCAATAATCCTTTTATTCTTTTGTCTGATGATGGTGATAATGTTGTTTGAGAAACGTCACACACTAATAAATTATTTGGATTAGGTCTTATTTTATTTTATTATAATCTATAATCCAAATTGTGCTTTATCAAAGTATACATTAGTTATCTCAATACATTTGTTTGTAAATTTTAATAATCTTTAAAATTTGTAACATTTTTTTGGCAATGTGTTTCATTTTTTTTTTACATATATCATCAAATAATAACTCTACAGACCTTACTGCAATGATAAAAGTTATTGAATGAAATGGCTTGGCTCATCAGTGGTGAAATTAAAGATATTTTTACCATGCGACATGAACAACAACAACAACAAAGCCAGAAATTCCGAGATTCAAACCCATATTTCTTTTTGTTAATACAGTAGAACCTCCTTGTAAAGGACATATAATTGCAGAGACTAAGTGTCCTTTAGGGAGAGGTGTCCTCATACTGGAGAATAGCTAAATTGCAAAAATGATAATTTAAAACTGTCCTTTGTGGAGAGGTGTCCACTAAAGGGAGGTTTTACTGTATTATCTCTACAGAACTTACTGCATTGATAAAAGTTATTGAATGAGAAGGCTTGGCTCATCATTGGTGAAATTGAAGATATTTTTACCATGCGACAAACAACAACAACAACAACAAGAAATATAGAAATTCCAAGATTCAAACCCATATTTCCTTTTGTTAAAACCTTGTCCTAACCACTAAGAACTACTTGGATGATTGAAGTGTCATGTGACATTAGGGAACCTAATCATCTGGTGAATATTGGCTTCAGACATATTTTGTTAAGACTTTTGTTACGTTGAAATTAAGAAAGACAAACTTCAGGATGACACAACAATTTATTTATTAACTTCATTAAATAAAATTCCATCATTGCTTAACATACTGTAAATAATTACCTTGCGAATATTCTATCTGCTTATGTTGTTGCATAACATGTTGCATGTTGTTTAATGTATATGTTTATTCAATGCTCTTTTTCTTAGTTGTTTATTTTCTTTTTGACAATTCTGTTACCTACTCTACTACAATTATTGTTTTTTTTTTTTTTGCTTATCCCTAGTACACGTGGTACAGACCATGATAATCATGGTGGGTAGTTAGCGACTGCTTTTTACTGTAAGCGCACCACATGTCTACACATGTGAAAAGCAGTTCGACTTTGCACTTACAAATGCCAGAGCCCCGTTTGGTTACTTGCACTCGCTGGTTGGGGTTGGACTTTTGCAAGAATCGGGGGCCATTGGAACATTTTTTTTTTAACAGAAAAAAGTGTCCAATGCGGGAATCGAACCCGGGTCCTAGTGGTCGAAAACCAAACGGTTTAACCAGCCTTCCACCGACCCCTAACAATTATTGTAAATAGTTTCACGCGCAATTATCCAGATCGGATATAGCGTGTCTTGTTTGCAACTGGTAATAAACAATTTATTTAAGACAAGAACAAAATCAACATTTATAAGATACAAGTAATGAGGGAAGAGTAGAAAAATATAAATAAATATCAAAAAAATTATTATAATCTTTATATAAAATATAATGAATACACTTTGCTACAATATGATAGAATTTTTATAAAAATATTTAAAATGTGCTAAATGCCAGGTAACTTTGAATGCAAAACTATTGGTATATATATATTTTTTGTAATTTGTAGCATCTTACACCCTTCTATTTTAAAATGAACCTAAAAGCTTACTATTAAAGAAAAAAAAGGTCATTATTTTAGGTTGGATTTATATAAATTTCATTTTCTGATGTTTCAGCAACCTACTGACACCAAAGTAACAAAAGTGGTTTTGGGGAAACATGAGGAAATAAAGCTACAAGATAATAAGACCAAATCTAAATGAATAAATAGTGTGTGATGTTTTGGTAACAGTGTTGTTACATCTTCAAACAAAAGAGACCCAGTTACTGAATCATCACACACTATTTGTTTATATTTGGTTTTATTTATCTTGTAGTTTTAATCCAAATTGTACCTATCATGAGAAAATAAAGTGGATGTATCTCCACATTTAAAAAGTAGAATGTTGTTGTGGAAGAAAGCAGTGTTGATTTACTCGAGAAGTTTTATATTTCTAAGCTAATCATTTAGGAGTCCTGTACATCTAGCCAATCCTGGCTTAATCTCTTATTATACGGTAAGGCACTATTTTCTCATTCAATACTTTTGTCTGAAGATAATAACAACTCTGTTACCGAAACGTCACACACTATTTATTTATTTGGGTTTGGTCTTATTACCTTGAGTTTGTTAGGTTGTTTTAACTTTCCCTTTAATTTAGTTTTAATGATAATGCACAATTTGGGTTATAGATTATAAACATAAGGTAATAAGACCAAATCCAAATAAATAAATAGTGTGTTTATTTGGATTTGGTCTTATTACATTATTAATATTTTTTAAATTTGATTTTCTTCCCATCTGTAGCAATTTTATAGAAGAATCAATAACATTATTTAAATTGTCAATTGTTTAGCCAATCCTCTCTTCTTCTTCTTTCTTTATCTCCACACTGGGTGAAGTAGAATGCGTCTGCCTTTGTCATTGAGACTGGGAGCACTACTCAGTGGCAAGCCGACTTAGCTCCAAAAGAAATGGCCGCCTCTGACATGAGGAACAGACGCCATGTGCAGCCGCTCCTAACATGGAGTACAAACGCTGCTCATCCTGTATACCTGGATCAGGAGCCCTTACAGGGTACTATCAGCCGGGCCAGCTGAGCCCAGGTTTTTTAGTGAGCTTGTTACTGCTCCCCCTCCTCCTTTTTCATCCGGGCTAGGGACCGGCAAAGGCGGTGTTCAGCCAATCCTGGTGGACTCCAGTGTTCACACAGAAAGAAGGCCATTCTGCTACTTGGGCCCCCTTAGTTAGAACTAATTGTCTTCTCATGTGCCATCAGTCAGTCCTTGGTTTCATGGGACTGCAGCAATAATCTGTTCACCCTCTGACTGTAGTCAGGTGTATGTCCGTTATAAGATAAACAATCTCAGATAGATTATATTGGGGGTATGTCATTTATGCAGTATAACCACGTTAATTCAACAAACAATAATTCAACCATGTTTTCCATGTCCGGACCTCCAGCTTTTACCAAATGGCCAATTTTAATTTTACCAAACTATAATTTGACCTATGGTTTAAAATCAAATTTCAACAACATTATATAAAATATAATTTTATTACAAATAATACAATACCTATATGTATTTGGGTGGACACTTCTCAGTTTTCCAAAGCTAGTGTTGTGGCTTTGTCACAGATTCGAGGCTGCTAGTTTGTGGTGACAGACAATAGATGGCCTCTGGTTTTGATGTCTATTTTGATGAAAGAGACATCCTTTATTTTTATTTATGGTTTTGTAAAAAAAGGCTATTATATATTTAGTTTTCAATTCGGCCATATAAAAAAGATTGTTTAAGATGGTATCAAGTGGAAATGTGGAACTTGCATTGATGCTGTTTTACAGGCTCCACTTAACATAACACAGTGAGGGATAAGATGGTTAATGGGACCCTGTGGTCTTAGTTACATACAAGTTCAGGCTTGACAACCATCATGACTGGGTGAAGTAGAATGCGTCTGCCATTGTCATTAAGACTGGGAGCACTACTCAGTGGCAGGCCGACTTAACTCCAAAAGAAATGGCCGCCTCTGACATAAGGAACAGACACCATGTCCTTGGTTGTCAAACAGACACCATCAAGGGTCACAACTTGATACCCTAATATGATTGAGTGGAGATAAGAAAGAAGAAGAGTTCAGGCTTAATACAGGGAGAGCTGCATTCTTCAGCCATTTTTTTGGTATATGAACTGGTAACATTTGTAGAAAAATTTTATGGACACACGCACCAGTATTAAAAAAAAAAACTTTACTAGACATTAACCCGGCATTGCGCGCGCCGGGTGAAAATTACCCATGGCAACGTTTGAATGGAGAATTAACCAATAAAAAATCGGTTGGCGGAGATGTGGTTTCGTTTAGCTTCCTGACTCATCAATTAGTCTAAAGTTTTGGTTTCACATTTTAACAGCTCCCACTGAAATTCCATCTATTGTCACTGTCGGGTAAAAATTACCCGGCGCGCGCACTCACGTAATTTTTTTGTTGCATTTTTTTAATAACATTTTTTAAAGTGAGATAAATAATTCGAATTAATAATTTAAAAAATAACTATAATAGGTTGATATATTTATCAGCCTATAATTCTATATAAAATGGAGGAAAGAAGGTCATATTTATTAGATCAAGAAGAGATTATTGTAGAAGGTGATATTGAAGATCATCTAAATGAACATTTTTATGGAAGTGACACTGGAATATATTCAGATATAGGAATTTTGTGGAATAAGGAATTATCCCGCAAACACATTTTTATATAGGGAGAACCTCGAAAATCAAATGGTTCAAAAATTGTCCTTCACAAACAGTAAAGCTGAGAACGCCTAATGTCATTACACATTTACTAGGCTTGAAAGGTGAAGAAGCAAAAAATTAAAATACACCTTAGAAGCTCTTTTGAAGAAAATTCTTGAAAGTTTTGGCCCTTGAACTCATCAAAGAGCAACTAAATCAAAGAAAAATCATTTCTTCACTGCCTAAAAGACTATTAAAAATTTCCTTTTTTTACAGTTAAGTTAATTTAAATCATAAATGTATACTCTAAATATTTATTTCAATTATTTTTAGAAGGCACTTCAAGCCATAAAGAAGGTCAGGAACCGCAAGATAAAGCTTCCTACCAGATGTAGTGTGTCCCTCCAGTAAGGACAGGAAGACCTCGACTTTGTGCCATAAATGTGCAAAGCCAATTTATAAAGGACATACAATTGCAGTTTGCAATGATTTGTCTAAATATCCTCATGGAATTTTATATATTTAATATTGAAAAGGAGCAATAGTTTCATATTTTATATGCCATTACCAATTTTGAGGATTATTCAAGAATAGTTTTTAAAATGTTTAATCTGTGTAAAAAATATAAATATTTTTATTAATAATTGCCTTTTTTTGAAAATTAAAATGTTATTACTTTGAAATAGAAAAGGTTTTGTTTTTCCTCAGTTAAGATTTATGTCCAAAATATGTAATTTTAATATCGGGTAAATTTCACCCAGCGCGCGCAAGTACGTTACATTTCTAGCGCGCGCGCTCGAGGGTTAAAGAGAACTATTACATACACACAGAATTCAATTTTCAAAAAATAAATTTAAAATTAAGGAATTATAATGAAAAATACAAAGTTTTATTATTATTATTTATTTTTATTAAGAATAAAAGAAAACAAGACCTAATCCAAATAATTTATTAGTGTGTGACGTTTCGGCAACAACATTGTCACCATCATCAGACAAAAGAATAAATGAGAAAACATGTTACAGCAAGTTATTATATAGTCCTGTTATCAAGTGTTTAAACAAGATAACAGATAAGGAAAATAGTTTGTTGCCGAAACGTCACACACTAATAAATTATTTGGATTAGGTATTGTTTTCTTTTATTATAATCTATAATCCAAATTGTGCTTTATCATTTTTTATTAAGAAATTTTGAAAATGGAGACAGGTAAAAATATCCAAGGAGATCCGTCAAAATTTTACACAGACTGATGCAGGTCCAACAGACTAATGGTCAAGAATCAGCTTTATCATTTTTATTAAGAAATTTTGAAAATGGAGACAGGTAAAAATATCCAAGGAGATCCGTCAAAATTTTACACAGACTGATGCAGGTCCAACAAACTAATGGTCAAGAATCAGTGGCTTGAAGAACTAGAGTTTCTTGTGTAGACAAACACTCATGGACAAAACTTAAGGAAGTTGTACCTTTTAGCATGTATATCAGGACAATAACTCTGAAAGATATTTGATACACAGATAACCAAGTGTGAACAAAATTGCCACTGTCTCCATAGAGGACCAGGACATTGAAATATGAAACTTCCTTTTGTCCATGAGTGTAGTTGTCTCCAGTGTAGAGTTGGCCATAGTTTAACATCTCATTATATCCAGGGTTGGTAAACAACTTTATTTCCATAGTGGTGTTTATTTATCCCATGGGTGACAAACATTGGGTGTACTTCACTTATTTCACTTAGTTCCAGTGTAGAGTTGGCCATAGTTTAACATCTCATTATATCCAGGGTTGGTAAACAACTTTATTTCCATAGTGGTGTTTATTTATCCCATGGGTGACAAACATTGGGTGTACTTCACTTATTTCACTTAGTTCCAGTGTAGAGTTGGCCATTAGTTTAACATCTCATTATATCCAGGGTTGGTAAACAACTTTATTTCCATAGTGGTGTTTATTTATCCCATGGGTGACAAACATTGGGTGTACTTCACTTATTTCACTTAGTTCCAGTGTAGAGTTGGCCATTAGTTTAACATCTCATTATATCCAGGGTTGGTAAACAACTTTATTTCCATAGTGGTGTTTATTTATCCATGGGTGACAAACATTGGGTGTACTTCACTTATTTCACTTAGTTCCAGTGTAGAGTTGGCCATAGTTTAACATCTCATTATATCCAGGGTTGGTAAACAACTTTATTTCCATAGTGGTGTTTATTTATCCCATGGGTGACAAACATTGGGTGTACTTAGCATCTTGGCCCAGTTTATTCTATACTCGGCACTTTGCTAATATAGGGAGCCTATACATCTTTCAATAGTTTCTTGTATATTAGGTAATGGAATTGTCATTAAAGATTTTAGTTTGTTAGGTTGATAAGCCACAATTTAGATTATTGATTATAAACACAAGGTAATAAGACCAAATCCAAATAAATAAATAGTGTGTGACGTTTTGGTAACAGCGTTGTTACCAATCATTCAATACTTTTGTCTGAAGATGGTAACAACACTGTTACCGAAATGTCACACACTATTTATTTATTTGGATTTGGTCTTATTACCTTGAGTTTGTTAGGTTGTTTTAACTTTCCCTTTAATTTAGTTTTAATGATAATGCTCAATTTGGGTTATAGATTATAAATATAAGGTAATAAGACCAAATCCAAATAAATAAATAGTGTGTTTATTTGGATTTGGTTCTTATTACCTTATGTTTGCTTTGTTCTAGTGTGAATCTTCATTTTTATCTATTTTTATATCTTGTTTTTACACCTTGTCTTTGGTCTGAAAGATAGGGATTCTTCAATGAAAGCTTGCTGAGTTCTAATAGAACAAATATAGGGAGATATAGCATCTGTTGAAATGCTCAGTTGTTACCTCACAACTCATTTTTTGAAAACTAGAATAAACATAACTCTCTCTCTCTCCATGAGAGGACACTCTCACTAGGAGACACATCTATACCAATGACAGTTTTGATTTCTACCTATTATCAACTCTCTAGAAAGAAGTTACTTCTCCCTAAAGGACACTTAGGCCGTACAACTAGGTGTTGTCCTTTACAGAGAGGTAGTTCTATTGTAATGAAATTGTTGATACTGGTGGCAGGTTTCCAGGATTTGACAGAACACATTATCAGCATACAGTGAGCCTCATTTATACCAACACGTATTTATATTAAATTGAAATTTATATTAAACTACACAAGCGTCTCACTCCAAAAGTTTTTGCAGTTTTTTATTAAAGCTCCAACTTTCAAAATTTTGGAGTTTCTCAAAGTATTCACCCTTAGCACCTATGCAAGATTTCATCCGTGAAAATCAATTATCGAAGCACTTACACCAGTCTTCTTCGGGGATGGAATTTACGGCATTGATAAAGGCTTGCAGTGCTTCATCATCAGTGCCAAATTTTAGCCCTTTTAACTATAACTAACTTTTGGAAAAAAAAAAGTCACAAGGTGCTAGGTCTGGTGAATATGGTGGATGAGTGACTAATTGGACACCAGAGTTGGCTAAAAAGTCAAATGTTTGGGCTGAGGTGTGCAGTCTTGCATTGTCATGGTGAAGAAGGACTTCTCTAAGTTGAGCTCTTGGTCTGTTTTGATTGTTTTTTTTTCAAATACTGCTGGAAGGCATTTTGTTGTATACCAGTCACTATTAACCGTCTTTTGTTCTTCTAACTTCACAATATCAATGAAACCACTTTTTCTAAAAAAATAAGCGACCATTTGTTTTCCAATAGTTTGAGCTCTGTGAACTTTCTTAGGAGGAGGTGATTTTGAAGAGCACCAGAGTAGATTGCTGTTTTGTTTCTGGATCAAAATTATAAATCCAAGTTTCGTCACCTGTAATAATATTAAAAACAGCCTTTGATTTGTCTTCATCAAATTTTTTCAACATGAACTTACTGCATTTAACATGACCAAGTTTTTTGGTCTTCAGTCAAACTGTGAGGTACTCATCTACTAACAAGTTTTCCGGTATTTTAAATGATCATTAATGATGAATTGATTGCTGCCGATCCAATGCCCACACTTTTCTCTAACTGCTGATACATAAATCATCGATCTTTTCTAAGTAAAAATCTTACCAGCTCAATTTTTTCTTGGGTCACTGCTGTTGGTGGTCGGCCTGAATGAGGTTCATCTTCAAGGTTGGTTTTTCCAAATTTAATTCATCAAAGCAATTAAAAACTGTTCTAATAGAAGGAGCTTTATCTCCTAAAGCTTTCATCAATCTTTCATGGGATTCTTTAGAATTTAAATTACTTTTATAATCATAAAAGATCATGGCCAGTAAACTTTCTCTAGTCAACTCCATTGTGTCTGATGTAATGTTTAGAAATTACCGCTGCCACAGTAAACAAAGTGGTGCCCTCTATGAGTCATTGTTGTTACTATTTTATGAAAATGTTTGTTAGGTAAAAAATGCATGTAGACTTTAATGGTATAATTTATTTTTTTAATATTTTAATTATTTAATATTGGTTGCTGAAACTTTTGGAGTGACCCTTGTAATTATGCTTCTAAACAGAATTCTTAAAAAAAAAAACTTCCAATATTTTTCAGTATTCTATTTGTTACGGGGCATTGTGCTCAATAGTAAAAATAAATATTAAATCTTAAATAAATAATGAAATATTTGCTAATATTTATTTAGTAATACATACACCTATCCCCCGATTTACATGGTAGATACGTTCCTGAGAAAAACGTGTAAATCGAAAATTAAAAATTTTTTAAAATTAGAAATACAGACACAGTGTGCGTGTGCAGCAAGTCAGCACATAAGCTCGGGATTCCTCGTGAGATGTGTACACAGCGCATGTGTTCAATCACAGTAGCATTTAGTATAGTGCGATAAAAACAAAAACAAAAACTTATTTAGAAAACCGTGTAAAAGCGAAAACGTGTAAAACAAGTACCGTGTAAATCGGGGGATAGGTGTATTCATCCCTGCCTTTACAGTTTAACAAATGCAACAAGCAATCCAGGGCCAGGTCCTTTTAAATATTGAAAAAAATATATATCTCAAGCTTCCAGGCCAATATGCCCTTCAACAGGAGACTAGAAGTACCACTTCAAGCCAATTTACACAAGTGTATAATTGGTTGGAAGTGGTACTTCTAGGTTCTTGTTGAAGGGCATTTTGGCCTGAGAGCTTGAGAAATAAAAAAATAGTTAAAAGAGACCTGGATTGTTTATTGTATTTGTTAAACATTTATTTAGTAACTAGAGCATCAAATTATCTTTCCATAGTTGATAGATGGTGTAACAATTAGTGATGCTGATACTTAGTAACCTGGTCTAGAAACTCTCCTTAATTCATTCATACATACCAGATTTTTTTGTTTTGTTTACTCTTATTTACCCATCTTGCTTCAATTTACAAAGATTCAAAATGAACAAAACCTAAAAATTAGAAATATATATACAGTTAAACTTGTCTATAGCACCCCCTCTAAATAGTGCCTCCCTCTCTATAGTGCCCGATTTTAAATACGTAGTACGATGCGATTTACATTAAAAGTGACCTGTCTATAGCACCCCCTCTCTATAGCACCCTATTTTGGTGAGTCCCAAGAGGGAGTGCTGTAGACAGGTTTAACTGTATATTTATTTTTGTGACATTACCTTAAATATTCACTCATATACATTGCCAGAAGCTGTAGCTATATTGCTACAACTATTGTTTGTTGATTCTGCTTCTATAGACAGCACTTGAAGTAGAATGTACACTCATGGACAAAACTAAAGGAAGTTGTACCTTTTAGCATTTGTATATTGGGTTTCATACAATAACTCTGAAAGATATTTGATACACAGAGACCTTTATTGAAGACACACGAGATAATCAAGTGTGAACAAAATCGCCTTTTGTCCATGAATGTATATAATTGAAACCTATTTCTACAGCCCTTTTACTGTAATGAATAAAATTGAAAGAGAGAGGGCATGGCTCATCTGTGGTGATTTCTTCCAGCTGTTTCACCATTTCAATTCCAGAACACTTCAATATTGTATTAGACTGAATTTCTTATATTTTTTCTCTAAAGATCTATGCTCCATATCAATGCCTATATACTGTAAAACTTGCCAGTTTCCATTTGGTTCCAAACATAATTGCACTCGCGAGATAGATTGAAAAAAAATAAAAAAATTGGGTACAATCAACTTAAAACTACTTTTTAATTCAAATTCAATGATGATCTTGATATAGGATATTCCACACACATTTAGTCTTTAGGGGTGTTAGACAGGGTTAGATGGCCAAGAAAAACTAAATTAATAGAAAAATAAATAGTTTCCATTAATAACTGACTCCTAAGACAGGAAAAACTCTCACAACGGGTGACTTTTAAGACAGGTTTTACTGTATATTTTTAGTATTATAAAAGAGCTATTAAAAAAACTATTAAAAGTATTTAAAAAAAAAAGGCATCTCCTGATCGCTTGCAACTAAAAGTTGCTGATGGCTTGTGCCATCCATCAGAATAAATATCAACTAATCGTTGCTTTTTAATTATTCCAGAATTGGCCAAATACCCAATCTTGATTAATCAAGAAAATCTAACAAAATGTGTGTTTTGGGCTGCTGGCCCTCATCAGCGTGATGCAAGCTGTACCTCAACGACCAAAATTACTGGTCGGTCAGGCATCAGTTGGCGCAAACCATCAGCAACTTTCAATTTGCACAATCAGATGTCTTTTTTTCTTAATTTATTCATCCAAGTGTAATTTCACTTTTATACTATTTTTCAAATATTAAAAGTTATTTGAGTCAAAAGGCGATCCATCAATTAAATTTATATAAAAGTTATGTTGATCTGGATGTTTTTAAAGACTAAAACTACTCAGTGGTTTAAGTAAAGAGGAAGAAAGGAAGTTTGTAGTTAGTGTATCTCTATCATGAACAATGTGCAGGGATGCAGCACAATGGCCTGGATGGACTCAATTGGGTACATCCCAGTTGAAGTGCTTTACTAATCAGTCCTAGGCAAGCAGGCCTAGCTAAGAACTATTTGATAAAGAGTCCCTGGTTGAAATTTTAACAGTATAAAGAGTTGAATCTTGGAAAACTTATAGTCCGGGTTTCTATTTTAAACATCCTTGGAGTTATTTACAAATTTGCCAATTTCACTCGTAACCAGTGCCCCACTGCAGCAACTAAGAGAACTAGCCGAATGACCTGGGCAACACCCTATGAATAATGCTTGGGAAAAAAATACTTTATGGTATTTAATCCAAACAAAAAATTAATGTAAAGTATTCTAAAATATGGTAATACAATTCAGAACTTTACGACAAAATTAGAAAATAGAATAGATATAAAATCTAAAATAATCGATAGTAAAACTTCAAACCATGTACCATAAAATAATTTTGGTAAATTTTAAGATGTCTTAAAATATATGCAGATGGTGGAGGGTCCTATATTTGAAAATTTTGATAAATAAAATGATTTAAACCTTATATATATATATATTTTATTTTTAAAAAAGTTTGGTTAATTTTTGATCATACCTTGTATTAGCAGTCACAAAATCCTACCCACCATGATTATCATAGCCTGGATAGTAGTTACTTGGGATAAGTAAGGACAGAAACCAACCTATTGGCACTCAGGCTGCAGGAGTCAGTTTCCTCAACTCCAAAATAATCCTTCTCCAGTCACCATCCAGTTGACCTCCACCATTGAACTGTGTTTGCCGACCCTCCCCCATTGTAAACATCACCCTGCTGCTGGGATTTATTATCTCCCCTTCTTTCTTTCTCTTCCCCCCCTCTCACACACTGAGCTCCGTAAATAATTTTCTGTACACACATAGAGTTGTTAAACACTGGAGGACATGTTTGTTCCTTCGCCATTTGTTTGATTTGTGGAACAGCTTCTTTGTTCTCATTAATGCCCCATACTACGATGCTTGTCTTTTCTAAACATGTTTATTACTTGGGTGATCACAAGACTAGGTAATAGCCAATATTGATTTTTATAAGGTTTATTAAAGAAAATGGTAGTCAAATATTATTTGTGGTATGTGAAATGCTGGCCATTGCCGACAAGAACTGGAGAGAAGAATTGACTTGTTTGACAGTTGCTGTTGTAAGAAAAATCTGCAAGATCAAATGGAACAAAATAAATTTGGAGGTACAGTTGAACCTCTTTAATTCGATATCCCAAGGGATCAGAGAATTCTGTTGAATTAAAGTAAGTGTTGAAGTAAAGTCAGTTATTGATGTAATCACAACATTCTCTGCTAGTTTATAAATATCATTTATATTTCTTCTTTCTTCCATTCTGTTAATTGTAGCACATTTCTTTTGAATGAAAAAGGCTTCTTTAAATTGTCTCTTAAATAATTTTTCTCATAATCTAGTATATTTGTTTCTTTTAGGTTAAAATTATTATGCCCTGTGATTTTTCTATGTTCTACAAGTGCAGAATTCTCAATTTTATCCCATTTTAGCAATTCTCTGCTAGTGAACATTTTTCTAGGATAACCAAATACAGTCTAACCTCTTCAATTCGACACCCCAAGGAATCAGAGCTTTCTGTTGAATTAAAGTAGGTTAGTTGATTTCATTACAACCTTCGCTGCCATTGGACATTTTATTAGAATAACCAAATTTATAAATAACATAATATTTTTAGAAATTTATAATTTTTGTAATAAAATTTAATTAATAATGTGTATTGATACTATTGGGACTTTTCACCTTTTTTTTTTTCAGAATGTTCCATGACCAACTTTTTATAGTGATAGATAAAACGACATCAATACATTTAAAAAAAAAATACAATGGAAAGAAGGCGAATAAATTTAGAAAATTAAGAAAACACTAAGGAAAAAGCTCTAAGACAACCCATTGTTTATTCTGGCGATTAGCAGCCACTAAAGTTAAAGGTAAATTGTCCATCATTGGCGCCAATATTTGTGAAACTTGTAACACTTTTAAACATGGTGCGCATTGCCGCTGTGCCCCACGTGCATAAGTATTGTATTTTTTCAATAAATTTGTATTTAAATAAGAATCATATCAAATATTGTGTCAACATTTTTTTTTATTTAAAAAAAATCTGTTGAATTATGGTGTCAAATTATTGTTTGGTCAAATTAACATTGGTTATTTGATAGACTGCAGGTCTGGACATGAGAACATGGTCGAATTATAGATGATGTCGAATTAACGAGGTTATACTGTATAATAGAGAATTACCTTCTGAGTGAAGTATTTAGTAGAAAATGAATAGTTTTATAGGCCACACTTACTTCAAGGAATGCCTCTTGATGAATGAACGAAGAATGCTGGATTTTGCAGAATGCCTATTTTGGGCAGAGCAAATTTCTGCAGACCATATACTTCAAGGATAATCCTAAGGTACAATTTGAATTATATACAGGAGAACCTCCCTGTAAAGGACACCTAATTGCAGAGCCAAAGTGTCCTTTAGGGAGAGGTGTCCTCTTACCGGAGAGTTGCTAAATTGTAAAAATGGTAATTTTACAAATGACAACTGTCCTTTGTAGAGAGGTGTCTGCTAAAGAAAGGTTCTACTGTATTAGAATCAGGAGATAATAAGCGCAAATCCAAATTAATAAATTGTGCGTGTCATTCGGGTAATTAGCATTGTTACGAAGCGTCACCCACAATTTATTGACTTGTGGATATGGTGCTGTTACCTTATGTTTCAAGGATAATCTAAAGATTGACTACTGACCACATGTCAAAGGAATACATGTTGAAGGAAGAAAGCTACATTAAGAAAGGAGGGTTTGGTAATCTCAAGGAATGGTATTGGGAAAGAGAGATTGGAGATTTGTTCAAAACATGATGAAATGGCTTCCCCCAGGATAGCCCACTTCCGTATTGGAGATGACACAGAATGGTGAAAAATGGTCAGAAATATAGGTACTATCACATTGCCTGCACCCAGAAATTGTATTATCTACAACACATGTAATGGCCTATTGTATTTGTGTGTTTGAAACATCTGTTTTGCATGTGACTTTACATGACAAGCTGGGTTACTGATAATGCGCAATAGCACCAAAATATTTATTTAGGAAAAAAATAATTAAGTTGTACATATGTGGAAACACACACACAAAAAAAGGCTGTTTAAAAATATTTTATTAAAAAATAAAATGATCTACACCAATTTGGATTATAGAAAAGAATATAAAAAGTGAAAAAAAACAAATAAATGAACCAGGTAGAATGAAGGTTCCCATATCAACATTCTCCATTATAATTTTCATGATTTTTAAGATTGCCCAAACACGCTATTGTTGGTCGGCTATCCAGGGGACACCACATGACAGTCACACTTTGTTCCTTCCCACCCTGAATCAATAAGCTTACAGAATATATCAAGAAAAGGATTTTCAATAAGTTACTTTATTAATAAACAAATGGCAAACATTAGCTCATCATCACCCCAAATGTTTGTCATATACAGTAGACCTCCATGTAAAGGACACCTAAATGCAGAGCCAAAATGTCCTTTACAGAGAGATGTCCTCTTATCGGAGAGTTGGCAAAAAGAAAAAAATGGCAATTTTGAAAATGAAAACTGTCTTTTGTAGAGAGGTGTCCTCTAGCGCGAGTGTCCTCTCAGGGAGGTTATACTGTACTTACAATATATAACTGCATGTGATATAATGGATCATCAGTACTTTATCATGAAGTTTTATCAAAAAAATTTAGGTATATACTGTAGAACCTATCTCTTTTGACAAGGTGTCCTTTAGAGAGAGAGAGGTATCTTTTACCAGAGAGTTGCTAAAGAGTTGAAATTGTAATTTTAACGATGAAAAGTGTTCTTTGCATAGAGGTGTATGTTTGTGTCCTCTCATGGAGGTTATACTGTATTGGGGATCATAAAAAGTTATTTATTTCACCTCTATTTCTGTCGTCAGAATGCCAATCTTTATGAATGTGCACGACAACATTTTTTATTTTATATACACCTATCCCCTGATTTACACGGTAGATACGTTCCTGAGAAAAACGTGTAAATCGAGGGATAGGTGTATATTAAACTGTCAAATCTGAATAGGTGTTTGCCCCCTCATGAATCAGAGCCTCCCAATATTCTTTTCAACATAGGTAGTATAGAGTAGAATACCACATTTTAGTATAGTGCGATAAAAAAAAAAAAAACTTATTTGGAAAACCGTGTAAAAGCGAAAACATGTAAAACAAGTACCGTGTAAATCGGGGGATAGGTGTAAATAAAATGATATAAAAAGTTCCTTTATTGAAAAATTCCATTTCATGGGATCAAACATTTACTTTATTTCCAACATTGGAGGGTATGTCTGTATGGTGGTGCTGTTGAGTAGTGTTTCAACACAGCCACAACATGGTTATAGCAATATAAAACCTTGACCCTTAGTGATGTTGCTTTAGTGAGTTTGGACTGTATTTAGAAAGATTAATAATGGCATAAAATAAACCCATTGTTGTTATACCTTGATAAAGTTTTAGTGTTCTGTCAATAGAAATACAGTAGAAGCTCCATGAGAAAACACATCTCTATAAAGGACAGTTTTATTTGCCAAAATTACCATTTTTATTAATTAATTGCTCTCTGGTAAGAGGATATCTCTCTTAAGGACACTTTGGATTGGCAACTAGGTGTTGTCCTTTAAAGAAAGTTTTGACAAAACAATATAAGCCCTATATTTTTTAAAATAAGAATTTAATTTTGGATTTTGCTCTCTCTTTCTCTCGCTCTCTTAAAAATAATACAAAACAAGTATTCTCTCCAATCTAATGATGGTATAACGTTAACACAATGCAGCCTACAGTAGAAACATACTCAATGAGAGGACACTCACACTAGACATCTCTCTGCAAAGGGATGTTTTTATCGCCAAAATTACTATTTTAGTCAATTAACAACTCTTTGGTAAGAGAAAACCCCTCTCCCACAACAGGCTCATTTGCTCAGAAACTAGATAATTATTGTATTTTAGAGATAGATTTTACTGTATAATGAATGACCTTACAGATTCTCTAGTTTTGTTTCACCCTCCCACCTTGTGCCAAGATCTCTGTAGTTTCATTTTAGTTAATCAGAATCCCAAGAAGAAAGGAGGCTTATCACCTTTTGTCTGACAATGGAAGCTGTGGGATAAAGACATCAGAAATTATAAGATGACGCAGGATAAACACTGATAACTTTCAAGATTAAGATATACATTTGTATCTTGTGTATATTACATTATTTATATTTAGATTCTTCTTATTCCCACACATAGCTAGAGAGTTCTCAATAATTCCCACTGGGAATTCCGAAATTGTCCCCATTTTCAGTATTCCCAAAGTTTGTTTTTCTTCATGAGAATTTCTGAGAGATTATAAGGCTCGGCTACACCTTACTGCCACCCATGATATCATAAGGCTACAGGGAAACAACCTCTGTTATGTTATTTAAATAGTTGCAATGTCTTTTTACACATTCTTAGCATTCTTTAGCCCAGCTTTATAATGAACATTTATTGATACATTTGACATATCAAAACTATGTTAAAATACAGTTAAACCTGTTTATAGCGCCCCCTCTAAATAGCGCCCGATTTTAAATACATAGTACGATGTGATTTACATAAAAAGTGACCTGTCTATAGCACCCCCTCTCTATAGCACCCTATTTTGGTGAGTCCCAAGAGGGGGCGCTATAGACAGGTTTAACTGTACATTAAAATTACACATTAAAACTACACATAAATAATTGTTGCAGGAGGATGATAATTCATGTAACTAAAGAGGCACCTCTCCCTTTATGTTGTATTCTAACCTGAAAATCGACCCTTGTCACTTACCAGGGTTAACACCTTTTTGGTAAATTTGACCGATTTTATGACTCTTTCATTGGTTGTTATGAAATCAAAGCCTCCCCTGTACTGATAGGGGACCATAGCCCAAAACCATGGTATACAGGTTTTTGGCTTTTGTCTGAATTTGCCAAAACTGGTGTTTTGACTCATTCTTTATTACTACTAGTAAAATTTTTTATTAGGGGGATAAACATTGTGCATCATTTTATGATACATAATTAAAGGGATAATGTTACTTCAGGTACATAAATAATTGTATGTTTTTGGACCTAAATGTAAGTAGTGGTAGAAAGGTGACAGTAGAACGCCTGCCACTACTTAGTTATTCTATCTCCCTTTAGGGCAATATTTACACATATTAATTAAACTACATTGAGACAGCAATAGTTTCCCTATTCATTAAAGAAGAAACACAGGTCGGGGAGAAGAGCTTCTTTATAAGACTTCTTCTTCTATAAACCACATTTTTAAAAAATGTGTTCAATACATTATAAAAAATCTGTAAATAAATACATGTGCTGTATCAGGTCAAGTCATATTTGATTATATAAAAAAATGGTCACTTGTCAGATGGTTTGCTAATGTGAGGTTTTACTGTGAATGGGATTATCTGCCAGTGTGACCTGGCTATAGAGATGACAGGGAGTGTGGATGCAGGGAGACCAGCACCATAGAGGAGCATGCCCCTGCCATGGTGGCCCTCCTGGAATCCTGCCTAAACTACGACCTCCGGCCTTCCTCCAAGGATGAGGATCCTCCCCACGCCAAGATTGCTGCCGACATTGTGAGCTGTATCTTCCTGGTAGGTTCTTTCTGTCTTCTCATATTCCCAGTGAACACATTACCTCACTACCTCTCTATATTTATTGGCTACATACTCTGCTGAACAAAGGCCTTCCTCTTGGTTCTCCCATCTTCCACACACTGCTCTTTGACCAGCCTCCTTCACCTTAGAAGCCATTCTCCACAGCAGAAATATCTAAATTGAAGGATGTCATGAGATTGTCTATAAGGGACAAAGAAGTTTTAAAATAATTTTATTAATAAAGCTTTGCCTAGGATTTGTCTTGATGAGGCTGGTTTTAAAACCAATGTACCTGATCTTAGTCTGTGCATACTGCTTAGAGAAGATGTCAAATGATCATTTTGTATATTGTAAGAAGTAGTGAAGTTTGTGAAACCAGTTACATCAGGTTTCTGTGGTAGAGACTTGTACCACACTTCTGTGTTGCCCAGAACCACCACAAGAAGAATGTGATGAAGATGGCTGTGCCAATCGCGGTGAAGTTCCTCCACAGAGGCAACAAGGAACTCAGCCGAAACCTGAGCAGCTACCTCTCCCTGGCAGCCATCAACAACGCAGAGCTCCTGGCCCCCCACATCCAGCCTATCATAGACAGCATCATCGCAGGTACAGTCTTGTATCTAATGGTTTGGGACTCCTTCTACTCCCACTTGTTGAAAGCTGTTTGATTGTGCACATACAAGCTGCCAAATCCCTGTTTGGTTACTTGCACTCACTCTTGAGGTTGGACTGTTGCAATAGAATTAAAAATTCTGATTCCTTTGAGTAGCATTCCACATTCCCAGGTACTAGTTATCAACAATATTACCACTTTACTAATTGGCAACTCTCCAATAAGAGGACACCTCTCTATAAAGGAACTTTGGCTCTGCAACTAAGTGTCTTTTTTATAAAGGTTCTACTGTAGTGGAACGAGTGCGGAGGAAATAGAACTATGGCTCCTAAATAGAATATTGTAATACTGTCTCTCACCAAACTGTGTTTTGGGAAACCCCCACATTCCTGGGTGTACCTCTGACGTTACAAACAGAGGACAAATATAGATGATCATCAAAAGTGACAACCAGTAGAGAGTTACCCATCACACCAACATAAGCTGAATAAGCCAATACAAAAGTGTGGAGGGCAGTTTGATGATTCAACTACAAACAACTTACCATACATACAACAGTTTATTTCTCCCGGGTGCACCAATCACCTAATGTAAACTCTACATACCACATCATCATTCAGGGACCCTTCCAATAGTTTTGTTAAACAATGGTATAGGTAATAAAGGCAATGTTATAGTCATGGTGATTAGGGATTCACGATTGTGCTGGTACTGTACCTACACCATTTGCTTAGTTGTTCAACTTTGCCCCTACCTATGTACTAAGGTGCTATTTGGTTACTTTCACTCAATGACCTTGTATGCAAAAATTGGTGGGAAATGGTTATCACAGCCTGTGTGTTAGTTTGAACTCAAGTCTTGGTGCGACACAAGTTACAGTGCGATAATCAAACTATATATATAACATCCCATTTTAATATTTTTTAATGGAAAATTGTTTTTCCAAACAATATGCACAGATATGTCACCAATTGGGTCACTAGTACAAATGTATGTTAAAGAGCTGTTACCCTTAAGAGGCCAGAGCTGATAGAACCACATCAGTGATAGAAGGTGTGAGTGAGAGGATTTGTGTGGGTGTCTCAGTACAAGGTGATACCGTGTCTTGCACAAGAGATAACACTGTACGATAACAATGGCTATCTTTAGGTTATATATATACATGAGATTTGTTTTGCTATTTACCCTTTTATTAAAGATTTTTAAAGCTTATCAAACCCCTTTTACACTCACCTTCTCTAATGTTTTATCCCTCTCTCTCAAACATTTTGGATGTTACAGTAGACTTTTTTCAATTTTTGCTACTACCCACAAGAACATACCAACATGGCTCACAACTCTAATCTTTTAGACATCCCAATTAATCCTAAACACAGAACTTTCTATTCCCCACACAGAACTCTCAACAAACTCATCTATTTCCCTCATCTACCAGCCAATCCCCACAAACATGAAACTTGGCCAGAATTACTTAAAGCTCTTGGCCTCCAAATCATTGAAGAAAATAGCTCCCTCTTCTACATCACAATTTACACTGACGGTAGCCAACTTGAAACTGGACTGTCTGGCAGTGGAATTGCTATCTACAAAGATAAGATCCTAGAAAAAATCTCCCTTTCCCACCCTAGACACCTTTCAGTTTATAAATCCGAACTCTCTGCAATCAACATCAACTCATCAAGCAAAATAATAATCTACTCCGACTCAAGAGCAGCCGTTTATATCCTTCAAATCTGCTTCTTCAGTCAAGAACCTCTTCTCAAGAGCATTGCTAAGTCTGTAAACTGACACCCTGCCAACAGCTCTGTCACAGTGCAATGGCTTCCAGCTCACGTTGGAATTCCTGGAAATTCCTGCAGAAATGAAAATCTAATGCTGCACATGACTTGTACAGAGCAGGAGGGACAAGCACCGGTTCTGTCCTCCCAAGAGAACAACAGCCTTTGATTTCCAGACTTAAGTCTGGTCATCTATGGACAATGACTTTCCAGAATGGTTGCGAGGTTTTCCCACTATGTACTAAGTGCAATTCTCAACCTGCAACCCAAAAACACATTATTGACTGTATTGACTCATCCATTGATGAGCTCTACTCATCAGGCCTCACCTGTAGGTGGTTGTTAATCACAGGTATAATTAGACAAGGAAAAGTTGAATATACAAAATATGGCATCAGATAGGTCAGCCACTTTCTTGGAAAGTTTCCCACTCACAATTCCAACTAGAAGACTGTGGTAATGATATCAACTACAAGGTTATCAATTTATAGGTGACAAGACAGTTATGTCAACTAATGATGATAGCAATGTGTGCCTAGCAATCAGGAATTGGATTTGATCATCTTCATGTAGTAGCATCTCTGATATGGCTATCATGGAATGTCATCCTGCTGTGAGCACTTCTTTCCATACCATTCTATTTGATTATAGAACCAATCTATCTATCTCTTCCTTCATTCTTCAAGGTGTCTTGCAGACAATTCCTAGATGTCTCAGTAAATTAAAAGTTTGTTCACCTGCACATTTTTAAAAAACAATTAAAGCCTAAAATATTAATTTTCCTTTGTGTTTATTGAGAGTATAGTAGAACCTCCCATGAGAGACTGCCACTAAATGAAAAGATAATTCATCAGATGATTTAACATTAGAGTTAAATTAGGGCATGTAATTTATATCTTTCACAAGTGGTTATTCAAGATGGTGCCACTGTAATTCTTGCTTTTACAACAAGTTTTACGGAGTTGGCTGTTAGAGTTTTATTGGGATACCTTTTGATGTATTTGTTTGCAGTTAAATATAACTGTGAGGTTTGAGGCAGGAGGTTGTGTGCCGTAGGGAACTATGGTCTGGCCAGGGTGCTCTGCCAGATCTACAAGGTGAACCCAGAGCCCATCCACGACCACGTCATGGCCCTGGTGGCCCTACTGCCTCTCTGCGAGGACGTGGAGAAGCTCAGTCTGCTGGGGCTCTTTGGGCAGGTGGCTAAGTCCCGGCCACAGGTGGGTCTCTCATTGCCATGATTAATAGATGGGAAGGTTGTGTGTGGTACTACAGCTAGAAGCCATTTGACCTTTTGTTTACAAGGGGCCAAACCCTATTCAGTTTCTCTCACTTATTGGTGGATTCTGACTTAAGTATAAGCAAAGGCCATTGAAGTAAACTTATATATTTAATTCAATAAAATAATCCCTTGTATTAAGGTAAAACTATCACAGGCTTCCAGGGAAAGGTTTCTTTTCAAAATCTTTAATCTCTAGCTATCGAGCACAAACATCCTTTTACAGGGGTATCATGTTTTCTCCTGTAGAAGGGCCTTCATGCTTGTGTGAAAGAAAGAAATTAAAGATTTTGAAAATAAACTTTTCCCTGGAAGCCTGTGATAATTTTACCTTAATATATTTAGAAGAAAATATTGTTCCATGTGGGATTCAATCCTGGTTGTAAACATTAAACTGTACATACAAGGACTTGTAGTACACATCTAATGACATAAAATATGCATCTAAAAGTCCAAAGTACACTTGTAAAGACCTAAAGTGAGCTCCAAGTAAAGAGACAGAGTGTGTTGAACTTTCCTAGAACAAAATTATTTGAGACCAAGATTTCATGTTGTTATAACCTTGGGACCTCTTACAATTATGTTGTTATAACCATGTTACTGATGTAGA
>CP092866.1:42277841-42289252 GCA_030710605.1 Cordylochernes scorpioides
GCTGGAAGCCATTGCACTGTGACAGAGCTGTTGGCAGGGAGTCAGCTTACAGACTTAGCAATGCTCTTGAGAAGAGGTTCTTGACTGAAGAAGCAGATTTGAAGGATATAAACGGCTGCTCTTGAGTCGGAGTAGATTATTATTTTGCTTGACGAGTTGATGTTGATTGCAGAGAGTTGGGATTTATAAACTGAAAGGTGTCTAGGGTGGGAAAGGGAGATTTTTTCCAGGATCTTTGTAGATAGCAATTCCACTGCCAGACAGTCCAGTTTCAAGTTGGCTACCATCAGTGTAAATTGTGATGTCGAAGACGGAGCTATTTTCCTCAATGATTTGGAGGGCAAGAGCTTAGCAAGTAATTCTGGCAGAGTTAATGTTTGTGGGGAATGGCTGGTAGATGAGGGAAACAGATGAGTTTGTTGCGAGTTCTGTGTGGGGGATAGAAAGTTCTATGTTTGAGATTAATTGGGTTGTCTAAAAGATTAGAGTTGCGAGCCATGTTGAGAGGTGTGGGGCGTTTTAATCTTTGGTTTGGGACCCAATTTCTAATAAATTTTCCTGTAAGATGTTCTTTTGGAGAGTTAATCTTTTTTGTTATAAATTTTGAAAAGCAGATTTTTCTCCAGTTGGTATGTTCTTGTGGGTAGTAGCAAAAATTGAAAAAAGTCTACTGTAACATCCAAATTTTTTTAAAGAAAGGGATAAAACATTAGAGAAGGTGAATGTAACAGGGGTTTGAGAAGCTTTAAAAATCTTTAATAAAAGGGTAAATAGCAAAACAAATCTCATGTATATATAGAACCTAAAGATAGCCATTGTTATCGTGCAGTGTTATCTCTTGTGCAAGACACGGTATCACCTTGTACTGGAACACCCACACAAATCCTCTCACTCACACCTTCTATCACTGTTCTGTCAGCTCTGGCCTCTTAAGGAGAACAACTATTTAACATATGTAGAGTTCTATTTTAAAAGAACGAGTTTTACGAGACATGAGAAGATTTCAGACAAAAGAAACTCTAACTTTATTACTTTTCCTACCTATATATATACATCGCGCTTCCCGCGGACATGCAAATCTATCATCCTTTCAAAAGAAACAAAATGTAAAAATATACAAAACAAAACAATACTATGCAAATATCTCGAGGTATGCGACAACATACATTTGTACTAGCGACCCAATTGGTGACATATCTGTGCATATAGTTTGGAAAAACAATTTTCCATTAAAGAATATTAAAATAGGGTGTTATATATAGTTTGATTATTGCACTGTAACTTGTGTCGCACCAAGACTTGAGTTCAAACTAACACAGAAGCTAAATTTTTTATAAAGGTGTGATAGCATTTCCCACCAATTCTTGCATAGAAGGTCATTTAGTGAAAGTAACCAAATAGCACCTTAGTACATAGGTAGGGTCAAAGTTGAACAACTAAGCAAATGGTGTAGGTACAGTACCAGCACAATCGTGAATCCCTAATCACCATGACTATAACACTGCCTTTATTACCTATACCATTGTTTGACAAAACTATTGGAAGGGTCCCTGAATGATGATGTGGTATGTAGAGTTTACATTAGGTGAATGGTGCACCCGGGAGAAATAAACTGTTGTATGAATGGTGAGTTGTTTGTAGTTGAATCATCAAACTGCCCTCCACACTTTTGTATTGGCTTATTCAGCTTATGTTGGCTGGGTGGGTAACTCTCAACTGGTTGTCACTTTTGGTGATCATCTATATTTGTCCTCTGTTTGTAACGTCAGAGGTACACCCAGGAATGTGGGGGTTTCCCAAAACACAGTTTAGGGTGAGAGACAGTATTACAATATTCTATTTAGGAGCCATAGTTCCATTTCCTCCGCACTCATTCCACTACAGTAGAACCTTTCTAAAAAAGACACTTAGTTGCAGAGCCAAAGTTCCTTTATAGAGAGGTGTCCTCTTATTGGAGAGTTTCCAATTAGTAAAATGGTAATATTGTTGATAACTAGTACCTGGGAATGTAGAATGCTACTCAAAGGATGCAGAATTTTTAATTCTATTACAACAGTCCAACCTCAAGAGTGAGTGCAAGTAACCAAACAGGGATTTGGCAGCTTGTATGTGTACAATCAAACAGCTTTCTACAAGTGGGAGTAGAAGGAGTCCCAAACCATTAGACACAAGACTGTACCTGCGATGATGCTGTCTATGATAGGCTGGATGTGGGGGGCCAGGAGCTCTGCGTTGTTGATGGCCGCCAGGGAGAGGTAGCTGCTCAGGTTGCGGCTGAGTTCCTTGTTGCCTCTGTGGAGGAACTTCACCGCGATTGGCACAGCCATCTTCATCACATTCTTCTTGTGGTGGTTCTGGGCAACACAGAAGTGTGGTACACACTGTGGTACAAGTCTCTACCACAGAAACCTGATGTAACTGGCTTCACAAACTTCACTACTTCTTACAATATACAAAATGAACATTTGACATCTTCTCTAAGCAGTATGCACAGACTGAGATCAGGTACATTGGTTTTAAAACCAGCCTCATCAAGACAAATCCTAGGCAAAGCTTTATTAATAAAATTATTTTAAAACTTCTTTGTCCCTTATAGACAATCTCATGACATCCTGCTGTAGTGAATGGCTTCTAAGGTGAAGGAGGCTGGTCAAAGAGAAGTGTGTGGAAGATGGGAGAACCAAGAGTATGTAGCAGAGTATGTAGCCAATAAATATAGAGAGGTAGTGAGGTATTGTGTTCACTGGGAATATGAGAAGACAGAAAAGACCTACCAGGAAGATACAGCTCACAATGTCTGCAGCAATCTTGGCGTGGGGAGGATCCTCATCTTTGGAGGAAGGCCGGAGGTCGTAGTTGAGGCAGGATTCCAGAAGGGCCACCATGGCAGGGGCATGCTCCTCTATGGTGCTGGTCTCCCTGCATCCACACCCCCTGTCACCTCTATAGCCAGTACTCAGGTCACACTGGCAAATAATCCCATTCACAGTAAAACCTCACATTAGCAAACCATCTGACAAGTGACCATTTTTTATATAATCAAATATGACTTGACCCGATACAGCAAATGTATTTATTTACAGATTTTTTTTTTAAACACAAGGTAATAAGACCAAATCCAAATAAATAAATAGTGTGTGACATTTCGGTAACAGCGTTGTTACCATCTTCAGACAAAAGTACTGAATAAGAAATTTTACCACAGCATGGTTTAAATAGTTACTGTTATCAAGTCTGTAAACAAGATAGCAGATAAGAAGAAGATAATGGTGACAACAAGATGGTAACAACGCTGTTACCAAAACGTCACACACTATTTATTTATTTGGATTTGGTCTTATTACCTTGTGTTTATAATCTATAATCCAAATTGTGCCTTATCAGATTTTTTAAAAATGTATTCAACATTGTTTTTAATGTAGTTTATAGTAGAATAAACACAAGGCGAGGAGAAGAGCCTCCCTGACCTGTGTTTCTTCTATAGAAAATTGGGAAACTATTGCTGTCTCAATGAGGTTTAATTAATCTTTGTAAATATTGCCCTAAAGGGAGATAGAATAACTAAGTAGTGGAAGGCGTTCTACTGTGTTTACCATTACTTACATTTAGGTCCAAAAACATACAATTATTTATGTACCTGAAGTACCACCTCTCTCTTTAATTATGTATCATAAAATGATGCACAATGTTTATCACCCTGGTAAAAATATTTAGTGGTGTTAAAGAATTAGCCACAACACCAGAGTTTTGGTAAATTCAGACAAAAGCCAAAAACCTGTATACCATGGTTTTGGGCTATGGTCCTCTATCAGTACAGCTTTGATTTCATAACAACCAATGAAAGAGTCATAAAAACGGTCAAATTTACCAAAAAGGTGTTAACCCTGGTGAAGTGACAAGGGTCAATTTTCAGGTTAGAATACAACATAAAGGGAGAGGTGCCTCTTTAGTTACATGAATTATCATCCTCCTGCAACAATTACACTGATAGACAAAACTTAAGGAAGTTGTACCTTATAGCATATATATATCAAGATTCAGAAAATATCGCTCAGAGTTATTTTCTGAATCCCGATATATATATGCTATAAGGTACAACTTCCTTAAGTTTTATCTCTCAGTGTTATTTATGTGTATTTTTAATGTGTAATTTTAATGTACAGTTAAACCTGTTTATACCACTCCCTCTTGGGACTCACCAAAATAGGGTGCTATAGAGAGGGGGTGCTATAGACAGATCACTTTTAATGTAAATCACATCGTACTATGTATTTAAAATCGGGCGCTATTTAGAGGGGGCGCTATAGACAGGTTTAACTGTATTTTAACATAGTTTTGATATGTCAAATGTATCAATAAATGTTCATTATAAAGCTGGGCTAAAGAATGCTAAGAATGTGTAAAAAGACATTGCAGCTATTTAAATAACATAACAGAGATTGTTTCCCTGTAGCCTTATGATACCCTGGGTGGCAGTAAGGTGTAGCCGAGCCTTATAATCTCTCAGAAATTCTCATGAAGAAAAACAAACTTTGGGAATAATGAAAATGGGGACAATTTCGGTATTCCCAGTGGGAATTATTGAGAACTCTCTAGCTATGTGTGGGAATAAGAAGAATCTAAATATAAATAATGTAATATACACAAGATACAAATGTATATCTCAATCTTGAAAGTTATCAGTGTTTATCCTGCGTCATCTTATAATTTCTGATGTCTTTATCCCACAGCTTCCATTGTCAGACAAAAGGTGATAAGCCTCCTTTCTTCTTGGGATTCTGATTAACTAAAATGAAACTACAGAAATCTTGGCACAAGGTTGTCAAGTGGGGAGGGTGAAACAAAACTAGAGAATCTGTAAGGTCATTCATTATACAGTAAAATCTATCTCTAAAATACAACACTTATCTAGTTTCTGAGCAAAAGAGCCTGTTGTGGGAGAGGGGTTCTCTTACTGGAGAGTTATTAATTGGCTAAAATAGTAGTTTTGGCGATGAAAACATCCCTTTGCAGAGATATGACTAGTGTGAGTGTCCTCTCATTGAGTATGTTTCTACTGTAGGCTGCATCGTGTTAACGTTATACCATCATTAGATTGAAGAGAATACTTGTTTTGTATTATTTTTAAGAGAGCGAGAGAAAGAGAGAGCAAAATCCAAAATTAAATTCTTATTTTAAAAAATATAGGGCTTATTAATTGGCTTATCAAAACTTTCTTTAAAGGACAACACCTAGTTGCCAAACCAAAGTGTCCTTAAGAGAGATGTCCTCTTCCCAGAGAGCAATTAATTAATAAAAATGGTAATTTTGTCAAATAAAACTGTCCTTCATGGAGATGTGTCCTCTCATGGGGCTTCTACTGTATTTCTATTGACAGAACACTCAAACTTTATCAAGGTATAACAACAATTTGTTTATTTTATGCCATTATTAATCTTTCTAAATACAGTCCAAACTCACTAAAGCAACATCACTAAGGGTCAAGGTTGTATATTGCTATAACCATGTTGTGGCTGTGTTGAAACACTACTCAACAGCACCACCATACAGACATACCCTCCAATGTTGGAAATAAAGTAAATGTTTGATCCCATGAAATGGAATTTTTCAATAAAGGAACTTTTTATATCATTTTATTTACACCTATCCCCCGATTTACACGGTACTTGTTTTACATGTTTACGCTTTTACACGGTTTTCCAAATAAGTTTTTTTTTTGTTTTTATCGCACTATATTAAAATGCGATATTCTACTCTATACTACCTATGTTGAAAAGAATATTGGGAGGCTCTGATTCATAAGGGAGCAAACACCTATTCAGATTTGACAGTTTAATATACACCTATCCCTCGATTTACACGTTTTTCTCAGGAACGTATCTACCGTGTAAATCGGGGGATAGGTGTATATAAAATAAAAAAATGTTGTCGTGCACATTCATAAAGATTGGCATTCTGACGACAGAAATAGAGGTGAAATAAATAACTTTTTATGATCCCCAATACAGTATAACCTCCATGAGAGGACACAAGCATACACCTCTATGCAAAGAACACTTTTCATCATTAAAATTACAAATTCAACTCTTTAGCAACTCTCTGGTAAAAGATACCTCTCTCTCTCTAAAGGACACCTTGTCAAAAGAGATAGGTTCTACAGTATATACCTAAATTTTTTTGATAAAACTTCATGATAAAGTACTGATGATCCATTATATCACATGCAGTTATATATTGTAAGTACAGTATAACCTCCCTGAGAGGACACTCGCGCTAGAGGACACCTCTCTACAAAAGACAGTTTTCATTTTCAAAATTGCCATTTTTTTCTTTTTGCCAACTCTCCGATAAGAGGACATCTCTCTGTAAAGGACATTTTGGCTCTGCATTTAGGTGTCCTTTACAGGGAGGTCTACTGTATATGACAAACATTTGGGGTGATGATGAGCTAATGTTTGCCATTTGTTTATTAATAAAGTAACTTATTGAAAATCCTTTTCTTGATATATTCTGTAAGCTTATTGATTCAGGGTGGGAAGGAACAAAGTGTGACTGTCATGTGGTGTCCCCTGGATAGCCGACCAACAATAGCGTGTTTGGGCAATCTTAAAAATCATGAAAATTATAATGGAGAATGTTGATATGGGAACCTTCATTCTACCTGGTTCATTTATTTGTTTTTTTTTTTCACTTTTTATATTCTTTTCTATAATCCAAATTGGTGTAGATCATTTTATTTTTTAATAAAATATTTTTAAACAGCCTTTTTTTGTGTGTGTTTCCAAATATGGACAACTTAATTTTTTTTTTTCCTAAATAAATATTTTGGGGCTATTGCATTATCAGTAACCCAGCTTGTCATGTAAAGTCACATGCAAAACAGATGTTTCAAACACACAAATACAATAGGCCATTACATGTGTTGTAGATAATACAATTGCTGGGTGCAGGCAATGTGATAGTACCTATATTTCTGACCATTTTTCAACATTCTGTGTCATCTCCAATACGGAAGTGGGCCATGCTGGGGAAAGGCCATTTCATCAGGTTTTGAACAAATCTCCAATCTCTCTTTCCCAATACCATTCCTTAAGATTTCCAAACCCTCCTTTCTTAATGTAGCTTTCTTCCTTCAACATGTATTCCTTTAACATGTGGTCAGTAGTCAATATTTAGATTATCCTTGAAACATAAGGTAACAACACCATATCCACAAGTCAATAAATTGTGGGTGATGCTTCGTAACAATGCTAATTACCGAAATGCTGCACACAATTTATTAATTTGGATTTGGGTTTATTATCTCCTGATTCTAATACAGTAGAACCTCCCTTTAGCAGACACCCCGCTAGCGGACACCTCTCTACAAAAGACAATTTTCATTTGCAAAAATTACCATTTTTACAATTTAACAAATCACCGGTAAGAGGACACCTCTCCCTAAAGGACACTTCGATTCTGCAATTAGGTGTCCTTTACAGGGAAGTTCTACTGTATATAATCCAAATTGTACCTTAGGATTATCCTTGAAGTACAGTGGTACCTCGACATACGAGTGCCCCAACATACGAGTTTTTCGAGATACGAGCCGACGAGCAAGTGATTTTTTGCTTTTATTTACGAGCGAAATTCGAGATAAGAGTTCGGTTCGGTAGTGTTGAAGATATTAATCTGTGATTTTAAATGTTTCTTTTTGACCAGTACTTTTGTTTTGTTTTTGCTTTTCCTAAAATGTTTCTTTCTTCTTCTTCATTATTATTTGTTCTATATGCAAAGCTTTGTTTTTTGAGACTTGAATAAACAAATTCAAGTTTATTATATTTTTGTGTGCTTTTAAAGTTAAAACACAACAGGTAGTAACACGCAGTCGCGCCATCACGATCAGTTAGCAGCGTGCTTCCGCTGTGATAAGTTATGTTTTGTGTTGCGTTTACATTTACAATTTTAGTTCATTTATTTTTATAACCATGGATCGGAAGAAAGTTTGTAAAAAGTCAAGTGCTAAGAAAAAGATTATGTGAGTATTGAATTAAAACGTAAAAAAAAAACACCCAGAAAAAGTTGCAACAGGTCGTGCATCTGACCTTTTTAATGACACTTGCCTAACTCATTTCCGGAACATTCTGAGAGGGAGGAAGAAACAAACCTCCTTGGACATGTTTTTTTCTAAACGGCCTACAGGTGAAAGCGAGAAAAATGTAGCGAAAAAGGCAAAGACTAGTGAGGATATCTAATTTATTTCTTTAAATTCTCTTTTTTGTTTTTGTGCAATAAATATTTGATATTTATAAATACGTTTTTATTATTTAAAACCACGTAACAAAAATAACTGGGGTGACATTTTGGAGGTTGGAACGGATTAATGGTAGTTCAATTGTTTTGTATGGGGAAATTTGCTTCGAGATACGAGTAATTCAAGATACGAGCAAGGTTGCGGAACGAATTAAACTCGTATGTCGAGGTACCACTGTATGTGGAAATTAGATCTGCACAAAATATGCATTCTGCAAAATCTAGCAATTTTCCTTCATTCTTCAAGATGCATTCCTTGAAGTAAGTGGCCTATAAAAGTATTCATTTTCTACTAAATACTTCATTTAGAAGGTAATTCTCCATTATACAGTATAACCTCGTTAATTTGACATCATCAATAATTCGACCATGTTCTCATGTCCAGACCTGCAGTCTATCAAATAACCAATGTTAATTTGACCAAACAATAATTTGACACCATAATTCGACAGATTTTTTTTTTAAATAAAAAAAAATGTTGACACAATATTAGATATAATTCTTATTTAAATGCAAATTTATTGCTAAAAATACAATACTAATGTATGTGAGCACAGTGGCCATGTGTACCATGTTTAAAATTGTTACAAAGTTTCACAAATATCAGCGCCAATGATGGACAATTTACCCTTAACTTTAGTGGCCACTAATCTCCAACATAAACAATGGGTTGTCTTAGAGACTTTTCCTTAGTGTTTTCTTTATTTTCTAAATTTATTAGCCTTCTTTCCATAATTTTAACCTAAAAGAAACAAATATACTAGATTATGAGAAAAATTATTTTAAGAGACAATTTTAAGAAGCCTTTTTCATTCAAAAGAAATGTGCTACAATTAACAGAATGGAAGAAAGAAGAAATATAAATGATATTTATAAACTAGCAGAGAATATTGTGATTACATCAATAACTGACTTTACTTCAACACTTACTTTAATTCAACAGAATTCTCTGATCCCTTGGGGTATCGAATTAAAGAGGTTCAACTGTACCTCCAAACTAATTTTGTTCCATTTGATCTTGCAGATTTTTCTTACAACAGCAACTTTCAAACGAGTCAATTCTTCTCTCCAGTTCTTGTCGGCAATGGCCAGCATTTCACATACCACAAATAACCCAAGTAATAAACATGTTTAGAAAAGACAAGCATCGTAGTATGGGGCATTAATGAGAACAAAGAAGCTGTTCCACAAATCAAACAAATGGCGAAGGAACAAACATGTCCTCCAGTGTTTAACAACTCAGTGTGTGTACAGAAAATTATTTACAGAGCTCAGTGTGTGAGAGGGGGGGGGGGGGGGGGGAAGAGAAAGAAAGAAGGGGAGACAATAAATCCCAACAGCAGGGTGATGTTTACAATGGGGGAGGGTCGGCAAACACAGTTGAATGGTGGAGGTCAACTGGATGGTGACTGGAGAAGGATTATTTTGGAGTTGAGGAAACTAACTCCTGCACAGCCTGAGTGGCAATAGGTTGGTTTCTGTCCTTACTTATCCCAAGTGACCACTGTACAGGCTATGATAATCATGGTGGGTAGGAGTTTGTGACTGCTAAGGTATGATCAAAAATAAAAAATATACAGTTAGACCTGTCTATAATGCCCCCTTTAAATAACCCCTTCCTCTCTATAGCGCCCGATTTTAAACATCAAAATGTAAACATTTTACATTAAAAGTGACCTGTCTATAGCAGCCTATTTTGGTGAGTCCCAAGAGGGGGCGCTATAGACAGGTTTAACTGTATATATAGTTTAAATCATTTTATTTATCAAAATTTTCAAAAATAGGACCCTCCAACATCTGCATATATTTTAAGATATCTTAAAATTTACCAAAATTATTTTATGGTACATGGTTTGAAGTTTTACTATCGATTATTTTAGATTTTATATTTATTCTATTTTCTAATTTTGTCGTAAAGTTCTGAATTGTATTACCATATTTTAGAATACTTTACATTAATTTTTGTTTGGATTAAATACCATAAAGTATTTTTTTTCAAAGCATTATTCATAGGGCATTGCCCGGGTCATTTAACTAGTTCTCTAAGTTGCTGCAGTGGGGCACTGGTTACGAGTGAAATTGGCAAATTTGTAAATAACTCCAAGGATATTTAAAATAGAAACCCGGACTATAGGTTTTCCAAGAGTCAACTCTTTATACTGTTAAAATTTCAACCAGGGACTCTTTATCGAATAGTTCTTAGCTAGGCCTGCTTGCATAGGACTGATTAGTAAAGCACTTCAACTGGAATGTACCCAGTTGAGTCCATCCAGGCCATTGTGCTGCATCCCTGCACATTGTTCATGATAGAGATACACTATCTACAAACTTCCTTTCTTCCTCTTTACTTGAACCCCTTAATTTATATAAAAGGGCGTACCTGGATCCAGGTATGCCCTTTTATATAAATTTAATTGATGGATCACCTTTTGACTCAAATAACTTTTAATATTTGAAAAACAGTATAAAAGTGAAATTGTACTTGGATGAATAAATCAAGAAAAAAGACATCTGATTGTGCAAATTGAAAGTTTCTGATGGCTTGCGCCAACTGATGCCTGAGAGACCAGTAATTTTGGTCGTTCAGGTACAGCTTGCATCACACTGATGAGGGCCAACAGCCCGAAACACACATTTTGTTAGATTTTCTTGATTAATCAAGAATGGGGTATATCTGGCCAATTCTGGAATAATTAAAAAGCAACGATTAGTTAGTATTTATTCTGATAGACGGCACAAGCCATCAGCAACTTTTAGTTGCAAGCGATCAGGAGATGCCTTTTTTAAAATACTTTTAATAGTTTTTTTTAATAGCTCTTTTACAATACTAAAAATATACAGTAAAACCTGTCTTAAAAGTCACCCGTTGTGAGAGTTTTACTGTCTTATTTTTCTATTAATTTAGTTTTTCTTGGGCATCTAACCCTGTCTAACACCCCTACAGACTAAATGTGTGTGGAATATCCATATCAAGATCATCATTGAATTTGAATTAAAAAGTAGAGTTTTAAGTTGATTGTACCCAATTTTTTTTTTTTCAATCTGTCTTGCGAGTGCAATTATGCTTGGAACCAAATGGAAACTGCCAAGTTTTACTGTATATAGGTATTGATATGGAG
>CP092866.1:42289352-42335107 GCA_030710605.1 Cordylochernes scorpioides
CATAGATCTTTAGAGAAAAAAATTGAAAAAAATATAAGAAATTCAGTCTAATACAATATTAAAGTGTTCTGGAATTGAAATGGCGAAACAGCTGGGAGAAATCACCACAGATGGGCCATGCCCTCTCTCTTTCAATTTTATTCATTACAGTAAAAGAGATGTAGAAATAGGTTTCAATTATATACATTCATGGACAAAAGGCGATTTTGTTCACACTTGATTATCTTGTGTGTCTTCAATAAAGGTCTCTGTGTATCAAATATCTTTCAGAGTTATTGTATGAATCCCAATATACAAATGCTAAAAGGTACAACTTCCTTTAGTTTTGTCCATGAGTGTACATTCTACTTCAAGTGCTGTTTATAGAAGCAGAATCAACAAACAATAGTTGTAGCAATATAGCTACAGCTTGTGGCAATGTATATGAGTAAATATTTAAGGTAATGTCACAAAAATAAATATACAGTTAAACCTGTCTATAGCGTCCCCTCTTGGAACTCGCCAAAATAGGGTGCTATAGAGAGGGGGTGCTATAGGCAGGTCACTTTTAATGTAAATCACATCGTACTACGTATTTAAAATCGGGCGCTATAGAGAGGGAGGCACTATTTAGAGAGGGCGCTATATAGACAGGTTTAACTGTATATATATTTCTAATTTTTTAGGTTTTGTTCATTTTGAATCTTTGTAAATTGTAGCAAGATGGGTAAATAAGAGTAAACAAACAAAAAGCAACTGGTATGTTGTATAAATGTGTAGGATTGTTGCGTGATGTGTTGGTGTGGCTTGTGGAAAGGCTGCTGATAAAATTATAATTAAAATTAATTTATTTAAAGCCAGAAATATAGAAATAGAAAAGAAGCAACGGTTGAATTAGGGTAGTAAATTAGGGAGAGTTTCTAGATCAGGTTACTAAGTATCAGCATCACTAATTGTTACACCATCCATCAACTATGGAAAGATAATTTGATGCTCTAGTTACTAAATAAATGTTTAACAAATACAATAAACAATCCAGGTCTCTTTTAACTATTTTTTTATTTCTCAAGCTCTAAGGCCAAAATGCCCTTCAACAAGAACCTAGAAGTACCACTTCCAACCAATTATACACTTGTGTAAATTGGCTTGAAGTGGTACTTCTAGTCTCCTGTTGAAGGGCATATTGGCCTGGAAGCTTGAGATATATATTTTTTTTTCTATATTTAAAAGGACCTGGCCCTGGATTGCTTGTTGCATTTGTTAAATTGTAAAGGCAGGGATGTATTACTAAATAAATATTAGCAAATATTTTATTATTTATATAAGATACTAGCGGATGTGCCCGGCTTCGCCCGGGTTTTACCTGAGTGAATGTTTGTCTAATGAACATTTGTTAAAACAATTCTCTATAAACTTATAAAACGTACTCGGCTTCGCCCGGGGTTTTACCCGAGTAAAGGATTGTCTAGCGAACATTTGTTAAAACAATTCTCTAAAAACTTATTTAAAAAAAAAAGATATATTTTGATAATTTGAAACTCGTAAATTTGAATCTCTCGATATATTGTTATCATCGTCACAATGGGGGCGCTGCTTGCGAGTTAAATCTACAAATCTGCAAATAACTCTAAGGATATTCAAGATATTCAGGAAATTATTTTTCAAAAACCTTCCCGGTGATATACCTAATAATATCCCAAAATTTCACGGCGATTGGATGTATGGTTTTTGAATCTATAGAGTGCAGACAAACAGACAGACATTCAATTTTATATATATAGATAGATTCACTCTTCATTGTTGGCTTTTTATCTTACATTCATTCTTCATTGTTGGCTTTTTATATTACATTCACTCTTCATTGTTGGCTTTTTATCTTACATTCATTCTTCATTGTTGGCTTTTTATATTACATTCACTCTTCATTGTTGGCTTTTTATCTTACATTCACTCTGTTGGCTTTTTATATTATATTTACTCTTCATTGTTGGCTTTTCATCTTACATTCATTCTTCATTGTTGGCTTTTTATATTATATTTACTATTCATTGTTGGCTTTTTATCTTACATTCATTCTTCATTGTTGGCTTTTTATATTACATTTACTATTCATTGTTGGCTTTTTATCTTACATTCACTCTTCATTGTTGGCTTTTTATCTTACATTCATTCTTCATTGTTGGCTTTTTATATTACATTCACTCTTCATTGTTGGCTTTTTATCTTACATTTATTCTTCATTGTTGGCTTTTTATATTACATTCACTCTTCATTGTTGGCTTTTTATCTTACATTCACTCTGTTGGCTTTTTATATTACATTTACTCTTCATTGTTGGATTTTTATCTTACATTCACTCTTCATTGTTGGCTTTTTATATTATATTTACTCTTCATTGTTGGCTTTTTATCTTACATTCATTCTTCATTGTTGGCTTTTTATATTATATTTACTCTTCATTGTTGGATTTTTATCTTACATTCATTCTTCATTGTTGGCTTTTTATATTACATTTATCCGAGTGAAAGTTTGCCTAACGAATATTATATATTATGAAGTATAATAAACAATGTTAAAGATTAGTTTTAATTATTAATCAAGATTGTGTGTGAATATGTGAGAAAGATGTAATATCGTTGTTGTTTTCTTGGCCGACTGTTTTACATATGGTATTATCTTAAAATTGCTTGTTTTGAATATTTTTTTAGATTGAGTTGAATGAATTGCTGAATTTTTTTTTTTTGTATTTATATATAAATAAAATTAACTCTGTTGATTTTTTTGTATTTAATCGATAACAGCTAAGTTACGCATGTTAATGTTAGGGAAAATATTTTGATGTTAAGCAAAACCTGCTCCATCTCGTTTTACATAAATGTTGAAAATTTGGTTGAAATTGATGCATTGTAACGAAAGTTTTTAGTGATGTCCTCTTATGAAATTTGCATTTTATTAATATAGATATTTAATATTTATTTTTACTATTTAGCAATGCCCCGTAACAAATAGAATACTGAAAAATATTGGAAGTTTTTTTTTTAAGAATTCTGTTTAGAAGCATACTTACAAGGGTCACTCCAAAAGTTTCAGCAACCAATATTAAATAATTAAAATATTAAAAAAAAAAAATTATACCATTAAAATCTACATGCATTTTTTACTTAACAAACATTTTCATAAAATAGTAACAACAATGACTCATAGAGGGCGCGACTTTGTTTACAGCATCAGCGGTAATTTCTAAACATTGCATCAGACACAATGGAGTTGACTAGAAAAAGTTTATGCGCCATGATCTTTTATGATTATAAAAGTAATTTAACTTCTAAAGAATCCCATGAAAGATTGATGAAAGCTTTAGGAGATAAAGCTCTGTCTATTAGAACAGTTTTTAATTGCTTTAATGAATTTAAATTTGTAAAAACCAACCTTGAAAATAAACATTGTTCATGTCGACCAATAACAGCAGTGACCCAAGACAAAATTGAGCTGGTAAGATTTTTACTTAGAGAAAAATTACGTATCATCAGTTACAGGAAAATGTGGGCATTGGATCGGCAGCAATCAATTCATCATTAATGATCATTTAAAATGCAGAAAACTTGTTAGTAGATGGGTATCTTACAGCTTTACTGAAGACAAAAAAACTTGGTCATGTTAAATGGAGTAAGTTCATGTTGAAAAAATTTGATAAATGCAAATCAAAGGCTGTTTTTTATATTATTACAGGTGACGAAACTTGGATTTATAATTTTGATCCAGAAACAAAACGGCAATCTACTCTTTGGTGCTCTTCAAAATCACCTCCTCCTAAGAAAGTTCACAGAGTTCATACTATTGGAAAACAAATGGTCGCTTATTTTTTTAGAAAAAGTGGTTTCATTGATATTGTGAAGTTAGAAGATCGAAAGACAATTAATAGTGACTGGTATACAACAAAATGCCTTCCAGCAGTATTTGAAAAAAAAAACAATCAAAGCAGACCAAGAGCTCAACTTAGAGAAGTCCTTCTTCACCATGACAATGCAAGACTGCACACCTCAGCCCAAACATTTGACCTTTTAGCCAACTCTGGTGTCCAATTAGTCACTCATCCACCATATTCACCAGACCTAGCACCTTGTGACTTTTTTTTTTTTTTTTAATTTCCAAAAGTTAAGTTATAGTTGAAAGGGCTAAAATTTGGCACTGATGATGAAAAGCACTGCAAGCCTTTATCAATACCGTAAATTCCATCCCCGAAGAAGACTGGTGTAAGTGCTTCGATAATTGATTTTCACGGATGAAATCTTGCATAGGTGCTAAGGGTGAATACTTTGAGAAACTCTGAAATTTTGAAAGTTGGAGCTTTAATAAAAAACTGCAAAAACTTTTGGAGTGAGACGCTTGTGTAGTTTAATATAAATTTCAATTTAATATAAATACGTGTTGGTATAAATGAGGCTCACTGTATGCTGATAATGTGTTCTGTCAAATCCTGGAAACCTGCCACCAGTATCAACAATTTCCCCTCTACAATTTCATTACAATAGAACTACCTCTCTGTAAAGGACAACACCTAGTTGTATGGCCTAAGTGTCCTTTAGGGAGAAGTAACTTCTTTCTAGAGAGTTGATAATAGGTAGAAATCAAAACTGTCATTTGTATAGATGTGTCTCCTAGTGAGAGTGTCCTCTCATGGAGTTATGTTTATTCTAGTTTTCAAAAAATGAGTTGTGAGGTAACAACTGAGCATTTCAACAGATGCTATATCTCCCTATATTTGTTCTATTAGAACTCAGCAAGCTTTCATTGAAGAATCCCTATCTTTCAGACCAAAGACAAGGTGTAAAAACAAGATATAAAAATAGATGAAAATGAAGATTCACACTAGAACAAAGCAAACATAAGGTAATAAGAACCAAATCCAAATAAACACACTATTTATTTATTTGGATTTGGTCTTATTACCTTATATTTATAATCTATAACCCAAATTGTGCATTATCATTAAAACTAAATTAAAGGGAAAGTTAAAACAACCTAACAAACTCAAGGTAATAAGACCAAATCCAAATAAATAAATAAATAGTGTGTGACATTTCAGTAACAGTGTTGTTACCATTTTCAGACAAAAGTATTGAATGATTGGTAACAACGCTGTTACCAAAACGTCACACACTATTTATTTATTTGGATTTGGTCTTATTACCTTGTGTTTATAATCTATACTCCAAATTGTGCCTTATCAACCTAACAAACTAAAATCTTTAATGACAATTCCATTACCTAATATACAAAAAAAACTATTGAAAGATGTATAGGCTCCCTATATCAGCAAAGTGCCGAGTATAGAATAAACTGGGCCAAGATGCTAAGTAAACCCAATGTTTGTCACCCATGGGATAAATTTATTTATTTATTTATGCTTATGAGGTGATACAGCAGCGTATTTACAATTAGAGAGGAGACAAAATGAATTAAATCTAGAAAAAAAAAGAAGTGAGGACATATCGGTCATTAAAGTCTGAGAGGCAAGGCCTTCAGCCAGTTCAGGGCTTCCGGGGTGACAGAATGGAGATTGGAGATTCCTCCATTGAATTTGTACAGCGGGCAGTCATCTAGTATATGGGACATTTATTGTGGGACGTTGCAGGCACAATTTGGATCTTTATGGGATAAATAAACACCACTATGGAAATAAAGTTGTTTACCAACCCTGGATATAATGAGATGTTAAACTACGGCCAACTCTACACTGGAACTAAGTGAAATAAGTGAAGTACACCCAATGTTTGTCACCCATGGGATAAATAAACACCACTATGGAAATAAAGTTGTTTACCAACAACCCTGGATATAATGAGATGTTAAACTATGGCCAACTCTACACTGGAACTAAGTGAAATAAGTGAAGTACACCCAATGTTTGTCACCCATGGGATAAATAAACACCACTATGGAAATAAAGTTGTTTACCAACAACCCTGGATATAATGAGATGTTAAACTATGGCCAACTCTACACTGGAACTAAGTGAAATAAGTGAAGTACACCCAATGTTTGTCACCCATGGGATAAATAAACACCACTATGGAAATAAAGTTGTTTACCAACAACCCTGGATATAATGAGATGTTAAACTATGGCCAACTCTACACTGGAACTAAGTGAAATAAGTGAAGTACACCCAATGTTTGTCACCCATGGGATAAATAAACACCACTATGGAAATAAAGTTGTTTACCAACAACCCTGGATATAATGAGATGTTAAACTATGGCCAACTCTACACTGGAACTAAGTGAAATAAGTGAAGTACACCCAATGTTTGTCACCCATGGGATAAATAAACACCACTATGGAAATAAAGTTGTTTACCAACCCTGGATATAATGAGATGTTAAACTACGGCCAACTCTACACTGGAACTAAGTGAAATAAGTGAAGTACACCCAATGTTTGTCACCCATGGGATAAATAAACACCACTATGGAAATAAAGTTGTTTACCAACAACCCTGGATATAATGAGATGTTAAACTATGGCCAACTCTACACTGGAACTAAGTGAAATAAGTGAAGTACACCCAATGTTTGTCACCCATGGGATAAATAAACACCACTATGGAAATAAAGTTGTTTACCAACCCTGGATATAATGAGATGTTAAACTATGGCCAACTCTACACTGGAACTAAGTGAAATAAGTGAAGTACACCCAATGTTTGTCACCCACGGGATAAATAAACACCACTATGGAAATAAAGTTGTTTACCAACAACCCTGGATATAATGAGATGTTAAACTATGGCCAACTCTACACTGGAACTAAGTGAAATAAGTGAAGTACACCCAATGTTTGTCACCCATGGGATAAATAAACACCACTATGGAAATAAAGTTGTTTACCAACAACCCTGGATATAATGAGATGTTAAACTATGGCCAACTCTACACTGGAACTAAGTGAAATAAGTGAAGTACACCCAATGTTTGTCACCCATGGGATAAATAAACACCACTATGGAAATAAAGTTGTTTACCAACCCTGGATATAATGAGATGTTAAACTATGGCCAACTCTACACTGGAACTAAGTGAAATAAGTGAAGTACACCCAATGTTTGTCACCCACGGGATAAATAAACACCACTATGGAAATAAAGTTGTTTACCAACAACCCTGGATATAATGAGATGTTAAACTATGGCCAACTCTACACTGGAGACAACTACACTCATGGACAAAAGGAAGTTTCATATTTCAATGTCCTGGTCCTCTATGGAGACAGAGGCAATTTTGTTCACACTTGGTTATCTGTGTATCAAATATCTTTCAGAGTTATTGTCCCGATATACATGCTAAAAGGTACAACTTCCTTAAGTTTTGTCCATGAGTGTTTGTCTACACAAGAAACTCTAGTTTTTCAAGCCACTGATTCTTGACCATTAGTCTGTTGGACCTGCATCAGTCTGTGTAAAATTTAGACGGATCTCCTTGGATATTTTTACCTGTCTCCATTTTCAAAATTTCTTAATAAAAAATGATAAAGCACAATTTGGATTATAGATTATAATAAAAGAAAACAAGACCTAATCCAAATAATTTATTAGTGTGTGACATTTCGGCAACAAACTATTTTCCTTATCTGTTATCTTGTTTAAACACTTGATAACAGGACTATATAATAACTTGCTGTAACATGTTTTCTCATTTATTCTTTTGTCTGATGATGGTGACAATGTTGTTGCCGAAACGTCACACACTAATAAATTATTTGGATTAGGTCTTGTTTTCTTTTATTCTTAATAAAAAAAAAATAATAATAATAAAATTTTGTATTTTTCATTATAATTCCTTAATTTTAAATTTATTTTTTGAAAATTGAATTCTGTGTGTATGTAATAGTTCTCTTTAATTTCTAGTAAAGTTTTTTTTTTTTTAATACTGGTGCGTGTGTCCATAAAATTTTTCTACAAATGTTACCAGTCCAAAGACCAAAAAAATGGCTGAAGAATGCTGCTCTCCCTGTATTAAGCCTGAACTCTTCTTCTTCTTTTTTCTTATCTCCACTCAATCATATTAGGGTATCAAGTTGTGACCCTTGATGGTGTCTGTTTGACAACCAAGGACATGGCGTCTGTTTCTCATGTCAGAGGCAGCCATTTCTTTTGGAGCTAAGTCGGCCTGCCACTGAGTAGTGCTCCCAGTCTTAATGACAATGGCAGACGCATTCTACTTCACCCAGTCATGATGGTTGTCAAGCCTGAACTTGTATGTAACTAAGACCACAGGGTCCCATTAACCATCTTATCCCTCATTGTGTTATGTTAAGTGGAGCCTGTAAAACAGCATCAATGCAAGTTCCACATTTCCACTTGATACCATCTTAAACAATCTTTTTATATGGCCAAATTGAAAACTAAATATATAATAGCCTTTTTTCACAAACCCATAAATAAAAATAAAGGATGTCTCTTTCATCAAAATAGACATCAAAACCAGAGGCCATCTATTGTCTGTCCCCACAAACTAGCAGCCTCGGATCAGTGACAAAGCCACAACACTAGCTTTGGAAAACTGAGAAGTGCCCACCCAAATACAAACAGGTATTGTATTTTTTGTAAATAAATTATATTTTATATAATGTTGTTGAAATTTGATTTTAAACCATAGGTCAAATTATAGTTTGGTAAAATTAAAATTGGCCATTTGGTAAAAGCTGGAGGTCGGGACATGGAAAACATGGTTGAATTGTTGTTTGTTGAATTAACGTGGTTATACTGCATAAATGACATACCCCCAATGTAATCTATCAGAGATTGTTTATCTTATAACGGACATACACCTGACCACAGTCAGAGGGTGGACAGATTATTGCTGCAGTCCCATGACACCAGGGACTGACTGATGGCACATGAGAAGACAATTAGTTCTAACTAAGGGGGCCCAAGTAGCAGAATGGCCTTCTTTCTGTGTGAACACTGGAGTCCACCAGGATTGGCTGAACTCCGCCTTTCCCAGTCCCAAGCCCAGATGAAAAAGGAGGGTGGGGAGCAGTAACAAGCTCACTAAAAAACCTGGGCTCAGCTGGCCCGGCTGATAGTACCCTGTAAGGGCTCCTAATCCAGGGATACAGGATGAGCAGCGTTTGTACTCCATGTTAGGAGCGGCTGCACATGGCGTCTGTTCCTCATGTCAGAGGCGGCCATTTCTTTTGGAGCTAAGTCAGCTTGCCACTGAGTAGTGCTCCCAGTCTTAATGACAAAGGCAGACGCATTCTACTTCACCCAGTGTGGAGATAAGAAAGAAGAAGAAGAGAGGATTGGCTAAACAATTGACAATTTAAATAATTTTATTGATTCTTCTGAAAAATTGTTACAGAGGGGAAGAAAATCAAATTTAAAAAATATTAATAATGTAATAAGACCAAATCCAAATAAATAAATAGTGTTTGACGTTTTGGTAACAGCGTTATCTTCAGACAAAAGTAGTGAATGAGAAAATTGTGCCTTACCGTATAATAAGAGATTAAGCCAGGATTGGCTAGATGTACAGGACTCCTAAATGATTAGCTTAGAAATATAAAACTTCTCGAGTAAATCAACACTGCTTTCTTTCACACCAACATCCTACTTTTTAAATGTGGAGATACATCTACTTTATTTTCTAATGATAGCCACACAATTTGGATTAAAACTACAAGATAAATAAGACCAAACTAAACAGATAAATAGTGTGTGATGATTCGGTAACTGGGTCTCTTTTGTTTGAAGATGTAACAACGCTGTTACCAAAACATCACACACTATTTATTCATTTAGATTTGGTCTTATTATCTTGTAGCTTTATTTCCTCATGTTTCCCCAAAACCACTTTTGTTACTTTGGTGTCAGTAGGTCTCACTGAAACATCAGAAAATGAAATTTATATAAATCCAACCTAAAATAATGACCTTTTTTTTCTTTAATAGTAAGCTTTTAGGTTCATTTTAAAATAGGAGGGTGTAAGATGCTACAAATTACAAAAAAAAAAAACATACCAATAGTTTTGCATATAAAGTTACCTGGCATTTAGCACAATTCTGTGGTTTTTAAATGCATTTTTATAAAAATTCTATCATATTGTAGCAAAGTATTCATTATATTTTATATAAAGATTATAATAATTTTTTTTTATATTTATTTATAATTTTCTACTCTTCCCTCATTACTTGTATCTTATAAATGTTGATTTTGTTCTTGTCTTAAATAAATTATTTATTACCAGTTGCAAACAAGACACGCTATATCCAATCTGGATAATTGCGCGTGAAACTATTTACAATAATTGTTGGGGGTCGGTGGAAGGCTGGTTAAACCGTTTGGTTTTCGACCACTAGGACCCGGGTTCGATTCCCGCATTGGACACTTTTTTCTGTTAAAAAAAAAAATGTTCCAATGGCCCCCAATTCTTGCAAAAGTCCAACCCCACCAGCGAGTGCAAGTAACCAAACGGGGCTCTGGCATTTGTAAGTGCAAAGTCGAACTGCTTTTCACATGTGTAGACATGTGGTGCGCTTACAGTAAAAAGCAGTCGCTAACTACCCACCATGATTATCATGGCCTGTACCACGTGTACTAGGGATAAGCAAAAAAAAAAAACAATAATTGTAGTAGAGTAGGTAACAGAATTGTCAAAAAGAAAATAAACAACTAAGAAAAAGAGCATTGAATAAACATATACATTAAACAACATGCAACATGTTATGCAACAACATAAGCAGATAGAATAAATCGCAAGGTAATTATTTACAGTATGTTAAGCAATAATGGAAGTTTATTTAATGAAGTTAATAAATAAATTGTTGTGTCATCCTGAAGTTTGTCTTTCTTAATTTCAACGTAACAATAGTCTTAACACAATATGTTTGAAGCCAATATTCACCAGATGATTAGGTTCCCTAATGTCACATGACACTTCAATCATCCAAGTAGTTCTTAGTGGTTAGGACAAGGTTTTAACAAAAGGAAATATGGGTTTGAATCTTGGAATTTCTATATTTCTTGTTGTTGTTGTTTGTCGCATGGTAAAAATATCTTCAATTTCACCATTGATGAGTCTAGCCTTCTCATTCAATAACTTTTATCATTGCAGTAAGGTCTGTAGAGATAATACAGTAAAACCTCCCTTTAGTGGACACCCCTCAACAAAGGACAGTTTTAATTTTCAAAATTATCATTTTTGCAATTTAGCTATTCTCCAGTATGAGGACACCTCTCCCTAAAGGACACTTAGTCTCTGCAATTATATGTCCTTTACAAGGAGGTTCTACTGTATTAACAAAAAGAAATATGGGTTCAAATCTCGGAATTTCTGGCTTTGTTGTTGTTGTTTATGTCTGTAGAGATAATACAGTAAAACCTCCCTTTAGTGGACACCTCTTCACAAAGGACAGTTTTAATTTTCAAAATTATCATTTTTGCAATTTAGCTATTCTCCAGTATGAGGACACCTCTCCCTAAAGGACACTTAGTCTCTGCAATTATATGTCCTTTACAAGGAGGTTCTACTGTATTAACAAAAAGAAATATGGGTTCGAATCTCGGAATTTCTGGCTTTGTTGTTGTTGTTGTTTATGTCGCACAGTAAAAATATCTTCAATTTCACCACTGATGAGCCAAGCTTTCAATAACTTTTATCATTGCAGTAAGGTCTGTAGAGATAATATTTGATAATATATGTAAAAAAAAAAAGAAACACATTGCCAAAAAAAATGTTACAAATTTTAAAGATTATTAAAATTTACAAACAAATGTATTGAGATAACTAATGTATACTTTGATAAAGCACAATTTGGATTATAGATTATAATAAAATAAAATAAGACCTAATCCAAATAATTTATTAGTGTGTGACGTTTCGCAAACAACATTGTCACCATCATCAGACAAAAGAATAAAAGGATTATTGCATTTATTATATAACTAGTGGATGTGTACCCGGCTTCGCCCGGGTTTTATCCGAGTGAAAGTTTGCCTAACGAATATTATATATTATGAAGTATAATAAACAATGTTAAAGATTAGTTTTAATTATTAATCAAGATTGTGTGTGAATATGTGAGAAAGATGTAATATCGTTGTTGTTTTCTTGGCCGACTGTTTTACATATGGTGTTATCTTAAAATTGCTTGTTTTGAATATTTTTTTAGATTGAGTTGAATGAATTGCTGAATTTTTTTTTTTTTTATTTATATATAAATAAAATTAACTCTGTTGATGTTTTTTTGTATTTAATCGATAACAGCGAAATTACGCATGTTAAAGTTAGGAAAAATATTTTGATGTTAAGCAAAACCTGCTCCATCTCGTTTTACATAAATGTTGAAAATTTGGTCGAAATTGATGCATTGTAACGAAAGTTTTTAGTGAACAACACTTATGAAATTTCCATTTTATTAATATAGATTTATTATATAATTGCATTTATTCTTTTGTCTGATGATGGTGACAATGTTGTTGCTGAAACGTCACACACTAATAAATTATTTGGATTAGGTCTTATTTTTCTATATTATAATGTATACTTTGTGACAAGTTAAAAATATATAAAATTGTCACTTCATAATTATTTTCAAAATAGAATTGACAAAATAAAGTTATTAAGTATATTTTGGGTAAAAATATAAGTGTGTGTGTGTGTGTGTGACAACATTTCTTTTAATTAAAAGCCTTTGCTGGTTTGGCAGGACTAAAATATATGCATAGTAAAATAGAATTCAGTTTTATTTTGTAAAAATATTTTTTAAATTATTTTTTATAAACACATATGTAATTACTATAAATAAATTTATGGTTGCAAAATGCATTTTTGTTTTTAAAGTTAATGTGGGCTTTTATTATTTTAACTTCTTTTAAAATAAATAAATATATATACATATATTTGTTAGTATAAATGTTAAAGATATATTAATAATTCTCACCTGATTGCTGAAGTTACTCTTGTTAAACATATTTCCGCTACACTTTGGTTATTTGGATTTCTTAAAAATTCTGGGCTTGTTGAAAGTTCTTGGATTTTCGACAAAACATGACTCAAGTCATTTACTATATTTTTATCTAATATTGAAAATAGGTCACCTGCTCTTGATAAATCTTGATTATTTAAAACCTGTTCGAAAAGAATATGCATTTTTTGACGTTTATAAGGGAAACATTAAAAAAACTGGCTCGCACACGTCAATACGACACGTGTTATTATTTACAATAAACTTTAAATATGCTTTCGAAAACCTGTATTTACAATGCAATTAATATGCATGGCCGATGTTTAAAATGTTTATGATTTTTTGAAAGATTAATTTTACAAATGGTGGCAGTAAAAATGAATTTAAATCAAGCTGTAAAAATCATAGGTAGTGAAAGGCTACAAAAAAATAAGAATACTAGATAACAGAATGCAATAATTTTAGAATTTAAGTGATAAAAAATTAAACTCAATAAACATAGGCGGCTATTTATGAAAAAGCAAACTTAAAAAATAAATATTTTTATTATTTAAAGGGCTACAAAAATAGGTATCTGGTTTTGGAATAGGGGCCTCAACTATTTTGACACAGAGTTTATTTATGAGTTCAAGAAAGCAGAAAAAGATAGTGTACTGACATTTTTCAGATTTGGAACAATTTTCAATAAATGTGATAATTTATCTTAATATGATCAGTGTCAAAATTATTAGGGATATATAGGTATATAATTTTATTTTAAATATAATTAAAAGCTATATTTTTTTAATTCACATAAATATATATTATAGAATATTGTGGCGAAGAAATATTTTATTATTTAATTTAATATTATTCAATGAAAATATATTCAACAGATTATAAAAATATATATTAATCTGTTTTGTGAAATCATCTTAAAATATTTCTTTGCTTACTTGCTTAAGATTCTCTAGCTGTATATAGTGGGGCTGACTTGTTAATAATTGTCGACTCGTCGCTGTGACGTCATCAATAAATACTTTTACATCTTAGGATATTTCAAGGCTTGATTTCTACGCTACAACTGGTGAAGAAGCTGGATCGATACCCATTCAGAAAAAAACGGAAAATTGACTCGGTTGAGCAAGAAGAAAAAACCATGAACATCAAGAAAGAAGCAACTACTCAGGTAGGTTCATTTTTTTGTCCAACATCTACCTAGAAACCCCTCAATGTTCTCTGGTGAGGGTGTTGAAGATCCCCGTAGCTGGTTAAAAGGGTATGAACGTGTGGCGAAGCACAACCAATGGGATGAAACCCTTTGTCTCGCTAACGTTTATTTCTATCTAACTGGCACTGCTCTCAAATGGTATGAAAACAACGAGGAAAGCATCCAGACATGGACGGAGTTCATGTCACAATTAGAAAATGTATTTGGAAAAAATGAAAGCTCAAGACTGCGAGCTGAGAAAATACTCAAAACTCGCGCACAATTAAAAGGAGAAAGCACCGAATATTACATCCAAGACGTCCTGCGCCTTTGCAAAGAGGTAGATCCACAAATGAATGAGGAAGATAAAATATCTCATCTGATGAAAGGGATAGCTGAGGAGCTCTACCAGGCACTTCTCCCAAGGGATGTGCATAACACTGAGCAATTCGTCACCGAATGTCGCCGCATTGAAAGCCTACACTGTAAGCGAGTGACCCCAACCAAATACGAGCGACTACCAAATGTGGCGTCTCTCAGTGAACATGATGACAGGGCAGATCTGTCATCTATGATCAGGCAAATTGTTCGTGAGGAGGTACAGCGGGCATTAGGCTCTACTCGAGAGGAACCAAAAATTTCTACCATCGAAGATATGGTAAAGGAGGAGATTGGAAGAACCCTGGCGCCAATCTCAAAGCCTGGGAGAAGTTCCCCACAGAAGGAAAGACCCCGAGAGTTTTATAATAATAGATATGTGGCCCAAACGATAAAACCGCACCCTGAACCTCGGTACCCAAAACAAGGAGGAAGACGCGATACCAACGAATGGCGAACCACGGAAGGTAAGCCAATCTGTTTCCACTGCGGACGCCCTGGCCACGTCGTGCGCTACTGCCGTGACAGGAGGAGAGAATATGAAGGAGAACAAACTTGGAATTACAAACAGAGAGATAGGCTAGAGCCTAGAAATTCTATAATTCTCGGAGCAGCCAAGAGCCCAATGACGACCTGCCAAGAGAAAATAGACGCCGCTACCGAAGCCCCTCTCCTTACACTGGCCGAAAAGGACAATATTCGTCTCCTGATAGAAGACCCAGCCAGTCGCCTCGCCGTTCCCGTCAGGAAAACTAGAAGATGCGTCCTATTTTGGAGGTAAGGCCGCAAAATTTATAAACCCTCCCTTATCGACTACATTAGAATTAAAAGAAAATTACATAGACATTAAAATAGAAGGAAAAATGACGCGTGCCCTCGTCGACTCAGGAGCCTCATATTCTGTCATTTCTGAGAGGTTCAGACTCAAACTAAGAAAAATAATGTTTGCCGAAACTGACGTCACATTACGAGTAGCCAACGGTAAAATTGTAAGACCAAAAGGACGCTGCACACTGAAACTGGACTTGAATGGACTACAGGAAAGCTTTGAATTTGTCGTTATGGAAGACTGTAGTCACGAAGTTATTCTTGGTTGGGACTTTTTGAAGTTATCTAGGGCGATAATTGATTCAGCTGACGACACACTCTTCTTAGAAAAATGTCTTTTTGAGGATACCCCTAAGAACAGCTCACCTCTCTACTCAGAATTGGAATATAGAATCGAACCCGCCTCTATTCAGTTAATAGAAGTAGCAAGTCGTGACATCCCTAATGACGCAATTGTGGTGGCAGAATGTCGAAAAGAGCTATTGCTGGAAAGAGAACTAACGGCTCCCTCCTCTGTCATTTCACTTACCAATAACCGAGGTAAACTTTGGGTGGTGAATTGGAGTCCATATCCGAAACTAATCCCACAGGGGATGCATGTAGCCGATAGTGCTGTCATCGAAGATAGTCAATTATGTACTCTAGCTGATTGTAACCAAGTTGAAACAGAGGCGGAACATTCTGAAGACCCAAAAATCTCGGAATTTTTTATAGATGATTCACTTGATGAATCTCAAAAAGAAAAATTAAGAAATTTGTTAAAAAAACTATACGGATATTTTCGAATTTAGTAAAAGAAAACAATTCAAGGACGTCAATGTTAAACACCGAATTAACACTGGAGACCACCTACCGACCAAGCAAAGACCTTACCGAGTTGCACCAAGAGAACGCCAAATTATTCAGGATGAGGTAAACAAGATGGAAAAACTTGACATCATTCAGCCCTCTGAAAGTCCGTGGGCCTCACCTGTAGTATTGATAAGAAAAAAGGATGGAAGCTGGAGATTCTGCGTCGATTACCGCCGCCTTAACAAAATAACAAAAAAGGATGTCTACCCTCTCCCAAGGATCGACGACACTTTAGACTGCTTACGGGGAGCTAGATTTTATTCTTCCATGGACCTCTAATCAGGGTACTGGCAAATCGACGTAGAAGAATCGGACCGTGAGAAGACAGCATTTATAACCCCAGATGGACTGTACGAGTTCAAAGTAATGCCATTTGGGTTATGTAATGCTCCAGCTACCTTCGAACGAATGATAGATAATCTTCTGAAGGGTCTTAAGTGGACCATTTGCTTGTGTTACCTCGACGACATCATCGTTTTTTTCAGATGGCTTTGAAGAACATCTAAGACGCCTTCAACTTGTATTAAATTGCGTTAAGAAAGCCGGATTATGTCTCAATTCCATGAAATGCAAGTTTGGTGCAAAAAACTATCACGGTTCTTGGACATGAGGTCAGTGAAAATGGAATTCGTCCCGACCAAGAAAAGATTCGAGCAGTCCGCGACTTCGCTACGCCAAGGTCATTGAAGGAAGTTAGAAGTTTTCTTGGCCTTTCATCCTACTACCGCCGCTTCATACCCAATTATGCCCACGTAGCCCAACCCTTGAATGACCTTTTGAAAAAAGACTCAGCATTTAATTGGAACCAGGAAGAGCAAAATGCATTTGAAGCTCTCAAGTCAGGGTTAATTTCCGAACCCGCTCTTGGACATTTTGATTACTCATCCCCAACCGAAATACACACTGACGCAAGCAACTACGGAATAGGAGCAGTATTAGTGCAGATACAAAAGGGAAAGGAAAGAGCCATTGCTTATGCATCCAGAACCTTAAATAAGGCAGAAAAAAATTATTCAACCACAGAAAGGGAATGCCTTGCCATCATTTGGGCTATCAATAAATTCCGACCATATGTCTTTGGACAGCCGTTCACTATTGTTACAGACCACCACTCTTTGTGCTGGCTGACTAACCTCAAAGACCCATGTGGGAGGTTAGCAAGATGGGCACTTCGGCTGCAAGAGTTTGACGTCACTGTCGTGTATAAGAGCGGAAGGAAACATCAGGACGCAGACTGCTTATCAAGAAGTCCATTAGAATACAGTGAAGATATGGAGGAAGATATTCCAAGCATAGTGACTTTGCAGAACTTTAGCGAAGAGCAGATGAATGATCAGGCTATTAGAAAAATCGCTGACAAATTACAAAGTTCTCCTAATAATTCCTTTGTAAAAATCGATAACACGCTCTACAGAAAAAATTATGATCTAATGGGGAATCCATGGCTTTTGGTGGTTCCACGCCATTTAAGGCAGGAATTACTGAAAAATTTCCATGATTCACCCACGGCTGGTCACCTCGGATTTACTAAAACCTATGACCGAATAAGAAAAAAGTATTACTGGCCCGGAATGTATAGAACGGTTAGAAGGTATGTGGCACACTGTTCAGATTGTCAGAGGCGTAAACATCAGCCCCAACTCCCCTCAGGGCACTTACAGCCAATACCTGTTCCTGAAGTTGCCTTTGAAAAGGTAGGAATGGATCTCCTGGGGAGATTTCCAACATCAGAAGGTGGCAACCGTTGGATTATTGTATGTACGGACTACCTAACGAAATATGCGATAACTAAAGCTCTACCCACAAGTGAATCCATGGAAGTCGCCAAATTCTTCATTGAAGATGTCATATTAAAGCACGGCGCGCCGAGGGAATTAATCACGGATAGAGGAAGGAACTTCACATCTTCAATGATAAGTGATCTGAACAACCAGTGCAGAATAACCCATCGGAAGACGACCGCCTATCACCCCCAGACAAACGGACTCACGGAGAGGTTGAATAAGACCATAGCAGACATGCTGTCCATGTATGTAGATGTCAACCATAAAGATTGGGACAGGATTCTTCCATTCGTTACATTTGCATACAACACAGCAAAACAAGAGTCTACTGGGTTCACCCCATTTTTCCTTGTACATGGGCGTGAAGCCGAGACTCCACTTGACGTGTTATTCCCCAAGTTATTGCCAGAAGACGACGATTTCATCCAAACTCTAGGGGCAAGAGCCGAAGAAGCACGAAAACTGGCACGTATCCACTCCATGAGATCTCAAGGTAGCAATAGTTCCAGTTCCAGTTCCAAATAACTTTATTAGGTGCCGTTCAAAAAGAACAACCTAGATCATCATATTTACAATATACTGAGGGGGGTGGTTATGTACAGGGGTTCATTTACAATTATAATTTATAATGATGTCGTTGGGTCCGGATTCTCAGGTCCTTGGGGATATTTTTCTTGAGAAGGTTTTTTCGGGCTTGTTTGATATTCAAGGTGGGTTTGTTTTTCCTTTTTTTCCACTTTTCGTCATTCTGGCTTAATTGATGGAGAATTTGTCTAGGTTTCAAATTCCTTATTTTCCTTTTTCCGCATTTGTAGTTTGTGGCTTCCTTAAAGGTGGGATTTTCTAATTTTTCGGATTTTTCGTAAAATTTGAATGATTGTCTAATAATGTAGTCATTGATGTTTTCGATATTTAGATCGTTCCTGAGGATTGTGTTCCGAACGAACCAGGGTGGAGACATGATTTTTCTGATCATTTTATTTTCAAATACTTCTAGCTTTTTAAGGATGGTCTTATGTGCTGTCATAAAAATTGGGTGGCCGTATATGAGTATTGGTCTTATTATTGATGTGTAAATGGTTCTTTTGCAATGAAGGGATAATTTGCTTTTTGGTCCTAGAAGTAGGGATAGTCGGTGTTGGGCAGCTTTCGCCAAATTAATTCTGTTTTCGATGTGTTTTTTGAAGGTTAGGTGCTCGTCTAGGGTCATCCCTAGGTATCGGATGTTCTCTTTCCATTTAATATTGTCTTCGAAGACAAAAAGTTCGTCTAAAGGTTTCTTAATTTTTTCTTTTTTTCTGGAAAAAATGATTGCTTCACTTTTTTGGGGGTTCATTGTAACTCGCCATTCCTTACACCAGAGCGTGGAAAAGATGCAGGCCTCTTGGAGTTTCATGTGGAGATTGTCGAAGTTATATGTTGAGGCTAAAATGGCGGTATCATCGGCAAATAGGTGTAAAGAGGTGTCTTCAATACAGGGGAAGTCGTCTATAAATATGTCAAATAAGGTTGGTCCTGTGACTGATCCTTGGGGGACCCCGGCAAGGATGTTCCTAGCTGTTGAAAGTTCATTTTTGACTCTTACCTTGAATGTTCTATTTGTTAAGAAGTTTTGCGTTATTTTTATGATGTCTCCGGGAAGGTGTTTTTTGCACATTTTGTAGAGAAGGGCTTCGTGCCAGACTTTATCGAATGCTTTGGCGATATCGAAGAATACGGCTCCTGTTATTTGGCCTAGGTCCATGGCTTTTCTTATTTTTTCAGTGACAACTACTAGCTGGTGCCATGTTGAGTGTTTGGCTTGGTAGCCAAATTGTTCAGGTCTGAGTGGATTCTTTTCTTCTAGGGATTTTCTGAGTCTTCTTAAAACAATTCTTTCGAATAGTTTTGAGATGGCAGGTAGCAGTGAGATGGGCCTGTAGCTTGTTGGTTCATGGATGGATTTTCCTTTTTTAAGTATGGGACAGATAATGGATGTTTTCCATCTGTCAGGGAAGTGGGCAAGCTGCAGTGAGGCGTTAAATATTTCGGTTATTGATGCTAGTATATGATTAGGGAGCAGTTTGAGAGCTTCATTAGGTAATTCGTCGATTCCGGGAGCTTTTTTATTTGGTAGATATTCAATAATCGCTTTTATTTCACCAATGTTTGTTGGTTCTAGTCCTGTTTCTTTATTTTTTTTCATGTATGAATTCACACGTTTGATGTATGTACGAGTAGGTTTGGAGTGGGATGTATAGGGATTGGGGGTGAACTGTTTTTCATAGTTGTTGGCAAATGATTCAGCTGCTTCTTCTGTGGTTAGTGTCTGCCCATTGTTTGTCTTCAGGGTTATTTCTTGTTTTTCAGAGTTGGATAATCGTTTGATGGCTTTCCATATGGTTTGGTCCGTGACTTTCAAGTTTTCGATAAAGTGGTCCCAGCTGGTGTTATCGTGCTCTCTTGTAAGTTTCTGTGATTCTCTCCGGGCCGTCATGTAGGCTGATTTATCTCGGGGGGTCGCAAGTAATTTTCATTTTTTTCCTTAGTCTGTTGGTGGATCGTATTTTTTCTTTAATGTGAGGTGGATATCTTCGTTCTAGTTCCGGGTCCTTATATTTTGTTGAATCTTTCAAATTTTGCACCATTTGTTCTTCAATGTGTGTAATGGCCTCGTCTATTTTTGAAGATGTATCTAGGATCAGTTCAGGAGGTTCAGCGATTTCCATTTTGTACTTGAATAGGGCCCAATCTGTAATTTTTATTTTTGTATTTGAGTAGGAGATTTTGAAATCCTGTAGTACAAGTAGTACTGGGAGATGATCAGAGGTTAGTTCGTGCAGGACTTTAGAGTATGCGCTTTGGGAGATGTTTTTGTGCACGGCGATATCTATGATGTCTGGAGGTGAGTCGTGAGTAGGTTCGTCGGGGTAGCTCACATCTAGGTCCATAACGTTGATTGCGTTTTGGAGCCTTCTCCCGCTTGGGTTAGTGGTGGTGGAACCCCAGGCAGGATGTTTGCAGTTTAGGTCCCCTGCTATGATGGTCGGTGTGTCTGTTGAAAAAATGTTATAGATATCGGTTTGATCTAGATAGGTGTTTGGTGGTTTGTAGCACGAATACAGGTTCATATTTAACCCGTTTTTGTTTTTGATTGAAATTCCTGTTGTTTCCAGGCTTGAGGTGGTGGCATGAATAGGTGCATGGCTGTACTTCTTGTGGATGAAAATGGCAGTTCCACCACCTTGTCCGGTTAGTCTGTCGTTGCGGAGGGTGATGAAGTTTTGAATCCTCATTTTATGGCACGGCTTAAGCCAGGTTTCTGACACTAGTGCGATGTCGATGTCGTGGTCGTTCAGGAATTCTGAGAATTGTTGTTTTTTGTTTCGGAGACTGCACGCGTTCCAGTGAACGATTCGAAGGCTATTTTTATACATATTTTTGTTATTCATTTACATCTAAAGGTGTCTACAACGTTCTTCATGATGTTTTCTATTATTGCGGGGTCACTGAGAGCCTTTTTGATAGCGCTCTCTAGTTGGTTGACCTTAGTGGCTGAAGGAGGATTGGGACGTTCTTTATTGACATATGGAGTTTTATTCTTGTTTTGAGTGGGTTGGGAATTTCAGAAGGGTTTGGACCTGTAGGGTTGGATTTTTCTTTTTCTGTATTGGGGTTTGGTTTCTTATTAATTTGTGTTTGGGGCACTCTATTTATTTTTCTGTATAGTGGGCAACCACGCCAACTTGCTGTATGCTGACCCTGGCAGTTTGCACATTTAGGTGGGACTTCTTTTTCTTTGGCGCATTCGGATGTGAAATGATTTTCTCCACATTTTACACATTTGGGAGTTTCCCTGCATTCAAACTGAGAGTGCCCAAAGTTTTGGCACCTATGGCATTGTCCGGGGCCTTTGGGAGCCCTGTAAGCCTCGACGTTGCACTTCATGTCGCAGAGATCTGTGATATTGTAGATTTCTTTATTCCTTGCAGTCTTGGGAAGGGTTACCTGGATTAGTGGGAGCTCCTCCTTTGTTCTTGAATTTCGTAGTCTTGCAAGTTTAGACATCTCGAATCCCTTGTTTTCCAGATCTTCTTGTATTTCGGGGATAGTGATGCAGCGGTCGAGACCTCTGACGACGACTCTAAGGCACTTTTCGTCGTCTAGGATCTTGAAGTGGAAGGTGTAGTGGCGATCTTCCAACCACTTGGTAGCTATCCGGTAGTCCGATGTTGTGTGAGTCTGAACGTTGATGTATCGGCCTGATGTGTAAAATTCTGGCTTTTGTTTTGTACAATTGACAAGACCATCTCTAAGGCCTGACCATTCCTTTACTCCGCTTATTTTAATTGGTGGTATTCTGATCTTGGGGTTAGGGGTGGGATTGTTAGGTTTGTTATTCAATGTTTCGTTAGGTTTCTTTGGTGGGTTAGAGTTTTTATGGTTTTGTTCGTGATTTGGCATTTTGTTTGGTGTCACTTCGATTTCCATTTCGACTGTTTTTGCTTCATTAGGTTTTTCAGGCTGTTTAGATTGTAATTTTGGTTCAGGATTACCTTGTGACCTTTGGTTGGGGCACCAGGTTGTTTTTTGCGTTGTTGTTTCTTTTGCGGCTACTGGTGATTTTTCTCTTGGGCGCTTCGCGGGGGCTTTTGTAGTATTGTGTTCTAGGTAGTTGGAGCGCAGTTCGCACAGTTCCCTTTCGTAAAAGTCAATAAAATTTATTAGCTCGGCAAAGGTGGTTTCGACCGCGCTGGAGTATTTTTTCAAGGCTTGAGAATCTTCTTCATTTTTCAATTCTGGGCATTCTGGAAGTTTCCAAATTGAATATTTACGGGTACCTACTGGGTATTTGGGGTTGGTAAAATTATTTTTGGGGACTTCTGGTGCAGGGAGGTCTTCCATGGTTCGGGTTTTTCGCGTGGGACTAGGTAGCAATAAACATCGCTATGACGCCCATCACAGAAATATAATTTATCAGCCTGGAGATCTTGTATGGATCTTTATTCCTGTGCGTAAAGTGGGATATTCGGAAAAACTAATGAGACGTTACTTCGGCCCATACAAAGTAACCCGAAAAATATCTGATGTGACCTATGAAGTTGAAACATTCTGAAACCAGCAAGGTCGTCGTAAAACAAAAGATTTAGTTCACATTGGTAGGATGAAACCTTATTTACACCCAGAGGACCAGGAGGACCAGCTAGAAGAGGACCCAGAAGATGACTCGACAAACTTCCAGGAAGAAGACATCCCCACTGAACGAACACAACAACCACAGACCCGCGAAGAGATCTCAGGCCCTATCACCCGTTCTCGAGCCTTGAGACTGAGGATGTAAGTCTCCTTCTGAGCATCGGGTCGATGCTCTTTATAGGAGGAGGCTATGTGGCGAAGAAATATTTTATTATTTAATTTAATATTATTCAATGAAAATATATTCAACAGATTATAAAAATATATATATTAATCTGTTTTTGTGAAATCATCTTAAAATATTTCTTTGCTTACTTGCTTAAGATTCTCTAGCTGTATATAGTGGGGCTGACTTGTTAATAATTGTCGACTCGTCGCTGTGACGTCATCAATAAATACTTTTACATCTTAGGATATTTCAAGGCTTGATTTCTACGCTACAATATATATATTTCTTTATTTTGTTATTCGTTTATACACGGGTGATATAAAAATTTACTCAATTTTAAAGATTCAAAAGTTTAAAATACAATTAACAAATAAATGTTAACAACCAAAGAATAATAATTTTTATTGAATATATATTTTAACTAGACATATGACCCGGCTTCGCCCGATAATTCCCCCGATTGCAATTTCCTTCATACTGAAAGTACATCAATAACAAATATTATAAGTGCCATAGAATAGCAATACAGAAGTAACACATAAACTACAGGAAAAAAGTGTGTGTGATGGCAAAAATTGTATTATATTAGTGTTTAGGTATTTGATTTAATTAATATAGTTGATATAATAATATATATTTATCTATATATATATAAAATTGAATTTCTGTCTGTCTGTTTGTATGTACTCTATAGATTCAAAAACCATACATCCAATCGCCGTGAAATTTTGGGATATTATTAGGTATATCACCGGGAAGGTTTTTGAAAAATAATTTCTAGAATATCTTGAATATCCTTAGAGTTATTTGCAGATTTGTAGATTTAACTCGCAAGCAGCGCCCCCATTGTGACGATGATAACAAGTTTTCTTATCACTAAGTTTGTTATCTTAAATATTATTTATCAAAAATAAGATTATCTCAGGATGACACGGCAATGTGACACGGGAAAAAATGTTCACTAGATAAAACTATGATTTTCTAATGTAGAAAATTAGGAAAGACAAAATTCAGGATGACACGGCACACAGGGACCGGGAAAAAATGTTCACTTTATCGAGAGATTCAAATTTACGAGTTTCAAATTATCAAAATATATGTTTTTTTTTTAAATAAATTTTTAGAGAATTGTTTTAACAATGTTCGCTAGACAAACCTTTACTCGGGTAAAACCTCGGGCGAAGCCGGGTACGTCCGCTAGTTATATATAATACTAGTGGATGTGTACCCGGTTTTATCCGAGTGAAAGTTTGCCTAACGAATATTATTGATAATAATATTCGGGAACACACAGAATATTATGATAATAATGATAATTATATTCGTTACGTCATATATTTATATAATATAGCGGATGTACCCGGCTTCGCCCAGGATTTTCTCGAGGGAATGTTTGTAGTCTAGTAATAAGAAAATATACTACACCTAAAAACTATCAGAGAAAAGAGAAACCACGGAAGGTGAACAGAAAAATGCTTACAATGGATGTATATGTTTACGATATCAAGTTAAATAAAAACAAAGATAAAATTTGCATATGATGGTCACTATAAATTTGTATATTTGTTAGGCGAAATTAGAAACATGATAAAACAATATGAATATTTTTTAGATTGAGATTATTAGCTAGTATGTAAAAAAATTAACTCTGTTGAAATTTAATTTTGTATTTATATATAAATAAAATTAACTCTGTTGATTTTTTTTATTTAATCGATAACAGCGAAGTTACGCATGTTAAAGTTAGGAAAAATATTTTGATGTTAAGCAAAACCTGCTCCATCTCGTTTTACATAAATGTTGAAAATTTGGTCGAAATTGATGCATTGTAACGAAAGTTTTTAGCGAACACCACTTATGAAATTTCCATTTTATTAATATAGATAAATGAGTTTTAAAATTGTAAAAAAAAAAATGCATCGGCCGGGAATCGAACCCGGGCCGCCCGCGTGGCAGGCGAGCATTCTACCACTGAACCACCGATGCTTATAAAAAATGGCCATATTTGGGTATTCATTCCATTCCGGATTACTCCGCGTAAAAAAAAAGTTCTTCAAATGAAAAAAAAGAAATAGCCAAAAATACTAATCAAAATGTAGCCGAAAATTTTCCTCAGGTTTATAAAAAGCGACATGCAAAATTTGGTACCAATTGGTTCAGTAGTTTTTGAGTTTATCGCGAAACAGACAGACAGACATTGACTTATATATTTTTTTAATATTACATAAATTGATCAAAATTACCTCCTTTGGCTTCGATACCTTTGAGGAGACTCATGAAGATTTCCAAAAACGTTTGACCAATGCGGCAGCGCCCAATTCTACTGGATCAGAATCTGTCTGGACCCAAATGTCTTTAAACAATGTCGCTGGTCTTGAGTCTTGCTGTTAAGATTTTTGTAGTACTTCTTTTTTATTTCTAATATTATTTTCAATCTATATGTGACTTATTAAAAAACGCTAGTGTGAAACATAATATATATATATATATTCATCTATAGCACATGTGGAGATCTATGGTTGCACCAGTGAACAATAAAATGTCAAAGGAAAAATTGATCACTCCTTTACAGTTTAAGCATATTTATTTTTAGTGACTAATATATTAAAAATTGTTATTTTATAAAGCAAAATAATACAAAGACATTAATATATAAAAATCACGAAGAGGGATTTAGTATGAATATATAATTAATTATGTGGAATAGTGGAGATCCACTTCGGTGACTGTAAACAAACAAGCCCCTGCGGCGCCAGCCGCCAACAAAGGACCAGAGCACGGCCTGGTTTGCTGCTGACCAGTTGGGTGTTTTCCTCTGTCCTCTTAACATGTTTTAATAAAGTTAGTTTGAAGGAGACTTTTACCCTCTCCTTTCTGCTATTTAGTGATCTGATTTAAATCCTTGCGAAAGCCCACGAAAGAATCATCACTGCGAATTCTTCTACCGAATTTCGCATCAGTGTTTTGTAAAACGATTACCGACATTTCCTCACAAATTACACTCATGGACAAAACTTGAGGAAGTTGTACCTTTTTTGCATGTATATCTGAATTCAGACAATAACTCTGAAAAATATTTGATACCCTATGATCTTTATTGAAGACACACAAAATAATCAAGTAAACAAAATTATTCTGTGTCTCTTAAAAAAAACTTAAGAACGCGCCGTCAAAGATTTTACACTTCCATTGTTTTGTTCATGAGTGTAAATATAAAATTCTGCTGGGGAGGACCCAACAACCTTCATTTCACATGTAGTTTTAGATTTTAAAAAGGATAATACTCAAATATTATTTAAAATATAAAACCGTATTTCCGAATACAAATAAATAATATTAATAATAATTAATATATATTTTTTAAATGTCTTAGTATCGGGATGATTTTATACGTTTTTCTTGTTGTTGTTACTTTTAATAAACTATTTCCTAATCTTTACATGTCCAAGTATTGGGCGCTAGTGGCTGCAGAAAAGCAGACCACAAATTTATTCATCTATGGCACATGTAGAGAGTTCTCTATCATATGTACTATAATTGCATCGGGCAGTATTTAATTTTTTAGAGATAAATGCTATTGGTTTCCATATATTATTGTCAAGCTGTTGGAGAACTGACCCAACTGCCCGATCTGAAGCATCTGTACAGAGTGAGATAGGCTGTTCAGCATTGGGTAGGCTAACAGTGCTGTATTAGCTAGGGCTTGTTTGTATTGTTCAAACTGAACTTCAGCTTCTTCAGTCCATTTTATTTCGCTTCTATATTTTTTCTTGGCACCCCTCAAGTATTCATGAAGGATTGCCTGAGTCTCTGCTGTATTGTTCAAAAAGGTAGATAAAAGTTTGCATACCCAAAAATATGCGTAATTCATGAACTGTTTTAGAACGCTTACAGTAAAAGCAGTCGCTAACTACCCACCATGATTATCATGGCCTGTACCACGTGTACTAGGGATAAGCAAAAAAAAACTGTTTTTGGTTTCTTATATTCTAAAATAGCTTTAACCTTTGTTGGGAGTGGTTTCACACCGTGAGAGGTAATTAGGTATCCTAGAAAATCAATTTCCTGTACCAGGAATTTAGATTTAGAAATATTGATTCTTAATCCATAGGAATTTAGTCTGCTGAATAAGGTTTCAAGGTGGCTGTAATGCTCTTCTTCTGTCTTAGAGGATACCAGAATATCATCTAAGTAGACAAATTCAAAGTTCAAATTTTTTAATACTTCATGCATGAATCTCTGAAAGGTGGCAGTAGCATTTCTAAGACTGAAACGCATTACATTAAATTCGAATAGCCCAAAAGGAGTAATGATGGCAGTCTTTGGTTTATCCTCTTCTGCAATTAGAATCTGATAGAATGCCTTGTATAGGTCTATTTTGAGTACACACGAGTACCTTTTAAGATGTGGTGGAAATCATCCAGTCTAGGGATTGGATAACGGTCTGGAAGTGTAACTGCAATGAGTCTTCTATAATCATCACAAGGTCTTGGTGATTCGTCCTTTTTTGAAAATAAATGTAGTGGATACGCCCAAGGAGAATTTGAGGGTCTAATTATTCCATTATTCAACATATATTGAAATTCTGCTTTAGCAAGAATCAATCTCTGTGGATCTAGACGTTGAGTAAATTTGAGTAAATTGGCTGACCTCTTGTAGGAATATAATGCTTAACGTTAAGTTTTGTTTCTACAAAATCTGATGGTGGCCTACATAGGTTAGGATATTTGGTTAGTATAGTGCTGACGGGGTGCTGATTGGATGATGAGTTTAGGGTGCTAATATTTCCCATGTCTAAAATTGACTGAATGACGCCTCTTATAGAAAGATTAGTTATTTCATCAATTAGGCGTTTATTTTTTATATCAATTATCAATCCAAAGTTGTTCAAAAAGTCTGCTCCTATTATAGCTCTGTTGGTATTGGCGATTACAAAAGCTCATTGACCTTTGGAATTGACTTCGAAGTCTGATATCCAAATTAATAACTTTTGTTCCATAGGTAACAATTTCTGTACCATTAGCTGCATATAGTTTACAAGGTGTGTCCAATAAATAATGAGACTGATCAAAAATAAAGAAAAAATAGAATGATTAAAAAAAAATTTATTAATATTTTTCAAAATAGTCCCCTCCCGCATCTATACATAATTTCCATCTCTTCTCCCATGATTTAAAACATTTAGAAAAGGCATCTTTCGGGATGTTCTTCAAGACCTTTTTCGAATCCGCTATGATGGACTCTATAGTGTCAAATCTCCTTCTTTTTAGAGCCATTTTGAGTTTTGGAAAGAGAAAAAAATCATTTGAAGCTAGGTCTGGGGAATAGGGAGGTTGTGTGTGCGTTGAAGTATTTGAATGCCGTGTTTAGCCAAATAAGTCAGTACAGATGTAGCGGTGTGTGGTGGTGCATTATCATGATGGATAGTCCAATTTTTGGAACTCCACATCTCACTTCTTTTCAGACGAATTGATTCACGTACACGTCTCATAATGTTTAAATAAGACTCCATTTTGATTGTTTGACCTTCCTCTAGATATTCATAATGCACAATTCCCTTTATGTCAAAGAACGTGACCAATAAGACTTTGTTTTTTGACTTGCAAAGTCGGGATTTCTTCGTTCTTGGTTTATCTTTTCCTTTCCACTCCATGGATTGGCGTTTTGTTTCCGGTCATACCCGTAAACCCATGTCTCGTCTCGAGTTATTACCTTTTCCTTCCAATTAGGGTTTTCTTCCACCATTTCAAACATTTTTTGGCAACTTCAACGCGATTCTCCTTTTGTTGGATTGTGAGCATTTTAGGGACAAATTTTGAAGGTGTCTTCTTTAACTGCAAGTCTTCTTTAATTATCGATCCAACTAATGATTTTGATATCCCTGTTTCTTCCTCAATGTCCCGTAACCCTATTCGTGGATTTTATTTTATCAAATTTGAAATTTGGCTCACATTTTCAGGGTTCCTGTCCAGAATTGGACGTCCAACACACTTCTCATCTTTCACCGATTCCATTCCATTTTTAAATCGTGAAAACCATATAAATGTGGTGGGCTTATTTACTATTCATTTCCGAATGCCAATTTCAACAAACCTAAAGTTTCGGAATCCGATTTCCCAATTTTGTAGCAAAATTTAATACAAATTCGTTGTTCGAATTTTCTATCCATTACAAATTAGAAGTTGTTATGCAAGGCGTTCTTTTTACAAGCTTACAATTTATCGACTGCGCGCGCAATCACGTGATGTAATATACCGCAGTGTAGCTGAAGCTTTCTATTTTTTTGACGTGACAACGTCTTAAATTAGGTTGCGGCTGGGAGTCACTTATGAAAAAGTGTAACGCCCGGTAACGTTACGATGAGTCACCGGACGAGAGTGCTGCGCGCGCAGCTGCGCGCGCAGCGCTAGAGAATTAGCCGCATTGAATCGGCGCATGCTTGTCTCTGTCTTTGTCGAACGTTCTTGGCGTTGGAAAAACAAGAAAGCGTCATAATACAAGTTCACACGTGTGGTTAAAGTATCGTCAGCTGTGTCTGTAGTGAAAATGTGGAGTGCTTAGATTCGTCATTTACAACAACTACAACAATAAAGGTAAATAATTGTACACTGATATTTCATTATCGTAAACTATGATTGATTGATTGATTAATTGTTAGATTGACACAAAAGTTGAGAAACTGAGTTTATAGGTTATGTCATACTATTGATAAATGTTGATAGTGTTAAGTAAATTATTAGTTTAAAATTAATTAATTAATTAATTATTTTACAAATTTTAAATAGTTTCAAATTTATTTAGCAAAAATTTGAACCTTCGATCTGAATAAATGTTTTGATTTTCGAATTGATTATTTAAAATTACAAATATTAAGAAAAAGTGGCAGATATAAGAAAACTTTATTTAAACTGTGTTGAGCAAGAATTTTAACATCTAATATAAGTAAATGTTTTAATTTTCAACTTCATCATTTACAATTACAAATTTTATTTAATTTCAAATTTATTTAGCAAAAATTTGAACCTTCGATCTGAATAAGTGTTTTGATTTTCAAATTGATTCTTTAAAATTAAAAATTCATCCATTCATTTTCAAATGTTCAACAGGAATCACCACTCTCAAGGGTTATGAGTGCGTATCCAGGGAAAATAATCGACCTAACTCAGATACCAACGCGGCTGGTGGAGTGGCGATCTATCGTAAATTATCATCGACATCTACGGCGGAAGTGTTCCAAGTTGCGATTACAGACGTAACTCGTGTCATTAAAACCAAGGGTGACATGTGCATGACTGAAGTTACTTGCTTCGCCGCTAATACTAGCTTCAAGTTTATACTCGGTGCTGTATATATTCATCCAGGAGCTAGTATGCAGGATATTGGAATGTTACTATGGCAAGGACTCGGTCCGTACATTCACAACAGCCAGTACGTGCCACCGTTCGTGCAAATTGATTCTAGTATACCGATTCTTCTGTGTGGTGATTTTAACAAAAACGTAAAGCCTGACAACTCGTTTCTTAATTTCATGAAAAATACGTATAATCTTGATTGCGTATCAAACGTTTCTAAGTCAACTACGTTAAAAGGAACAACTATCGACTTGACTTTCGCAAGACACATTACAGCAGAGACACTTCCTTTCATTTCATATTTCTCCTATCATCGTCCTATCCTCAACAAAATCACTCAAATAGGAATTAGTTAAGTTTAAGTTTACATGTACAATGTTTTAGTAAACAAAATATATTTCTATAGTTAAAATTTGTGCAATTCTTATTTTCATTCAATTCCTTGTTCCTATTGTGCAATTTAATTATATTCATATCAATAAATATTCTACCGTTGTCACGTAAAATCTTCGCCCATAAAACCGACTTTACAGGCAACCATTGTTTAATAGACTTTCAAAAAATATATCATTTCATTTTTTTCTTTGTTTTTGACCAGTCTCATTATTTACTGGACACACCTTGTATAATCAGAGCTATGCATCCTATTTTTATCCTTTGGATATATTATGGATATATCAGTACCATTGTCCACCAAAAAGCGCAATCCTTTGTTTTTGTATGTAACAAATAATCGGAGATTGCGACAATCCTGAATACTGGCTGAAGAGTTTGTCGCTAATCTGTCTTCTGGTTGGAAAAAGTTTTCCTACTCTTTCCAACTGCACGGAGGCCTGCATTTATTTTGCTAGCAATTATAACCAAAGCGAAAATGGTAATAGCAATATCTTCCTTTTGGGTCGAAGGATTTTTGAGAATTACTTCCCGGTCTTGACTGAGTCCTATTTTTGGATCGAGATCTTGATCTATCCAGTCTCAATTCGGACACCTGCCGTTCAAGATCTTCTAATTTGGCGATCAAGCGATCTGTTGATGAAGAAGGCACTTTCGCATCATATATTTCTTTGCAAGAGTTTATTTCATTTATTTCATTGGCCATTATGGCCAATTTGCTAATTTCCTCATAGCTTACAATAAGTATATTCTTTATGGATGTTTGTTGAACTTTGCTTAGTATTATTAATGAAACTGATTCCAATAATTATTAATTAAACATTATATTTATTGATTTACAAGAGAGAGATATAATATAAAAGGGAAACTTATATTGAAACAAAGGAACTCTTTCTTCTTGTTTTTTAGCGCCTATTTACCCGTGAGCTTACACACACTCTGTGGTAACAAATAATTAAAATATGTACAACACACGCTCCCCTGTGTGTAAGCCCTAATCAGCAAGTCCAAGGCTATCTGCACATTTCCGTAGTTTGTCCTTAGGTAGACTCTTCGTTAGTATATCCGCCTCCATGTCTTCACTTTTAGTGTATTCCAGCTTGATTCCATTTTGAATTTCCTCTTTCACAAAATAATACTTTCGATTTATGTGCTTTGTTCGAGAAGTTATTTTGTCAGATTGTATCCAGTTTATTGCAGCCTGGCTGTCACTTTTCAAGGTAATTGGGAAAGTTAAATTTTCACAAAGTTCTTCTAGTAATCCCTTTAACCATAATACTTCTGAAATGCCTTCACATATTGAAATAAGTTCTGCTTCACATGTAGACAAGGCTACTAAATTTTGCTTCTACTTCTCCAGTTTATTAAGTTGTTGCCAAGTTTGACTGTATAGCCTGAATAGGATTTTGCGTCTCGGGTTGTGCACCAGCTCGCATCAGTACTTATTGTGATATTGTTGTCTTTTGACTTATATGCCAACATGTTATCTCTTGTTCCCTTCAGATATCTATAAATCCTTTTAACTCCAGTTAAGTGTATTTCTCTTGGATCATTACTATACTGTGATAAATTGCTGACGTTGAAGGATATGTCCGGTCGAGTACCCGTAGAGAGGTACATTAGTGATCCAATCATTTCCTGGTATACAGTTTTATCTACTGGCTTAGAGTCCAAATATTCATCCAAATTTTGATTTTGAACTCCAGGTGTCTGCACACTGTTGCATTCTTCCAGTCCAAATCTGTGAAGAATTGTATCAATATAATGAGTTTGAGATAGATAAAATCCATCTTCTTCCCTTTTTATTTCAATTCCAATAAATGGTTCGCTATCTTTATTTTCTGTTAGAGTAACATATTTTTCTATTTCTGAGGCTAGGTTGTCATTAATTTCCTTACTAGTTCCAGCAATGATGAGATCATCTACATATAGACCCAGTATTGCATACTCTTCTCCTCTCTGGAGTTTATAGACACATGGATCACATTTGGTTCTAATCATTCCCAACTGGTATAAAATTTTATTGATCTTTTTGTTCCAACATTTTCCTTATTGTGGTAGACCATACAGGCTTTTTTCCAATTTACACACTTTGTTTTCTTCTCCTTTTTGTATAAAACCATCTGTTTGTCTCATGTATACTGTCTCTTTTAACTCACCATAGAGATAAGCTGTCTTCACATCATAAGTCTTTATGGTTAAATTCTGTTGTGTTGCAAGAGCTACTATTGTTCGCAAGATTTCCTTTTTGAGTACAGGTGAAAAATATTCCTTATAGTCCACACCATATCTTTGATTGCATCCAACAGCAACCAGTCTGGCCTTTCGTTTATATATGCCGTCACTTGGTGTTTTCTTCGTACTGTAGACCCATTTACTATTGATGACTTTCATACCATTTTCCCTTGGTACTAGTGTCCATACTTTATGTTTCTCTATCTCACTGAACTCATCTTCCATTGCTTTGTGCCATTCATTTCTTTCTCCACTATCCATTGCTTCTTTAAAGTTCTCCGGAATAAAATGATCAATTTCCATAATTAAGTTTGCATCATTCCTATCCTTTATTCTTTGTGAGCGTCGAACTCCTTCTTCAATCAATTTCCTTTCTTGTTCTTCAAGTCTTGCTTTGTGCCGTTCTTCTAAGATGCTCTTTGTTTCTCCTTTCTTTCTTCCTCCTTTTACACATCTTTCCTGTATCGGTTCAGTTTGTGATGAGTCATTTTCATAGTCACCACCTAGTTTTACTGAAGTATCCTCCTGAGACTTCATTTTACTCTCTGTGACAGGATTGTCTTATTTCAAGATAAGAAAGTCTTCAGCAACTATTTCTTCACAATTTCCTTTATAGGTCAAATTATCACAATTAGTATCTTCCTGAATATCATTTTCATAATCAATTCCTCTCTTATCTTCACTAAATTTTACTGATCTGACTTCATGGATTCTCTTTGTCATTATATCATATATTCTGTAGGCTTTTCTTTTAATGGAATAACCAATAAATATTCCCTTTCTACCCTTTGGTGAAAACTTGTTTCTTCTTGGTTTGCTCTCAAGCCAATGTGTCAAACATCCAAATATTCGAATGTGTTTGACCGATGGTTTCCTGCCATTCCATCTCTGCATAGGGGTATATTGCTTGATAGACCTGTGGGGTGTACAATTCTTAATGTATGTAGCTGTAGCAATTGCCTCTGCCCAAAACATCATGGGTAATTTTGAGTCAATTAGTAAGGTTCTTGCTGTATCTATAAGAGTCCTATTCACTCTCTCTGCGACTCCATTACTTTGTGGTGAGTATGTTGTGGTGAGTTGGTGATGGATCCCACTTCTCTTGAAAAGTCCTTCAAATCTAGAGTTACAAAATTCAGTTCCATTGTCCGTTCTTACATCTTTTATCCAAAGACTTAATTCGTTTTCGGCTCTTGCTTTAAATTCTTCAAATCTTTCAAAGGTCTCATCTTTTGATCTCAGGAAATATACAAAGATTCTTCTACTGTAATCATCTACTATAACAAGGAAATACTTAGATCCTCCTAAAGATTGACATGGCATTGGTCCACATAAATCCATATGAATCAACTGCAGGGGCTTAACTGTATAATTATCTGTAATATTATATGGCTTCTGCACCAGTTTTCCCATTATGCATGCTTCGCACTCTGGTAACCTTTCAAATTTTAGATCCAATCCTCTTACAATATGTCCTTGAATCATTTTTTTCATGTATTCTTCATTTATATGGTTTAATCTCTTATGCCATAAACTTATATTGCTATTTTTATTTGATAAATGTGTATTTATAACCATGACATTTTCATTTTTTGCTATTGGTACATTTCTTTGTTTTGTTTCCATCATAAACATTCTATCTTTAATATATGCTTCAGCAACTAAATCATTCCCTTCATTATAAATTTTTGCTCCATCCTTATTGAGAATAACTGAATTTCCCTTGTTGACTAATTCGTATACTGACAAGAAATTATTCCTTAAACTTGGTACATGTAAGATATCTTTGATGCGAATATTTTCTTGGCCTTCACTTGTGCATGTAGTAAGTCTCATATCTCCTTTGGCTATGGCTTGGGTAGTTTTGCCCTTTTCAGCTAGGTTGATTTCACTTTCATAATCTACCACATTTTCCATCAAAGTTAGGTTTGGGGTTAAATGTGCGGTGCATCCTGAATCTATACACCATATTTGTCTATCATTTCTCTCATCTGGTGAATCTTCAAATTATTTTACATATGTTTCAAATGCTTGCTCATTAATTCCACTTTTCATAGTATCCACTAGGTTATTTGAATGTTCCCTACTGTATTTGTGATTTCTATCACCAGGAGTCCATTTCTTTTGGTATCCTTGTTTCTGTTTATCTCGAAACCAGCAATCATTAGCTAGATGTCCCTTTTTATTACAAACAAAACATCTTTTTGGCTGAAATTGTTGGACTTTTCTATTTTTAATTCTGTATGCTTGTTCATGCCCATTCTCAACTGATTGATTTAATCTCATATTACTTCTTGACTCCTCTTCTCTTAGAGTTTGTTGAATCTCTTCAATTGTTGCCTCTCTCTTTGATCGTAAGACAATAGCAATATTTTCATACCTTGGATGTATGCCTCTGACAATATGAAATGAAAGTTCTCTTGAGGGAAATTGATGCCCTAATGATGAACTTCTAGCAGCAATATTTTTTGCCCTTGTTATATATTCATCTACAGTTTCATTATCTTTCATTCTAATGTTCTTTAATTCTAAGCCTATATCAATAATTTTATCTTCCAAATTGCCTGTGTATGTTTTTCTCAGTGAGTCCCATACTTTCTTAGCATTTGTTTCTCCTATGAACATTCCAGCTTGTTCATTTGTCAAAGTAGTGATGATTATCCCAAAAGCTTCATCATTTTTATCACTCCAAATCTCCCAAGAACTTTTGTCTTCCATATCAAGTTCTGGATCTGAAATTACACATTTAAATAATTTTCTTCCTCTCAGAACTGCGCCGATTTTCAACGCCCATATTTGATAATTATTTCCTGTTAATGGTTCAATTTTTGTTTGGGATAAAACATTATATTCAGCCATTTTCGTCTTTTGAGCTAATATAAACAAACCAATATATAATTTAAAACAAATATATATTTTAAATTTATTTAAATATTGGGTAGCTTTTAAACATGCAATATATAGATATAATTTATCTTAATCTATATAAATACCTTTAATCTTCTTATAAGTGCTTCAGTTTACCGATCAGAATAAACTTCTTGCTTAATCTTCAGATTAAATATTTTCGTTTTTGAGCTTTATATCAATAAACCACCATCTGCTACCAATTGTTGACTTTGCTTAGTATTATTAATGAAACTGATTCCAATAATTATTAATTAAACATTATATTTATTGATTTACAAGAGAGAGATATAATATAAAAGGGAAACTTATATTGAAACAAAGGAACTCTTTCTTCTTGTTTTTTAGCGCCTATTTACCCGTGAGCTTACACACACTCTGTGGTAACAAATAATTAAAATATGCACAACAATGTTGGCAATTTATCGAGCCATAAAGTTTAATCAAATTGTCAGAGATATCTGGGGTAGCGAGGGATCTGAGCTTTTGTAGTAACTGGCTCGGCTTCATGTCTCCTAGCTCTATACCAGAAATTAACTTTTTAATTCTCAACCCTTCACTTTCCCTGAATAATTCAAGTAGTCGTGATTTACATTCAGAGTATTTGTTGTCAATTATGCTATTAATTATGTCCCAAATGTTTTCTATATATTTAGGTTCTAATTGGGAGATCAAATAATTAAATTTAGTGTCTTCCTGAATAATTTCACCTATTTTGAACTGTGCTTCTATCTGGAAGAACCATATTTCAAGTTTTTTAACCAAGAAAGGCGGTATTTTAACACTAACTTTGCATATTTCTGAGGTATCGTTAGGCTTATTTTCCGTTTCCATTTTACGTAAATTTAAAATTCGACACAGCAGCTATAAATGTTTAGAAATAAAGTTAAACATAAAAATATTGAGATAAAATAATAAGAAATATAATATAAAAACTTATCTTAGTCTTGAGATGTTGACTTTGCTTAGAATTATTAATTAAACTGATACCAATAATTATTAATTAAACATTTTATTTATTTATTTACAAGAGAGAACAAAATATAAAAGGGGAACTTATATTGAAATCAAAGGAACTCTTTCTTCTTGTTTTTTAGCGCCTATTTACCCGTGAGCTTACACACACTCTGTGGTAACAAATAATTAAAATATGTACAACACACGCTCCCCTGTGTGTAAGCCCTAATCAGCAAGTCCAAGGCTATCTGCACATTTCCGTAGTTTGTCCTTAGGTAGACTCTTCGTTAGTATATCCGCCTCCATGTCTTCACTTTTAGTGTATTCCAGCTTGATTCCATTTTGAATTTCCTCTTTCACAAAATAATACTTTCGGTTTATGTGCTTTGTTCGTGAAGTAATCTTGTCAGATTGTATCCAGTTTATTGCAGCCTGGCTGTCACTTTTCAAGGTAATTGGGAAAGTTAAATTTTCACAAAGTTCTTCTAGTAATCCCTTTAACCAGGGGTCTCCAAACTTTCCAGCCTTAGGGCCATACTGATGGGGTCTTTCCAGCCTTAGGGCCATACTGATTACTCCAGTAAGTTCCGAGGGCCAAGATGGCAACACTGCATATTATTAATTTTCCTGTATTAATTGTTATGTTTATTTGTTATTAAATGTTATTATTAATTGTTGCTTTTGTGTGTGATTTAGCAGAATGGAAAAGAAGCGAAAAATTGATAGTGAATGCAGAAAATTCAAAGATCAGTGGAACATTCAGTATTTCGTAATTGAGTCCAGTAACAAGGCGCTATGTTTGATTTGCAATGAAAGCATAGCCGTTCTCATAGAATATAACATGAAACGTCATTATGAAACAAAACATTCTCAAAATTACTCAAAATATACAGGAATTGTGCGGACAGAAAAATTCGAAGCTTTGAAGCGCGGATTGAAATCGCAGCAATCTTTATTTACAAAAGTCAAAACTGAACAAGAGGCGGCAACTCGTGCCAGCTTTCGTGTGGCTCTTGAAATTTTAAAACGTGGAAAACCATTCACCGATGGAGAAATGATCAAGGAATGCATAATTGCAGTAGTCGAAGAAATGTGCCCTGAAAAGGTAAATTTATTAAAAACTGTCAGTATGTCAGCAAACACTGTGGCTCAAAAGGTAGAAAACATCGCTGAAAATATATCCTCTCAAATGTTCGACAAAAATGGACATGTTGAGTGGTTTTCTTTGGCCTTGGATGAGTCAACGGATGTGTCAGATACTGCTCAGGTGTTGATTTATATTAGAGGAGTAGATAAAAGCTATGAAGTGCACGAAGAACTTCTTGATATGTATAGTATTCATGGCACAACTACTGGTACCGATATTTTTAAAGGAGTTGAAATGGCCATTAATAAAAAGAACCTTCGATGGAAAAACTTGAAATGTATTACAACTGATGGAGGCAAAAACATGAGTGGGAAAGATAAAGGAGTGGTCGCTCTTGTGTCAAAGGCTGTAGAAAATGACGGCGGCTCAAAACTATTAGTCTTACATTGTATCATTCATCAACAGTCTTTGTGCGGAAAATGTTTGGATATGTCTGACGTTCTGAAACCAGTCATATCAACTGTTAATTTCATCAGATCTTTTGGGCTGAATCACCGACAATTCCGACAATTTATTGCAGAGATTGGAGAAACAGACTTACCTTATGTTGATTTGACAAAACATGTGAACGAACTGAATTTGAGATTGCAAGGAGAAAACCAGCATCTTCCTGATTTATACACTAATATCAAGTCATTCCGGATGAAATTGATACTGTTTCAATCACAACTACGAAGTAAATGTTTTTCACATTTTAAAACATGTGAAATATTCAGCCACACTACTGAGACTGAGTTTCCTATCGATTTTGCAATCGAAACTTTGAGTGCTTTGAAGATAAATTTTGATACTCGTTTCTCGGACTTTGATGCCATTGCGAATCAAATTAAGATTTTTCAGAATCCTTTTGATGCTGACATTGAAACCCTAGCCCCGGAACTTCAAATGGAAATGATTGATCTTCAGTGCAGTGATATAATTAAGAACAAATATGAAAACTCATCTTTGTTGGAATTTTATAAGAGTCTTCCACTGACACAATTCGATAATTTGCATAAATTTGCTCGTGGGCTGTTTTCCGTTTTTGGTACTACTTATTTGTGTGAGAAAAGCTTCTCCAAAATGAAGTACACAAAAAATGTATACAGATCTAAATTAACTGACGAGCATCTTAAATCTCTTTTAATAATTGGTACAAGTAAATTTGTCCACAACTACAAACTATTGTCGGTGGAAAATCTCAATTACATACATTTCATTAGCATTTCATATGTCATGTTATAAGGTATGTGTTGTTCATTACTTACAATGTATAAAATGTAAGTTGGATTCATTTCAATAAATTGTTAGTTATTATATGCTGAAGTTAAATTTACTGCATAAATTATACATGTCTTTACTCTTTACCATTCTGTGTTTCTTTATCCAACTTATCACAAACATTTTATTTGCTATAAAAAATATTTGTTCTCTAAAAGGAGTTTTCAAGTATGTCTCCGCGGGCCGGACAAAATCTGTCTGCGGGCCGGATGTGGCCCTCGGGCCGTAGTTTGGAGACCCCTGCCTTTAACCATAATACTTCTGAAATGCCTTCACATATTGAAATAAGTTCTGCTTCACATGTAGACAAGGCTACTAAATTTTGCTTTCTACTTCTCCAGTTTATTAAGTTGTTGCCAAGTTTGACTGTATAGCCTGAATAGGATTTTGCGTCTCGGGTTGTGCACCAGCTCGCATCAGTACTTATTGTGATATTGTTGTCTTTTGACTTATATGCCAACATGTTATCTCTTGTTCCCTTCAGATATCTATAAATCCTTTTAACTCCAGTTAAGTGTATTTCTCTTGGATCATTACTATACTGTGATAAATTGCTGACGTTGAAGGATATGTCCGGTCGAGTACCCGTAGAGAGGTACATTAGTGATCCAATCATTTCCTGGTATACAGTTTTATCTACTGGCTTAGAGTCCAAATATTCATCCAAATTTTGATTTTGATCTCCAGGTGTCTGCACACTGTTGCATTCTTCCAGTCCAAATCTGTGAAGAATTGTATCAATATAATGAGTCTGAGATAGATAAAATCCATCTTCTTCCCTTTTTATTTCAATTCCAATAAATGGTTCGCTATCTTTCTTTTCTGTTAGAGTAACATATTTTTCTATTTCTGAGGCTAGGTTGTCATTAATTTCCTTACTAGTTCCAGCAATGATGAGATCATCTACATATAGACCCAGTATTGCATACTCTTCTCCTCTCTGGAGTTTATAGACACATGGATCACATTTGGTTCTAATCATTCCCAACTGGTATAAAATTTCATTGATCTTTTTGTTCCAACATTTTCCTGATTGTGGTAGACCATACAGGCTTTTTTCCAATTTACACACTTTGTTTTCTTCTCCTTTTTGTATAAAACCATCTGTTTGTCTCATGTATACTGTCTCTTTTAACTCACCATAGAGATAAGCTGTCTTCACATCATAAGTCTTTATGGTTAAATTCTGTTGTGTTGCAAGAGCTACTATTGTTCGCAAGATTTCCTTTTTGAGTACAGGTGAAAAATATTCCTTATAGTCCACACCATATCTTTGATTGCATCCAACAGCAACCAGTCTGGCCTTTCGTTTATATATGCCGTCACTTGGTGTTTTCTTCGTACTGTAGACCCATTTACTATTGATGACTTTCATACCATTTTCCCTTGGTACTAGTGTCCATACTTTATGTTTCTCTATCTCACTGAACTCATCTTCCATTGCTTTGTGCCATTCATTTCTTTCTCCACTATCCATTGCTTCTTTAAAGTTCTCCGGAATAAAATGATCAATTTCCATAATTAAGTTTGCATCATTCCTATCCTTTATTCTTTGTGAGCGTCGAACTCCTTCTTCAATCAATTTCCTTTCTTGTTCTTCAAGTCTTGCTTTGTGCCGTTCTTCTAAGATGCTCTTTGTTTCTCCTTTCTTTCTTCCTCCTTTTACACATCTTTCCTGTATCGGTTCAGTTTGTGATGAGTCATTTTCATAGTCACCACCTAGTTTTACTGAAGTATCCTCCTGAGACTTCATTTTACTCTCTGTGACAGGATTGTCTTATTTCAAGATAAGAAAGTCTTCAGCAACTATTTCTTCACAATTTCCTTTATAGGTCAAATTATCACAATTAGTATCTTCCTGAATATCATTTTCATAATCAATTCCTCTCTTATCTTCACTAAATTTTACTGATCTGACTTCATGGATTCTCTTTGTCATTATATCATATATTCTGTAGGCTTTTCTTTTAATGGAATAACCAATAAATATTCCCTTTCTACCCTTTGGTGAAAACTTGTTTCTTCTTGGTTTGCTCTCAAGCCAATGTGTCAAACATCCAAATATTCGAATGTGTTTGACCGATGGTTTCCTGCCATTCCATCTCTGCATAGGTGTATTTTGCTTGATAGACCTGTGGGGTGTACAATTCTTAATGCATGCAGCTGTAGCAATTGCCTCTGCCCAAAACATCATGGGTAATTTTGAGTCAATTAGTAAGGTTCTCGCTGTATCTATAAGAGTCCTATTCACTCTCTCTGCGACTCCATTACTTTGTGGTGAGTATGTGGTGGTAAGTTGGTGATGGATCCCACTTCTCTTGAAAAGTTCTTCAAATCTAGAGTTACAAAATTCAGTTCCATTGTCCGTTCTTACATCTTTTATTCTAAGACTTAATTCGTTTTCAGCTCTTGCTTTAAATTCTTCAAATCTTTCAAAGGTCTCATCTTTAGATCTCAGGAAATATACAAAGATTCTTCTACTGTAATCATCTACTATAACAAGGAAATACTTAGATCCTCCTAACGATTGACATGGCATTGGTCCACATAAATCCATATGAATCAACTGCAGGGGCTTAACTGTATAATTTTCTGTAATATTATATGGCTTCTGCACCAGTTTTCCCATTATGCATGCTTCGCACTCTGGTAACCTTTCGAATTTTAGATCCAATCCTCTTACAATATGTCCTTGAATCATTTTTTCATGTATTCTTCATTTATATGGTTTAATCTCTTATGCCATAAACTTATATTGCTATTTTTATTTGATAAATGTGTATTTAAAACCATGACATTTTCATTTTTTGCTATTGGTACATTTCTTTGTTTTGTTTCCATCATAAACATTCTATCTTTAATATATGCTTCAGCAACTAAATCATTCCCTTCATTATAAATTTTTGCTCCATCCTTATTGAAAATAACTGAATTTCCCTTGTTGACTAATTCGTATACTGACAAGAAATTATTCCTTAAACTTGGTACATGTAAGATATCTTTGATGCGAATATTTTCTTGGCCTTCACTTGTGCATGTAGTAAGTCTCATATCTCCTTTGGCTATGGCTTGGGTAGTTTTGCCCTTTTCAGCTAGGTTGATTTCACTTTCATAATCTACCACATTTTCCATCAAAGTTAGGTTTGGGGTTAAATGTGCGGTGCATCCTGAATCTATACACCATATTTGTCTATCATTTCTCTCATCTGGTGAATCTTCAAATTATTTTACATATGTTTCAAATGCTTGCTCATTAATTCCACTTTTCATAGTATCCACTAGGTTATTTGAATGTTCCCTACTGTATTTTTGATTTCTATAACCAGGATTCCATTTCTTTTGGTATCCTTGTTTCTGTTTATCTCGAAACCAGCAATCATTAGCTAGATGTCCCTTTTTATTACAAACAAAACATCTTTTTGGCTGAGATTGTTGAACTTTTCTATCTTTAATTCTGTATGCTTGTTCATGCCCATTCTCAACCGATTGATTTAATCTCATATTTCTTCTTGACTCCTCTTCTCTTAGGGTTTGTTGAATCTCTTCAATTGTTGCCTCTCTCTTTGATCGTAAGACAATAGCAATATTTTCATACCTTGGATGTATGCCTCTGACAATATGAAATGAAAGTTCTCTTGAGGAAAATTGATGCCCTAATGATGAACTTCTAGCAGCAATATTTTTTGCCCTTGTTATATATTCATCTACAGTTTATTATCTTTCATTCTAATGTTCTTTAATTCTAAGCCTATATCAATAATTTTATCTTCCAAATTGCCTGTGTATGTTTTTCTCAGTGAGTCCCATACTTTCTTAGCATTTGTTTCTCCTATGAACATTCCAGCTTGTTCATTTGTCAAAGTAGTGATGATTATCCCAAAAGCTTCATCATTTTTATCACTCCAAATCTCCCAAGAACTTTTGTCTTCCATATCAGGTTCTGGATCTGAAATTACACATTTAAATAATTTTCTTCCTCTCAGAACTGCGCCGATTTTCAACGCCCATATTTGATAATTATTTCCTGTTAATGGTTCAATTTTTGTTTGGGATAAAACATTATATTCAGCCATTTTCGTCTTTTGAGCTAATATAAACAAACCAATATATAATTTAAAACAAATATATATTTTAAATTTATTTAAATATTGGGTAGCTTTTAAACATGCAATATATAGATATAATTTAACTTAATTTATATAAATACCTTTAATCTTCTTATAAGTGCTCGAGTTTTCCGATCAGAATAAACTTCTTGCTTAATCTTCAGATTAAAAATTTTCGTTTTTGAGCTTTATATCAATAAACCACGCTCTGCTACCAATTGTTGACTTTGCTTAGAATTATTAATGAAACTGATACCAATAATTATTAATTAAACATTATATTTATTTATTTACAAGAGAGAACAAAATATAAAAGGGGAACTTATATTGAAAACAAAGGAACTCTTTCTTCTTGTTTTTTAGCGCCTATTTACCCGTGAGCTTACACACACTCTGTGGTAACAAATAATTAAAATATGTACAACATGAGATGATATCCCGATATCTTGGATGATATTTATTTTCAAGCTTGAATCAATTTTTGCATTTGTTTATCTCTTGAAATCTTCATATGATTTTTCTTTTCAATCACTTCCAGCTCACCAATGTAGTGTGTCGGTGTATTGTCCAGCGATGGCCCAGGAAAGTATTTCAAAGTTAGTGTTTTATTGGTATTATTTATTAGCTACATTTTTAGAGGAAGACAAAAGGACAACACCCTAGAATGTCTATTGGGTTCTCATTGACTTCCTTGATCTGCCGCGCCGCGCCACGCAGCGGTGGTCATCTCCTATTTCATGGCCCAGCTTGCATGTTTGCCGACGGCGTGGTCCTCATCCCAGCAGGCTGGAAGAAAGTCTCTTGGCTCCCACAAGACCTAAAGCTGTACCATCTAGTAATAAATGTTTGGGGGGAAATTAAACCATCCTTTCTGGTTAAACATATTTTATTTTAGACCAATAAGATAATCTTTCAATGTACATCAGAAATATAAATAAAAACAAACAAAAAATACTTAAATAAGATTACACATATTTAAGATTTTAAAAAGGATTTAGAAAAAAAAACTATATACATATCAATCTGCACAAAATCTATGACAAATCTTATGCCACTCAGAGATACAAAAAAATACTTCAAACCAAGAAAATAGAGTCAATGTAATTTACAAAATTCCCTGCCAAACATGTCAGGCTACTTATATTGGATAGAACAGTAAATCACTAAAGGATCTATCAATCAACATAAAGCAGCCTTAAAAAACTATAAACCATTATCTCTCCTAGTTGACCAATCCCAAAACAATAACCATATACCAGATTTCAAATAGGCATCAATTATATACAAAAATATTACAGAAAAGCATTGCAGATTGTTTTTAGAAAGTTGGGCTTCTGCCGAGGATAAACAGAGTATAAACAGAAATTTTTCCAGACATTTATGAAGAATTCATATCTTAATTATTAGAAAATAATTATGTATATACTTTATATTTATTCATTTATTTTATTTTTAAAAATTGTTCACCATTAATTCATGATTTATATATATATACTAGCCGAATGACCCGGGCAACGCCCGGTTTACCCGATTAAATGCTTTTATTATAATACTATTCGTTACAATTATAGATTGGCGCCGTGGATGTCATTCTTGTATAATATATAAATGAGTTTTGAAAATTGTAAAAAAAAATGCATCGGCCGGGAATCGAACCCGGGGCGCCCGCCACTATAATATATAAATGAGTTTTAAATATTGTAAAAAAGAAAATGCATCGGCCGGGAATCGAACCCGGGGCGCCCGCGTGGCAGGCGAGCATTCTACCACTGAACCAAAAGCAAACGGTGACAGAAGTGTCTCGCGCATTGGCGGCACCAAATGATGGGGGGGGGGGGGGGGGGGGGGGGGCAAAGGTGGCGTGATCGTAGCCGACCAATAGGAGGGCGCCAGCAAACCGTGACAGAGGCCATGACGCTCGTAACTGTATATAGAATACACACAATTGTTTACAATTACTCTGTTGTAAATCTATATATGTAGATAAACAACAATAAATATGTATTATATTATCTTTATCTATATATATATAAATGAATGTATGCGTGTGTGTGTCCTTTATGCCGGACCAAACC
>CP092866.1:42335207-42392177 GCA_030710605.1 Cordylochernes scorpioides
ACTTTAGCTATGCAACTAAGTGTTACCCTTTACAGAGAAATTCTACTGCACTACAGTAAAACTCTACATTATCCAAAGTCCTATGTTTTAGATGGTCTAGTGGTGGCATCCACTACCTAATATGACAATTAGGATTGGATCCCACACATTGAAAAGCCTTCATTTTAAAATAATAAGTGGCTTCACAAGGACCCTTTACTTAATGAGTGCAAATAACTAATGGGACTCTTATGTAAACACAAGGTAATAAGACCAAATCCAAATAAATAAATAGTATGTGACATTTAGATAACAATGTTGTTACTGAAACATCACACACTATTTATTTATTTGGATTTGTTCTTATTACCTTGTGTTTATAATCCAAATTGTGCCCTATTAGAACTCCTCGTAAGTTCAAAGTCAAATTGTTGCTTTCTCCATGTGCACAGTTGTATTCTGTACCTACATTTACAAAGCCCTGCATGTACTCTTATTCCCCTGTCTGTCTGTGTATCTGGAATGATAAATTTGACCCTCCCATGGAGAAGGTTCTACAGTTAGCTTGAGTCTAAGCACAAACAGGCCAAATGCTCAGCTTCAATTTGTTTAGTAACCACTGTTACAATCTTCTAGCGGGAAAACTTGATATTTTTGGCTTTTAGAAATGAAATATGGCTTCTTTTGCGCAAACTGTCTTGCAAGGTTTGATTGATAGATGTAGCTATTTACACGCTCTCTGCTTGACCTTTCCTCCATTGCCTGCCATTCAATTTTTGCATTCAACTTCCTCAGTCAAGGCTATAATTAAACTGCCATCTTGGTAGATGTTACAATCTGTTGACGTCACTACTTCCTCTAACATTTGGTATTTACATCTTATGAATAGTCATGTGTATCATTAGTCTTTTATAGTGGTGGTGGTGGAACTCTTACAAACAGTCAGGGACTATATTCCCCTCTTATAAAACGGCCACTTGGCCTGTTTCTGTTTACACTCAAGCTAACAGTAGAACCTTCTCTATGAGAGGGTCAAATTTATCATTCCAGACACAGACAGTACATGCAGGGTTATGTAAATGTAGGTACAGATCACAACTGTGCACATAGAGAAAGCAACAATCTGACTTTGAACTTACAAAGTGGTAGAGGCTTCATGAGTTACTTGCACTCGCTAAGTAATGGAAGTCATTGAAATCACTTATTATCTTAAATGGTTACTTATACAGTAGAGCACCTCCCTGTAAAGGACACCTAATTGCAGAGTCAAGGTGTCCTTTAGGGAGAGGTGTCCTCTAACCGGAGAGTTACTAAATTTTAAAAATAGTAATTTTGCAAATGAAAACTGTCCTTTGTAGAGACGTATCCTCTAGTTTGAGTGTCCTCTCATGGAGGTTCTGCTGTATATATATATTTTTATTTTACCAAAGGGTTTGTGTATAAAGCTCTTATCAAAGGAAAAAAAAAAAAAAACATTCAAATAAGGAAAATTGTCAGGAACAGAAAAAAATTTTCAACACAAAAAAAAAAAAAAAAACTTGCAGTAAACCCAACACACATTCTCTATTGCTATTTAACATTCCAGAGGCAGAGTGGAATAAATAGATGGCATTTAGTTTTAGCATCTATTATGAGGGAAGATGTGATCTTCCTTTTAGCCCTTTGGGTGCTGGTTTCATTTTGTCACTTAGGCATTTTTTTTTTACAAAAATGATCAAAATTTTAATTTTTTCTAAAATTGATATTTTTTGTATTAATGATTTGATACATTAGAAAAATATTTATCTTAAAATATTGATGATAAATATAGATTATTACAGTTTTTATAAAGACATTTGATAATTTTAATGATTTAAATGGAGGTTATATATATAAATGCATGAATTTTTAAATAAATAAAATGAAAATTATTTTCAATATCTAAATATATTTAATATAAACACATAATATTCTTAAATATTGGACAGTTACAGGATTTTTAATTATTTTTCTTCATATGACAATCCCTGAAGTGTGGACACAATGCTGGCTTATTGGGGCAATTTGGGCAGTAAAATGTTGTTTGCTTTCTTTTGAAAACACCATTTACCCCTTTTTTACATTTGATAGGAAGGCATACCAAGCCAACCCAACCAGGAAAATAACTAAACAAACAAGGATCAAATTTCTTATGGCTGGCAGAAATAAGTCAGCAGTGTCATATTTTAATATGACTAGCATAGACTGCTGCACTGAAAAGATTTAATTTTTATAGCATGTGGACTGAGGTCGCTTCCTGACCCTACAGACTGAATCTTCAAAGCCACTATTGTTGTCTCCCATACCTAAAGGGTTAATAAAATATACTGACAAACTTTAATTCAACACCCTGAGGAATCAGATTCTTTGTTTAAATTAAAGCTGGTATATTGAAATAAATATGATGTTTTTTTTTTTTTTTTAAATAGATGTTCAATATACACAAGGTAATAAGACCAAATCCAAATAAATAGTGTGCGACGTTTCGGTAACTTTGTCTTCAGACAAAAGTACTGAATGAGAAATTTTACCACAGCATGTATTAAATAATTACTGTTATCAAGTGTGTAAATTCAATAAGTGTTGAATTTATAGTTTGTTGAATTAAAGAGGTTTTACTTCAAATAGTTTACCCTAATAAAGATTCTTCCCTACTTTTATCCTTTGACAAAATTAATAAGGAATCTAGAACTAGGTTTCTTTTTAAAATTCTTTTATTTCTCAGCTTTCGGACCAACATGCCCTTCAACACCCAGAAGTACTACTTCTAGCCAATTATAACACACACCCTGCTGTGTTAAATTGTAATCTTTGTTGCCTCAGAGGAGTGGTCCGAATCATCATTGAGAAGCCCTTCGGCCATGACCTGAACAGCTCCAACGAACTGACGGCCCACCTCTCCGAGCTGTTTGAGGAGAACCAGATCTACCGCATTGACCACTACCTGGGGAAGGAGATGGTGCAGAACCTAATGGCCCTCAGGTAGGAGGAACCCACAGTCTCTCTTTGCTGGAGGACATCTATTTTAATGCCAGTTGGGGGGATATTATGATGTGATAAATAGCTTCATTTCTTATGTATAACCTTGCTAAAGTGTGCCTGGATCATGGTGACATGATCAACGAAAGCTACACCCCATTCCATGAGATCATGAACTCATAGAATTTGTGTAATATTTGCACAAGGGAATAAGAAACAACAACAACAACATAACCTCGCTTAAACAGCCTTTCTATATCCAAAGTTTGAAGTTCCAATTGTTCTAACAGGAGTTATAACAACATAATTGCTTGGTCCCAAGTTATGTTGTTTTAAGACCAGTGCACAGTAAAACCTGTTTTATGGGCTAAAAATTGACTTGTTATCTGACTCATGTATTTGACCCTGTGTGGTCTCCATGAATTTAAACCATTTTTTAAAAATCATATACATGCATTAAAAAATGTATTAAATTATATAGATTTCAAATAATTGTGGGGGTCTTTGGGTAATAACTTATTTCCTAAATAAAAAAAGATCAAGGAAAACTAAAATATTTGTTAATATTTTCAGGTTTATTTATTATTTTTAAATAACAATAAACAAGGAATCCTGATTGCCAATTAAAAGAAGAAAAAGAGTTTAAAAATTAGCACTTGCACAAATTTGAATTCTTTCATGCACATTCCCTTATTGGGCCTCTCTTGCCCCATTAGGATTCCTCATGGAATGGGGTGTAGCTTTCATTGATTATGGTACCATGATCCAGGCACACTTTGGTAAAAGTCTGACTTTGCCTGTAATTTGAGGACATTCCTAACATGGAAGCCATTGCTGCTGACTCTAACATGAATACAGACACAGCTCTTCCATTATCCCTGGAGTGGGACACTTGCTGAGGTCTATCAACTGGGTCAATTGAACTCAGTATTTTTAGAGGTCTTTCTCCTCTTCTAACAATGCCGGATTATGATTCCTTGTTTGATTAGTGTAGAAAGTTGATCTTGTGGTTGTTTGTGTGAGTGTAACTTCAATGTCCAACGTGGGTTCCAGATTCGCCAACAGGATCTTTGCCCCGGCCTGGAACAGAGAGAACATCTCCTCCATCCAAATCACATTCAAAGAACCCTTTGGTACTGAAGGCAGAGGTGGCTACTTCGACAACTATGGCATCATCAGGTGAGTCTCCTGGTTGGTCATATTCCTCCAGGCCTCTTAGTGATCTTTAAGTTTAGGTGTCTTGGTGGGAACTTGTTTGGTGATCTTACACCAAAGCAAGATTCCCACAGTTTTTTTTTTTTTTTTAAGAAAAAAAAATGCAACAATTTATAAGGCAATAATGAATGTTATTGAGCAGCTAGAGTTTGTGCTAAGCACTTTCAATATATAACAAATGAAAACATTATAAGACGCGAATGTTTATTTTCACAAATAAATCAAACTTCTACTGTCCTTTCTGTGATGAAAAAAAATTGGGAGGGCTTGGCTCATCAGTGGTTAACGCTCCCACAAGTTTCACCAATTTTTAATCTACCAGACCGCTTCTTTAGAGCTCTAATACTGTATTGAATCATTCTGTTCATATATGCTGCAATGAAGGGTGGAATCTTAGAAATGGTATTCAAGTGAACTTTGGACATAAACTTTCAATATAGATGATCACAGCAGCAGGATAAACAATATAGCAACTCCAGTAGAGGATTACAGTGAGTGGTGTGGTCCAGGGATGTGATGCAGAACCACCTGCTCCAGATCCTCTCCCTAGTAGCCATGGAGAAGCCAGTGTCCACCTCCGCCGAGCACATCAGAGATGAGAAGGTTGGTACTGTCATCTTACATTTCACTCTAAATAACATCTCTCACCCCATTCTCTACCTCTTATATCTTAGTTTTAAGAAAACAAACATACCACTGAAGCAAAACATAATATGGATAAAAGGTAATAAGATCAAATTCAAATAAATAGTGTGTGACATTTCAGTAACAGTGTTGTTACCATCATCAGACAAAAGACTGAATTAGAAAAAAATATAGAACAGCATGTTCTTAAATAGTTCTGTTATCAAATGTATAAAACCTTTTTTATCCAAATTGTATATACTCCTTATCATTTTTGAAAAACAACATATTACATAGAATGGCTTGTGTCACTCCACCTATATAAAATACAATAGTTGTGTGGAGTGGTGAGAGGCTCCAACAGTGAGGAGTATCACCGCTGTCAGCTAGCTGGTACCAAGCTCCAGTGTGGTGACAGGTGAAGGTGCTCAAGTTCATCCCCCCAGTCAAACTGGAGGATGTGGTGCTGGGACAGTATGAGGGGGACCCCTGTGCCCCCCATGATGACCCGGCCAGCCAGGGCTACCTGGATGACCCCACGGTGCCCCCCAACTCTAGCACCCCCACCTTCGCCCTGGCCACCCTCTTCATACCCAACGAGAGGTGGGAGGGAGTTCCCTTCTTCCTGAGGTGTGGCAAAGGTTGGTTCTCGCTGAATTATCTCTGTCAGTTATTGGGCCTTTCAATTTAGATATCTGCTGGACCTTCGCATGTTTTTTTTTTTTTATTATTGTCCCATTGTATATGTATACGAGGTCATGGAGACTGAATTCATGGATTAATTTGCAATCCTTCACATATGTTAAATTTAGGAATCTAATGTAAAACTTGTAAGTGCAAATGTCAAACTGCTTTTCACATGTGTAGACATGTGGTGCACTTACAGTAAAAGCAGTCGCCGACTTCTACCCATCATGATTATCATGGCCTGTACCATGTTTACTAGGGATGATATAAAAAAAGGAATCTAATGTGTGAATGTAATGTTGAAGTTTATTGGCTGATAATGCAAATGGCACCATATTTTCTGGTAATAAATGGGAATCTTACAAGATTAAATTTAAGAAACAGAAATATAACCCAGAGCAGAAATCTGTCATATCCCATCAATTACCATGTGGGAAATCTTGGAATAAAATATTAGTAAGGAGAGAGAGAAGTATATCAACTTGTTAAATAATCCAGGCTTGGTTCAATAATTATATCAACTGGTAAAAACTGATTCATCTTTACTGGTGGGACTTCAGTATTACATCTTCTTCTTCTTTCTTATCTCCACTCAATCATATTAATTGACAACCATCATGATTGGGTGAAGTAGAATCTGTCTGCCTTTGTCATTAAGACTGGGAGCACTACTCAGTGGCAGGCCGACTTAGCTCTAAAAGAAATGGCCACCTCTGACATGAGGAACAGATGCCATGTGCAGCCGCTCCTAACATGGAGTACAAACGCTGCTCATCCTGTATCCCTGGATTAGGAGCCCTTACAGGGTATTACATGGATAAGTTAACCAGATGCTGTAACAACACAACTTGGAGGAGACCAATAGTTTGGCCCATTGTACCATGGGTAAAACAATGATGTCATAACCACATTGCTGTTATAGATAAACTGTAATAACAGGGTTATTACACTATTATATATGTATATACCTATCAATATAATTCTAGAATCTTACAGTGTTTAAAAATTACAGATTTGTTTGTTTGAATGTTAGAGAATGGGAAGATCCTAACTGTATAGACCAGAGCCAATTCATTTCTTGTTTCTTGTCTCTGTGTGCATCTCTATCACAGCAGTCACAATGTTCTCTTCATTGGAAAATGGGTGTCTTTGCCACATTAGTCACCTTGGACCAGAGAGTTTAGTCAAATATTCCAAAGGTCCAGGGAGGTTTGGTCAACTTCAAACCCCCCCAATTCAGTTATTTATTGCTTTTAAACATAATGCTTTGAGTCTTTTTTTCCAAAATAGCAATGTTTTTGAAGCTCAACAATGGGTTGAGCAAATATGTAAATGATAATAGTAGCTTAGCATTGCCATTTTACTTTAAAAGAAATACAAAAGAGTGATTATTTGGACTCCAATTTTGTTGCCTTCAATAATTATCTTTCTGTAGACTGAGTTTATTCTATGACTTGAGACCAGACTGTTTTTGTAAATACCATGGGAGATCTCTGGACAGATCCCAACCTTTGTAGATTGCTATATCAGTAACCTTTAAATATTGGTGCTGTTGTACAGTTTGGGGCGAAAAATATAAAGAGTATTATTAATAAAATAATACTCTTTCATAAGCTACAACTTGGATTATAGATTATAAATAAAAGGTACTAAGACCAAATAAATAAATAGTGTGTGACATTTCGTTAACAGCGTTGTTATCAGACAAAAGACTGATGAAACGTCACACACTATTTATTTATTTGGATTTGGTCTTATTTACCTTAAAAAAAAAAGGTTATTATGTCCCCCTAACATGTAAGTTATGTGGTGGTGTGTAGCATTGAACGAGCGCAAGGCAGAGATCAGGCTCCAGTTCAAGGATGTTGTTGGAGACATCTTTGAAGGGAGCTGCAAGCGCAACGAGCTGGTGATGAGAGTCCAGCCTGGGGAAGCCATCTACCTCAAGATGATGACCAAGATCCCGGCCACGGCTTTCAAGATGGAGGAGAGCGAGATGGAGCTCACCTACAATGACCGCTACAAGGTATGGCTGCTGCTCTTCTGGTGGAATACAGTTTTCTCATCACCATTTTTACCAATTGAAAAAATTGAAAAAAAAAAAAAATTGAAAAAAAGTGAAATTGTACTGGAATCAGATGGATCAATTAATAAAAAATGGTGCAATTATCACAGTAATAAAAATTTGCTTAAAAATGCTTTCAGCTTCATAGTTTTCTTAGCAGTGCTTGATACAGAAATGACAAATATATTAGGCTTAGTCACCTTTTGAGGTTCTTTCTCCCCAGGACAAGAGAGTACCCTTATCATTACAAGGATGGAGTTGAAAGTTTATTCAGACTTTGATTTTGTCCCCTTTTGAGTTGACTATCCTGACACTGCCAATCCTCTACCAGAAACGTACTGGCGTAGATTAGAGAATATCCTGTTGAATGAGGTGGTGAGAAACAGAGCTGGAGCTTTTGCGTTGTTCAAATTTTGGAAGACGGCTGAAGAGAAGAGGAAGCTATATACATAATCTAATTGATGTAAATAATTATATGCAAATTGTCGCGTTCAGCGGCGTAGCGCCCAGGCTCTATTTTGCCCAGACGCCCGAAGTCTCTTATTCTGGTCCCGGGGAGGAAAAAAACCGTGGAATCTCAAAGGTAGAGAAGAGCGATTCCCAAGAAGTCAAATCTACGGAAGTGTCTAAGGCAGGTATCAATCAAGGCGTAGACCTCTCGAGAGCGGGCCGAGAAAACCACACGACTCTAACCAGTCAACATAATAGTTTATTTTTTGTCACGAATATATATACACATAAATATTTACATATGACAAATATGTTTCTTATAATGGATTAAATTTACATATATTTAGAAAAATATAAATCTATAAGAAAATTAACATTCTATTCCCAACATACTCCCACCTTGAGTTTTTTCTACAGAAACTCAACCAATAGTTGGGAAACGATCGTTCATTCCAGTTCTTTAGGATTGGGCTATCTTCGTAGGGTCTTTACTGGCTTCTCCTCGGGAGCCTCCCCGGCGTGGTTCCGACTGTATACTCCTCAAGGTACTCCCCAGATCGGCGGGTATCTCTAAATTGTAGAGCCGTTGAACCGGCCTAATCTGGACGCCCTTGCTGGTTCTCAACTTGGCGACCCTCACAGGTCCATCTCGGCCAGGGTAGACCTCCACAACTCTCGCCAAAGGCCAATTGACTCGCTTAGCGTTATCTTGTCCAATCAACACCAGATCTCCCACCTTGATAGGTCTTGTCTTCGAGCGTCTTCTAGTCTCTTGTCTTAAGAATCCAAAATACTCCGTCCGGAATCTCTTCTGAAGACTAGCCCTTTCAATTGAGTTGATTTTAAAACAATCTTTCTCTTTTCCGAGTTCACAATATCTGGGTCAGGGTATATTTCCCTATGGGGCCAATCTCTTCTTGGTCTTCTCAACCAACTCGGGCCCTCCCACCACTTCGATCTCTCCAGAGAATCGGCTAAGCACCCCCGTGATGGTAAATCCGCTGGATTCAAACATCCTGGTACACGACACCAATCCTCTGTCTCACTGAGAGATCGGATCTCCATAACTCGATTCATTACAAAAGTCGCCCAGTTATCTTCCATTGCAATTTCTGGAACCTCTTGAGAACATTGAGCTTTACATCCTGAAGAATCAGGATCTTATGCCGAGGCATCGTCTTTAGGCTTAGAGGTATCGTCTGAAGGCCCAGAGGTATCGTCTGCAGGCCTACAGCAGTCATAGGACTCTGAACTCTTCCTTAGAGATCTCAAACCACTCAATATAATAGTCCTATGATCTACAGGATTCGCAATCCTTTCCGGTCTAGCACTTTCACCAGACTTTCTGGAGACTTGTCTCCCAAATTAAGACCTTTTCGCTGGAGTAGGCACTTGCCCCTTTGGAGAACTGGCCGGAGTATATAACATTGGAGTTACTGCAGCTCCAGAAACAGTTTCCTTCGATACAAGTCACATTCCATTGCTTGGAAGATATTTGCCAATTGAACCTTTTTCTATTGGCTCTCTCCTCACATAGGTGATCTGGACAGTGCAACCCTGCTTAGAAAGCGTTTCACCTTCTCCAACCATGCATCATCCTTCAACCATTTACTTTTCTTCCGGATTTAGAGGCACGGGCACTCAACCAAAATCGTCTACAACGATTTCCTGCTCAAAACCATCAGTTGTCCATCTTTTTTTTCCAAAGAAATTTGAGGTAGTCCCAATCATTATCTCTGATGGCGATCATCTGGAAATATCTTTTCAGGTCGGCCACAACTCCGAACTTATTCCTCCGAAGCTTTATCCTTATCTCAGGGATTCTTCTCAGCAGACTGTGTATCCTCTTCATATATCGCTTCAACGAGAATCCGTTTCGTCCTCGATAGGAAGCGCCGTCTTTCGCTGGCCGTACAGGCGCAGCCCTGGAGTCACACCCACATACAGGGCGATCAGGCAAATAGTATCCCTTTACTTTAAATTCCGCATCTCCTAACTGTCCTGCTTCCATCAATTTACTCGATGCTGGAACTCTGACAACTCTTTCCTCAATATCATCAATGGACTCAGCCTCACCATCTGCAATCTCCACTTGATCCGCGCCTTCAGCTACCGCTTTAGAGTTGCTCACCGATTCACAAGCCTCAATTGCAGTTCCAGAATCCTCCACTTCATTATCCTTGGTTTCAGCTTCAGAATCCTTTACTCCGTCGCCCTTAGGCTCATTTTCAGAGTCTTGTACTCCGTCTTCCTTAGGCTCATTACCTTGTTCTGCATATGGCCTTTCTGCCATCCTTAAATCGGTACCTTGTTTTACATAGAACAGCTTCACTTCTTCGGTGTTCTTTGAATCCATTCCTTGTTCCACATCCAGCACTTTCTCTTTATCTGCTTCAACGGATTCTTTCTCAACTTCAGCCCTATTACTTTCATCAACTTCTACAACAGACTTCTTCTTGACTTGAGCCTTTTCACCGTCTTCAGCACAGCGCTCTCTTACTACTTGAGCCTTATTACTTTCTTCAACAGCAATCTGCTTGGATGGCTCCTTTACCATTTGCTCGGATGATACCACCATCTCAGCATCTTCCTTAATAGAAGCTGGATCAACTCCTTTCATCAGGGTAACTCCGACAACACTTGGCTTCTCACTCATCCCGATTTCCAAACTGCTTCCATCGCAGATCCTCATATCCATTCCTTGTTCCACATCCAGCACTTTCTCTTTATCTGCTTCAGAGACATTCAAAAAACCAGCAGCCGTGGGCAGGGGATTCCTCTTATTTCTTCGATACTTCACGATAGAGCTTTGTGACTGAGGGTGCTCATTTGATGGTTGGCCGGCTGTTATTTCGTCCCGCGTGCCGAACGTGCTTTCTAATGCAATCAATTGTCTCTCCAAAAATTCAATCAAATCTCCAAGAGAAAAAGCTCCTGTGAATTCCCGATGTAATTCAAGCTTTAAGTCTGATGGCAATAGCTTGAGGAGTAAAGGGCACAATAAGTTACCGTAGCTATCAACGACAACACCCAATGACTCCAAACTTCTAATCTGCACCAGGATTCTGCCGTACAATTCTCTGAAAGCCCCCACGTCCTTTGTCACTCTAAGTGGTTTCAAGGCCAAGAGGTTGTTCATATGCACGTCGATCAACCTTTCCCTTTTTCCGAAGCGTTTCTTCAACAATTCAACGGCCTTATCGTAATTTTCCTCAGATAGGCAAAATCCTTCCACAGTTTGGGCCGCCGTTCCACCCAAGTAGGCTTTAAGATAGTTAAATTTATCTATCTTGGTCAAGTATTCATTCTTATTGATTGATGAATCGAAGGCATTCCAAAAAGTTAACCACTGGCTAATTTCCCCGTAGAATCTTTCCATTGTTAATTTGGGTAACTTAACCATCCCAGTTAGAGTCGGTCGACTGATTTCTCCTGGATATTCCTTCTTCGTGGCAGTTGCAGTTTCCCTCTGCATTCCTTCCGCTACCACCAGACTTCTTTTCTTTAGCAAATATTTCCACGCCACGGCCTTTTCCCGGTATTCCTCTACCATCTTTAGATCTTTCTCTAGATCTTTGATGTCAATCAGCTTACCGATTTCTTCGTCTACCCGCCTCAGTTCTTCGTAGACATCCGAAAGCTGCCCCAGCAGTTCCTCGTGGTCACACTCCTTGTGCACGTCGTATTCCTCTATTCTTTTCCCGTACTTGGATAAAGACGTGCGGAGTATGGTTCTCTTCTTCTTGAGTCTCTCTAGTGCTTCTTCTCTCTCCATCTTCTGATCCAAAAGGGTTCCAAATATAAGCACGGCTTTCTCCTCGAGTCCCGGCTGGGATGCCAAATGTCGCGTTCAGCGGCGTAGCGCCCAGGCTCTATTTTGCCCAGACGCCCGAAGTCTCTTATTCTGGTCCCGGGGAGGAAAAAAACCGTGGAATCTCAAAGGTAGAGAAGAGCGATTCCCAAGAAGTCAAATCTACGGAAGTGTCTAAGGCAGGTATCAATCAAGGCGTAGACCTCTCGAGAGCGGGCCGAGAAAACCACACGACTCTAACCAGTCAACATAATAGTTTATTTTTTGTCACGAATATATATACACATAAATATTTACATATGACAAATATGTTTCTTATAATGGATTAAATTTACATATATTTAGAAAAATATAAATCTATAAGAAAATTAACATTCTATTCCCAACACAAATAATCTATGTCAGGATTAGAATGACGTAGACCAGTAAAAGGCTTGTTGCTGCTGTGGTATATAGTCACAGTGTAGAAAACACTATACCTACTACATGTGGGTTTCTCTCTGCATTCTTAGTTCTCTTCTCTTACTCTGTAAACTGGCGAATCCTGTATAGGACGAGAGGTCCTCAATAAAGGCTTTTGTTGTTGTAGATTGAAGAATATTTACTACACATCTAGCCACCAGATGTTGACAACAATGACATGTTGCAGAACCTGCGAGTGCCGGATGCCTACGAGCGACTGCTCCTCGACGTGGTGTACGGCAGCCAGATCCACTTTGTGCGCTCGGACGAGCTGTCGGAAGCCTGGAGGATCTTCACTCCCCTCCTGGAACAGATTGAACAGGGCAAAACTCAGCCATACAAGTACAGGTTTGGAAGGTGAGTTTTACACCCAGTCAGTTATCTACTTGTACTCACTCAACAAAACTGTGCAGCCGAGGACCCAAAGAAGCAGATGAGAAGTGCCTACAACATGGCTTCAAGTTCTACGGCACCTACAAATACCCCAAGAAACAATAGTTGCCTATGTACCTGCACCATGGGACCAATTTGCAATCCTCACTTTCTCCTAAATTGTTGTTGTTAGCACCCCTCTTCACCCGTCTTTTTGCTTCAATTTCCTCATTATTATTATATATATTTTACAAAGTTACATTAGTTATGTTTTATTGTTCCTTCTTTTTTTTTTCCATTGTTGATTTGTTTTAAAAACTTTTTTTTATTATTATTTTTTTTTTTTTTCATAAATAAAAAATTTAATATTTTTATATACATTTTTGAAATGATCGTCTTTATTTTTTTTTTTGTTTAAATGTTATCTTTGAAACCTCTATATATATATAGACAGGTCACTTTTAATGTAAATCACATCTTACTACGTATTTAAAATCGGACTCTATAGAGAGGGAGGAGCTATTTAGAGGGGGGTTATAGACAGGTTTAACTGTACACATTTTCTATTTTATTTCAATTTAAAGCACTATGTCCCCCTAGGGACACTTACGCTGTCATACATGTATGCCTTTACATTTGTCTATACATATATATACAATAATTTTAGGCCGTGAATAGAATAGTCATATGATATTAACAATGAGAAATAGAGAGGGGGGGAGAAAAAAGAACTGTGTACAAAAGAAATAAGTGTCTGGCACACCTATTGACATGCCCACCAAAAAGAGATTAAAATGGAAGGAAAGGAAAACCAGGGGGTATTGTTGAGATTGTAGGTCAACGTGGAATGACTATACAATTGTAAAGTAAGGAACTAAGATGTTAGGGATCAAGTACTCTTTGGAATACAAGAAAATAAGACCTAGTCCAAATAAATTTTATTATTAATAATTCATTTGGATTAGTTCTTATTTTCTTGATAAGGCACAATTTGTGTTGCACAAGTTGAAGTATAATAAAAGAAAATGAGACCTAATCCACAAGAAAATAAGACTTAATCCAAAATAAAAGAAAAAAAGACCTAATCCAAAATAAAAGAAAATAAGACCTAATCCAAAATAAAAGAAAAAAAGACCTAATCCAAATTATTCTAAGAAGAATATTTCAAGTTGTCTTAAAAAAAACTATTTTTCCCTATCTGTTATCTTGTTTAAACACTTGATAACAGTACTATTTAAGAACTTGCTGTGATATTTTTTCTCATTTATTTTTTTGTCTGATGATGGTGACAAATGTTGCCGAAATGTCACACACCAATAAATTATTTGGAATAGGTCTTATTTTCTTTTATTCTTATTTTCTTGTATCTATAATCTAAATTGTGCTTTATCATACTCTTTGGAATGGATTCGCTGCTAGGAGGCAGGGCTGGATGGTCGCACCACGCTACGGCTCCAGATAAGTGTACTTTATTCTTTCTTTTTTGACCTAAAAATATTTTCTTCTTGCTTTTTGATTTTTCAAATTCGATCTTCTAAATAATACTATATATATATATCATATTTTTTGAAAAGTAAAATAAAGTTAACAGTGAAACAAAATGAGATTAATTGCAAAATTTGCATATTTAATGATTGTTTTATACATGGTGATTTGCATTACAAGGCCAATAGAGCTTACGGTAAAATTTGACGATTTTAAGACTAAACTCAATAAGATGAAATATTACAGGCATAGAACTGGTGTAACTTTGAAGCACTGTTCGATGGCTTACTGGCTAAAAGTGATCACGGCCTTATTGATAATTGGATGTATAGAACTAAATCCAGGGCCGAAAAGACAGGCCACATTGACAAATATGCCTCACTCAACTCCAGACAAGGCACCAATGGACGATTTAAAGCTACTGATAATTAACCTTTCGGCTGAAGTGAACAGATTGGGAAAGAAAATGGATACAAGGTTGCTTAATATTGAGCAGAAGATGGAGGATTGGGAACGAAGAATGACGGGAATAGAAACATCTATAGCTTTGTGCACAGATGCACTGGCGACTAACACGAGGTCAATTTCTCACAATACCCTAAAAATAAGGAATCTGGAAGAACGCGCGGAGGCTTTGGAGAGACGAGCCCGAGAAAACAACTTAATAATATATGGCATTGAATCAGCAGAGACTGACAGTCGGGAACTGCTGCTACAAAAGGTCAAGAAGTTAATGGCGGAAGATATGCAGATTACTGATGATGTGGTAATTGCCGAATGTCATCGCCTGGGCAGGGGACCAAAGGCGCCTATTCTGATTGAAGTTCCTGATCACGAGTCCAGAATAAGTCTCCTAAAGAACTCATCCAAACTTCGAATACTCAATATTTTTATGAGCAGGGATTACAGCCCCCAGATTAGAGAGCAGAGAAAAATTTTGATAGAAAAGAGAAGGGAACTTTACAAGAAAGGTATAGGATCGAAGTTGAGGGATAATAAACTTCTCCTAAACGGCATCAACTACATGGTAGTGGAGGGACAGGTGGTGAATGCCAAAGGAGAACCAATATAGCTAGAGGCACACCCGCGGATCTCTGTAAATAGAGAGATGTAAATATTCAGGTAATAAAATACATACAAATGAAGATGTACAATCTATAAACAAAACTCAACTCACAGGAACTCCTCATATTTCACATAGCAAGACTCATACTATTAAAGAAAGTCAACTTAAGGGTACAAATCTGAAACATAATAAAATTAAGATCGAAAAAATAAAACCAATGGTTGACATAGCTAAAAACGAACGATTCATGTATTGGAATATAAACGGCTTTTTTAGGATAAATTCTCTCTTTCCACTGTTCGAATATTAGAAACAATTTGAGATGTTCGCGCTTACAGAAACTTGGTGCCATTTCAATATCGACTTGAACCTGGCGAACTTCGGAATGTATCAATCACCTGCTGTAAAGTCAACAGATAAAGGGAGAAGCTCCGGAGGTATAATTCTTGGCATAAATAAAAAACTACAGTCCCAAATTGACAATGTTGAAATCGAAACCTCTTGGATTGCAGTCACACTCAATCCAAGTTTAGACAATGACTCACCAGCGATCTGTGTAATATTCGTATATCTACCCCCAAACGATACGCATGCTACAAACCTTGGACAACTATTTCATTTGATGAAAAATAAGATATATAACGGGTTTGAAATAATACTGGTCGGCGACCTGAATGTCCGTATTGGCAATCTGGGGGGTTACCATAATTTGATAGATACTTCAAACCTTATTTCAACTACCCGAAATTCCTGTGATCTAACAAAATCTGCCAAAGCGGAAATATTTATTGACTTTCTTGATAAAAATTACTTAACTATAATAAATGGTAGATCCATTAATGATAAAAGTGGTAAATTTACAATCATCTCCGAAAGAGGCTCTTCTGTGTTAGATCTGGCGATTGTCTCACCTGCGGCGCTTGAACACATAGCAGATTTTGAAATTGGTTGTATGCCATATTCGGATCACTTACCAATAATTTTAAAGTTTATCGGCCCAAATAATAAAACTGAAAATTGTTACATGGAGCCTAGTGCCAAGATTAAATTTTCCTGGTCAGTAGATAAAATCCCAACATATATAGAAACTTTAAAAGAATTAACTCCCGAACATCCAGCTGACTCCACAATTGATACTCAGGCTGAGGATTTTACTGGTTTAATTCAAACAGCAATGTTACGCTCGGGGACGCGGATGGAGACAAAAACAAAAAATATAAAATCTAAGCCATGGTTCGACAAAGACTGTTATTTGGCTAAAAAGGAAATGAAACAAAATCTTAAATTATACGTAAAACATAATATCTCGGCCGATAAAATTGCATACTTGTCGAGTAAGAAGAAATATTCAGCTATCCTAAAGCTAAAAAAAGGGAATATACTGACAAAATTCAAGTTATCCTCAGTAATGTAAAAGATCCTTCCCAATTTTGGAAGACTATTAATTCACTTAAATATAGGAATAACCTAAAAGGTGAAATTTCTATTGCAGACTAGAAGGTCTTCTATCGGGAGTTACTTGGTTCAAATCCAACAAAAGTTGTACAGCTACCACTTGAGATATTGGATATTGACCCCGAATTAGATTGTGAAATATCTCTAACTGAGGTCACCACGGAAATTTCCAAATTGGGTAAAAATAATATTATCTTGAAGACAAGATTGAATGATTGGATGGAGAGAAAGTCAATTTTGGCAGAAAATCAGGCTGGTTTTAGAAAAGGCTACTCTTGTCAGGACCACATTTTCACGCTCGTATCATTAATTCAAATGACCCTTAGCCGTAGAAGGGGAAAGTTATATGCCTTCTTCATTGACCTAAGGAAGTCCTTTGATACTGTGCCGCACCATCTAATTTGGAAAAAATTAGCATTAAATGGTCTGAGCTGTCGATTTATTAAACTAATTAAGAACTATTATACCCAAATGACGGCAACAGTCAGATGGCGGGGTTCCTTCACGGAGGCTATCAAAATACAAGCGGGAGTATTGCAGGGGGAGCCGTTGTCACCTTATTTATTCATTCTCTTCCTAAACGATCTGGTACCCCTGTTCGATGAATCAGAATTGCCAGGCATAAATCTTGAGAATTATGGAACTATACACCTTTTACTGTATGCAGACGACATAGTGATCTTAGGAGAATCGAAAATAAATTTGCAATTGAAGATTAACTTACTTAAAAAGTACTTAGAAGAGAACTGCCTAACGTTAAACCAAAATAAATCTAAAATAATGGTGTTTAGAAACGGTGGAAGAACAGCTCGTTCCGAGACATGGTTTTGGGGTCAGCAACCCCTGACAATAGTAGCTAAGTATACATATCTGGGTTACCCTCTGACTACAAAAATGTCGACCCAATATGCTTCCCAATACTTTAGAAACAAAGCACTGAATGCAATTAATGCACTTTGGAGAATCCTTACAAAGGCGCGAATAAAGTCCTTTACCTCAGTGATGAAACTTCTTGACACTATTGTTCTTCCTACGTTACTATATGCGGCACCAATGTGGGCAATTAACCAGCTGATGACAGTCAATAATACCCAAGATGCATTTCTTCGTCGTCTCTTACACTTACCAAACTTCACACCAGGATATATCCTCAGAAGAGAATGTGGAAGAATATCAACTGAACTTAATGCTGTAAAACTCACATTAAAGTTTTGGGTCAGGATTTTAAAAATGGAGACGAGCAGATTACCACATGCTTGCTTAAACTATCTCTGGAAAGTCACCGTGAAAAAGGAAATAGAAAACAGTTTTACTCAAAATTTAATAAAAATTCTAGACTCTAAGGGATATTCCTTTCTTAAGGGCTGCGAAGACTACTTAGCCATACAGAAAGAATTGCCAGGCATAATTAGAACCACCACAGACCAACTAATTCAAAACGATCAGATGAAAATCACTGATTCAACCCACTTTGCTCACTACAAATTTTTGAGTGAATCATTCATGACAGAGGAGTACCTACGATTAAATATCTCGCTTCCCAACAAAAGACTAGTTGCACAACATAGAGTTTTATGGCAATTTTTCAGGGAAGAAAGAAAAGACTTCTGGAAAGAAAATGGCCGGAACTGTTTACTTTGTAAGGATCTCATGGATGATAATTTGGTTCACTATTTCTTCCAATGCCCTCTCTTAACAGAAAAACGTCCTGAGATTTTCCCAAGCCCTAACTCTGGTCAATTTAGATACCATCGCATATGTCAACTTCTCTCTTCAGCTCTGAATGATGAATTACTGATTGTTAGATACTTTAAGTTCTGCACAGAAGCTGGGCGCATGAGAAAGAATGCAGGGCAAAGGATACTGGAGGATGAACTCTCTGTAAATAGGTAACTGAATGTGAGACAAACCTTATTTTGTTGTAAATGTTTCCTCTTCCCTCTCCTCTTGTTGACGTGTAAATACGGCGAATCCTGTATGGGGCGGAATGCCCTAAATAAAGGCTTTTGTTGTTTGTTGTTGTTGTTGTTGTACTCTTTGGAATGTTGCTTCATCTGGGTTGCCGGTTTTATTGGATCTATATCTTTATTTATATATAAAATGGGAGATTTTTTAAATCTTGATACTACATATACACTTAGGAAGTTGTACCTTTTAGCATGTATATTGGGATTCAGACAATAACTCTGAAATATATTTAATACACAGTGACTATAAGGCACAATTTGGATTATAGATTATAAAAACAAAGTAATAAGACCAAATAAATAGTGTGTGACATTTCGGTAACAGTGTTATTACCATCTTCAGACAAAAGTACTGAATGAGAAATTGTACTGCAGCATGTTTTAAATGTCTGAAGATGGTAATTTTAATTGTCTGAAGATGGAAACAATGCTGTTACTGAAACATCACAACTATTTATTTGGTCTTATTACCTTGATTTGATACACAGTGACATTTATTGAAGACACAAGATAACTAAGTGTTTAATAAAATTGCCTCAGTGTGCATCTCCTTCTTTGCCAGTCCCAAGCCCGGATGAAAAAGGAGGAGGGGGAGCAGTAACAAGCTCACTAAAAAACCTGGGTTCAGCTGGCCCGGCTGATAGTACCCTGTAAGGTCTGCTAATCCAGGTATACAGGATGAGCAGCGTTTGTACTCCATGTTAGGAGTGGCTGCACATAGCGTCTGTTCCTCATGTCAGAGGCGGCCATTTATTTTGGAGCTAAGTCGGCCTGCCACTAAGTAGTGCTCCCAGTCTTAATGACAAAGGCAGACTCATTCTACTTCACCCAGTGTGGAGATAAGAAAGAAGAGAAGTGGTATCAAAGACATTCCACTTCCTTAAGTTGTTGTCCATGAGTGTGTATACATGATGTATTAGCAAACCATCTGTTATAAGAAATTGAGCTAATTTTTGATGTGTAAGATACCTTCTAAAATGAAATAATTTTCTACTAAACTTACTGCAATGATAAAATAATGGGAGGGCCTTGCTCATCAGTGGTGAACCCTCCCAGTGGTTTCGGCAGTTCAAACTACTGGGAGGGTTCACCACTGATGATTCATATAGGACCAAGATATTTCATGTAGGTAAAACAGGTAAAAACATTTGGAACCTTAGAAACCCGTTTTGCTGTTACTACAAGGTAAATTCATGTTCCTAAGGAAGCTGGATCCAATAAGCCTACAATATCTACAATGGGCAAAGACCCTGAAACCTGTACAGAGTTAACTGATCTAGATTTTAGCTACAAGTAAATAAGACCTAATCCAAAATTAATAGTGTGTGAATGTGCTTTATCACTGATCTAGATTTGAAACCTGGAAAGTACTTCACCTAGCATTCTGTTATAATTAGTTTTTTTTATCTACTATATAAATCTGTAACACAATTCATCCTCTTTTCATTACCTAATCAAAATGAAAACAATACAGTAGAACCTCCATGAGAGGATACCTCTGCACAAAGGACAGTTTTCATTTCCTAAATTACCGTTTTTACTATTAAGCAACTCTCCGGTAAAAGGACACCTCTTTCTAAAGGACACTTTGACTCTGTAACCAGGTGTTGTCCTTTACAGGAAGGTTCTACTGTATCAACAACAAAAAGCCTTTTATTGGAGACCTATACAGGATTCACCCAGGTCAGGGGTTAGCAAACTTTTGAGTCGGAAGAGTCAAAATGATAATGTACAAAATTTCAAAATTTTTAAAAAGCTACAAAACTTTTTTCTTGCCAACAATAGATAGTACTTGCATAAGAGTACTATATGCAGCTGCACATCCAAAGAGCCGCATGTGGCTCACGAGCCACAGGTTGCTGACCTCTGGTCCAGTGGAAAATTGCTTAGTTATTTACAGGTGATTGTTCATTTACATATCCATTTACATAGGCTCTTTTTTCTCCGTGTTTCTTCTCTTGCGAATTTATTTTAAATTAATAAAACTGGGGGATAGCAGAATATTGCCAGACTCCCAAGAAAAAAGAGCCATCAGATGTGGTGATTACCTGCCAATATGTGATAAGCAGTCCTAGACCAACAGTTATCAACATATCTATACATTTTAAATTGCAATTTATCTACAACAACAACAACAAAAAGCCTTTATTGAGGACCTCTCGTCCTATATAGGATTCGCCAGTTTACAGAGTAATTGAAGAGAACTAAGAATACAGAGAGAAACCTATATGTAGTAGGTATAGTATAGTATTTTCTACACTGTGACTATATACAACAGCAGCAACAAGCCTTTTACTGGAATCAAAGTCCCAAACGGGATTCGTCATTTTAATCCTGACATAGATTATTTGCATATAATTATTTACATCAATTAGATTATGTATATAGCCTCCTCTTCTCTTCAGCCGTGTTCCAGAATTTGAACAACGCAAAAGCTCCAGCTCTGTTTCTCACCACCTCATTCAACAGGAGCTCCAAAGAGAGTCCCTCAAGGCCTATTTCACTGAGGAGCACTTCTCATTCGTCTTTCAGCCCCATATATGAGAGTATATGGTGATGTAGCCCCGGCTCCATTCTTGTCCCGCAAATCTCGCATGTCCATCCGTCTGTTTTAAATATTCTGGGGCGATCATCAGCAAAGAGCACCGAGAGGATTCTCAGTCCGGCAATACACCGTTTGACCCGGAGCGGGAAATCGCTGGACAAATAGTGTTCCGGTAACGGAGTTGAGCAGATGTTTTTATAGTGGAGGTAAAGTCTTGAATTTATTATTCTTGTGTGATCCTTTTGCAGAGACTGGTCTATTGCAGTCCTGATTATGTAGGGAATTTCTCTTTGTAATGTTCTATAGTCTGTGCAGCAATTCAGCCATTGAAATCCGGTGTTGTTTAAAATATTAACTATACTTCCCGTGAAACCTATATATTTTTTCGTTGCGTTTGAGATTTCCCACAGCTGTGACAAGCAGAGCAGCGGCAGTCTAGTTTCACCCATTCCCAGCATTCTCAACCAAAACTTTAAGGTAAGTTTCAAGACTGTAACGCTGAGTGACACTCTTCCCAATTCTATCCTGAGCATGTATCCAGGGGTGTATCTTGGTAGATTTAGATATCTTCGCATAAATGAGTCCTGAATTTGATCAACAATTAATGTATGCTCATTTGCCCAAACAGGTGCCGCGTATAGCAGGGTTGATAAAACCATCGCGTCAAGAAGTTTCATAGAGGATTTAAGAGAGTTCATCTTCGACCTGGTCAGAATAGGCCATACCGCACCACTGGCCGCGAGAGCTTTACCCTTATAGTATAATGCGGCTTGCTTAAAAGAGTTTGTTGAGGTGACTGGATATCCTAGATACATGTATCTTTCCATGACATTCAGTGTTTGTTGTCCCCAATACCAATTATCGGATTTTGAGCGCTTCCCACCATTGCGAAATACCATTATTTTTGATTTGTTTTCGTTCAGCGTTAGCATATTTTCCTCAAAATATTTTCGTATCATATTAATTTTTAACTGCAAATTGTTCTTAGATTCGCCTATCAGTACAATATCATCTGCATATAGTAACAAATGGATATTTCCATGCTTTGGCAGATAAATACCAGGTATATCAGAGCAGTCAAAAGTACTAATCAGGTCGTTAATAAAAAGTATGAATAAGTAAGGAGATAGTGGCTCACCCTGTAACACTCCGGATTTTATTTTGATAAATTCAGTGAATGAATTGTTCCATCTCACCGCAGCTGTCATGTTTTCATAGTAATTCTTAATTAGATTTATAAATCTGAAATTCAATCCAATGTCTAACAGTTTTTTCCATAGGAGAGCTTGGGGCACCGTATCAAAAGCCTTTTTAAGATCGATAAAGAAAGCGTAGAACTTTCGTCTTTTACGTCTAAGTGTTAATTGGATTAGTGAGACTAAAGTAAAAATATGATCCTGACATGAATGTTCTTTTCTGAAACCCGCTTGATTTTCCGGTATAATTGCTCTATTTTCGGTCCAGTTGCTTAGCTGTATTTTCAGTATTGATGAGAAAAGCTTAGCGAGGTTGCTTAGAAGTGCTATTCCCCGATAATTGTGAGGATTGTCGGCATCACCATTTTTAAAGATGGGATGTATAATTGTTTTGCACCAGGTAAATTGCAATTTATCTATAAAATTTGTTAAATTTTCTGACAATGTATTTATTTTATACATATAATCAAATATTATCTCTGCAGACCTTACTGCAATGATAAAAGTTATTGTATGTGTGAATGAGAAGACTTGGTTCTCAGTGGTGAACCCTCTCAGCTGTCCTTCCAAGCCTTCTCAACCAATAACTTTTATCATTGCACTAAGTTCTGTAGAGATAATATTTGGTGATTTGTGTAATAAAATAAACACATTGCCAAAAATTATAAGGCACAATTTGGATTATAAACACAAGGTAATAAGACCAAATAAATAAATAGTGTGTGATGTCTGAAGATGTTACAATGCTGTTACCAAAACGTCACACGTTATTAATTAATTCGGATTTAGTCTTATTACCTTGTGTTTACATTGCCAAAAAAATTGTTACAAACATCAACCGATCTATAAAAATTCCCAAAAAACAATGATGATAATGGATGAATGGCAAAACAATATGTTGTTGTTGTTTCTTATCCCCTTGTGTAAAGATTACACAAATTCCAGGAAAACAATATGCCACCATTAGTCAAGTCAGTGCTACCAGCAAGAGACTGAATCTAGTCTTCAACAATGGTATTAGTTGTTAGGAGTAACCTCATCCGAAGCCATGTTCCACTGCCACCATTTGTTTCTTAGAATCAATGGCAGCAGATGTTCATTAGGTCTGCCTTCACATAAATTTGCTTCATTTTTAGGTACTGAGAGCTAAGAAAGTAGATGAGAAACAAACAAAGCATAAAAAAAGTTATTTTATTTACAAAAGTTGAACAAAAATCCAATAATCACAATGAAAAAAAATACATATATATTAAAAATACAATATATAATAGATCTGTTTATGGGGGCATATAACATTATAAAACTATATAATAGAGGTCAAATATATTAAAACCTATATGTAATTATGTATATGTGGTATATTGGACTCAATATGACAGCATAAATCCCGTCACCGTCAAGGCACAATATTTGAGCAATTATTGCTACAATAGAGGTTATGTAAATATGTTAGAATTTTCTCTCAGTTTGAGCATTGAGATAGCGATATTTAGCTGAGTGATTGACATATGTACAATATTTTTGGGGAGGGAACAAGGAAATATAAAACAGTAGAAATTTATAAAACATCTCTGTAGAAAAAAAAACTTCAAATAGCTGTCTGAACATCAAGCGCATAAAAAAACGAAACAATAAATTCAACAAAGGTGAGCCAGAGAGGCCATAACAATTTTTAAATTATAAAATTGTCTAAAAAAATCACAAGTTTATTTTAATTGATAGATTGCAATGATTATCTTATAAACAAGAGAGTAGATAAATTACTGAGTAGATCTATAATAATGGAAAAGGTGAAAAGTATTTCTTTCAATTTTTATAGCTCTTTCATTATTGTATTTAAGCATTTGTCTATTTGAATATCAGTTTCAGACTATGCAAATCTGTGGTTTATATGCAACTAGCTTGAGGTATGCAATTATATAAGTAAACTTTGAACTAAAATTTAAAAAAGGCATATCCTGATCACGCTCACGTGAACTTTTCTTAGATGGCAGAGCATTGATTTAGCCTGTTCCCTAATATATGGCCAACCCATTTTCTTCATAAATCAAGAAAAGCCAACCATGAATCTTAAACTTTGAACTGTCTGTCCCAAATGTAACAAGTTTGAAGAATCACAACTCAAAGAGAAAGAACTATTATAAAAGAGCTGCAGTTGGTAAGATTGCTGTCAGTAGAGATAATGAAGTGGCCATGCAGCCACCAATGGTACCCCAGCTAGGGTTGGAAGGGTTGAATTAAACTTGACACTATATAACACTCTGTAAAGAGACCAATATAAGGCTATTATGGCGGAGTATAGGATAGTAATTATAGATTTTGTGAAGTGGTAATTCTAGGCTAGTCACAAATACACTCATGGACAAAACTTTAAGAAGTTGTACCTTTTAGCATGTATATCTGGATTCAGACAATAACTCTGAAAGATATTTGATACATAGTGAATTTTGCTGAAGATACACAAGATAACCAAATGTGAACAAAATTGACTCTGTTTCCTTAAAAAAATTCAGACTTTCCACTTCCCTAAGTTTTGTCCATTAGTGTACATATCTCATAAAAACATGTTTTTCTGATCAAGATGTTTAGTCAATGTATACATTTCATAAAGCTCAGATGGGGTTGCTTATGGGAAAGTTTTTGAACACTACACTATAAATTTGTAGCAAAATAAAGTAACTACAGGTTGAAAAAGGAAACAATATTTGAAGGAGCTTCCAATAAAAATATAAATATTTTTAAAAACCTTGCAGTAAGTTGTGTGAATGTGTATCAAAAAGTTTTTTTTTTTGCTTATCCCTAGTACACGTGGTACAGGCCATGATAATCATGGTGGGTAGTTCGCGACTGCTATCAAAGGGTTTACTGTATATAGACCATACTGTATAAGAAGTGGTTTACATTGAATATACTAGCCATCCCCATCAGTTTAGATAGATTCCTTTCAATGACTCTTTTACAGATAATATATTTCAGGAGGGGGAATTTTTTAAAATAAATCTTCAAAATAAACGTTATATAGAGATAGCACACAAGATTATACATTCTATAGTTAGTAGCTGGCTTGATTTCAGTCCTATATAGAGACATTTAGTTCTTAGAAAATGTACAACAACCAAACATCACAAGAAAAATTTAATAAAGATTTTAACACACACAAAGAAGAAATAACAAATTGAAAAAAAATATATATATAATTCTAATATCATTTTATAAAATATTTTAACAAAACAAAAAGGGAAATCAGATCTAATAAACGGAAATACTAAAAAAGAAAGGGAGGGCAGAGGGGAGGGGTAAAAGGAAACAAAAATTAATAAATAAAATGTAAAAAAACTAACACAAAAACAAGCTAAAACAATTAGCATAGTAAAAATCAAAACAGAAAGGATTGTTGCGATATTGATGGAAAATTTACAACAATCGGACACAATATAATGAAGGTACAATTTAGGTATTGGATAAAAATACCTAGGTAACAAGACTAAATAAGTAGTTTAATGTTCCGGTAACAGCATTGAATAGAGACTGATAAAAATGGGGGGACATTTTACGCCACAATATTTTAATTTAAATACAGTAGAACCATCCTTTAGCGGACACTCCGCTAACGGACACTTCTCTACAAAGGACAGTTTTTGTTTGCGAAATTACCATTTTTACTATTTAGTAACTCTCCAGTAAGAGGACACCTCTCCCTGGTGGTGTCTTGTCCCCATGGAAAGGGGGGGTATCCCATTAGTCAGCCACATTTCAGAGTTCATGGTTACCGTAGTGGCTCAGGGCTCACAACACCGTACTTCGCCCTACAGAGCAGTTTCTTGCACCTCTCCCTAAAGAACACTTTGTCTCTGCAATTAGGTGTCCTTTAAAGGGACGTTCTACTGTATATAAAATCAATTTTGAGGCCTGGCTTTCCTCTCAGCTAAACCTTAGACAGCAATAACACAATAAAACATACAAAATGGATACAGCGAGCAGTATTAAGATAGATAGGAGTGTCACCTTAACATCATGTAGAAAATACCTTTTTTGTCTTGTTAACTGGGGATAACAACTTAAACAAACAGCTGCAAATTTCCAATCCCTTAACTGACAAACCTGACTCCCATTGTTCAATGCAGAAATCATTCCCCCAGGTAACACAACTTCCTGACAATACCATGAATGATGATTGTCAATGCCTGTGACAAATTATCATTATTATATTTCTAAAAAAAAGAGGTTAGAAACACAAGGTAATAACACCAAATCCAGGTAAATAAATAGAGTGTGATGTATTGGTAACAGTGTTGTTACCGAAACATCACACACTATTTATTTGGATTTGGTCTTATTACCTTGTGTTTCTAATCTATAATCGAACTTTCACCTTATCAAAAAAAAAAAAAAAGAGCTTGCTTTAAATAATTATTCCCCTTTGATAAGGAACATAAAGCTACATATATACAAATGAATAAACTGAATGTGACAGTTTGATAACAGTATTTTTGTCTACATTCCGTACTTTTGTCTGAAGATGGCAACAATGCTGTTACTGAAACGTCATGCTCAGTTTATTCATTTGGATGTAATGTTAAGGCACAATTTGGATAATAGATTATAAACACAAGGTAATAAGACCAAATACAAATAAACTACAACTACACACTATTTATTTATTTGGATGCAATGTTTTGTTACCTTAATCTACAATCCTAATTGTTCCTTATCATTCCCCCTCTTTGTTGTTTTATATTTCATTCAATAGCTGCTTTTTCTTCTATAGTTTTGTATTCTAAATAATTTTATTTTAGTTTGATATGTTCACAAAGTACAAAGTTTTTATATTCCAATTTTCTTATAATTCTCATAGGTTTATTATTTACAAAGTATTAAAAGAGTGGTGGCAAATTTACAAGTTTTCATCAAAATTGATGAATTTTAGCCGATTTTGGTAAAAAAAAAAAAAAAAAAAACCTTTTTACCAAGTTAAAAATATAAATAAAAAAAATAAGGTCGTTTGTGTGCTACAAATAAAGGTAACAAATGTTCAGATCTACCCAAGGAGAGTGTCTACATACTACAACTTGGTGTCAAATGGAGGGAGTACCCAACTCTTTGAAAATTACAAGAAATCTTAACTTTAGATATACCTTGGAAAGGCTTAGTGTAAAACTTCCAAGTAAGGGGGGAACCTAAAAAAAAAAAGAAGATACCATTATAGCTTTGAGAGATTAAAAACAATGAAATTTACTCTCATTTCACTTTTTAAAATCTTGATCATTATTCTCTTTCAAATTACCATCTTCAATTCAATCTATGGTTCAATTAAATAAAAAGGATGAAAATATTTGAAATAAAAAAAAAATTGTCAGGATTTGAATCAGGAAAATGGTTGAATAATGGCACAGTAGAACCTCCATGAAAGGAAACTGCTCTACAAAGGACAGTTTTCATCTTTAATTTAGGAGTTTCTATAATTAGTAAAAATGGTAATTTAACCATTTCTACTAATTAGTAACTCTGTGGTAAGAGGACACCTTCTCTATATTGGAAACTCTGTCACTAGGTTTACAGAGTGGTTCTATTACTGCACTAGACATTCTAGAGATATATTCAAGTGTGTAGAAAACAAAATAAGCTCATTTTGATAAGAAAAGACCAAAGGTAAAACGCAACAAGTTACTTTATTGAAGAGGTATGAGTTTGGCGAGGTCTCGAACAATAACGTCCTTCAACAGACTGCAGTGTAAATACAGCTTGTATTTGTATTCATGATCAAATTGTGAAAAAAGTATTCAAATTACAAATATATTCTCACAATGAGTATTTTTTTATTTAAAAAACGCTAGCTTTCAAGCGTTAATCGCTCTTGGGATCAAGTCAATATTATAGTAAGCCCGTTGAAGAGTGATTAACGCTTGAAAGCTAGCGTTTTTTTTTAAATAAAAAAGATACTCATTGTGAGAATATATTTGTAATTTTAATAGCTTGTATTTGTATTAGTCTGTTTAAGGACGTTATTGTTTGAAAACTTGCCAAGCTTGTACCTCTTCAACAAAGTAAATTGTTGCTTTTACCTTTGGTCTCTCCTTAGCAATGATACATAGTAATTCCTCCTATTGTAAGCCGCTTTTACCAATCAGGATTACATGGTGAGACAAAGAGACTAATCACTGAGAGCTTTCTGGTAACATTTCCTTCATCACATAGCTTATATACGTCAGTACTTCCAATACAAGTTTAACATCTTCATATGTGCTAACTCCATAGAGCATGATGAGCATTGCATTACATAAACTAGAACAGCAAAATTTGGACTAACAATTTTGTTTTCAACTTATTGTGAATCTGCAAATATTTGTCTCCTAAAAGGTTACAAAGGAACCATTCCTCATTAAGAGAATCTCAGTGATGTGAAACATTTCTTGGAAGGCTGAGAAGTAATAAATGTGACTAACCTCTTACTTATAGGAAGACATCAAAGCTGATGAAAATGCTCAATTCATACCTCCTCCAGCACAGTCAATCAATATATTTTTTACAGGTCCTTAACAAGCTCAGATAGAGTTCTTGATGACAGACAGCTCACTATCCCCCCATTTTCAAACTGGCAGTATTACAGTAGAACCTCCATGAGAGACACTTGCTAAAGGACACCTGTCTTCAAAGGACAGTTTTCATCGCCAAAATTGCCAATTTTACTAATTAACAACTCTCCAGTAAGAAGACACCTCTCCCTAAAGAAAACTCTGGCTCAGCAACTAGATGTTATCCTTTACAGGGAGGTTTTTTTTTGCTTATCCCTAGTACACGTGGTACAGGCCATGATAATCATGGTGGGTAAAAGAAGGTGACTGCTTTTACTGTAAGTGCACCACATGTCTACACATGTGAAAAGCAGTTAGACTTTACACTTACAAATGTGCCAGAGCCCCGTTTGGTTTACAGGAAGGAAGTTCTACTAAATCACAAAGTTTTTGGGGTTAAAAGAGTTTTTTTCCTGAAGATCTTCAGCATCCTTCCTCACTTGATCTCATTCCTTGATCAAAACCTACTTGAAATCATCTCTATACTGTCTATAATGCCCATATGAGCGTAACTGAAGCCTTCCTGAGCTTCTACAAAGACTGAAACAAGAGCAGCTCAGCTAGTTTATAGCTGCCTAAGAAAACTGTTTTGAAATAACATCATATATTAAAAATAAAATTGCTGCCCTAAAAAAAAACATCCTTATTAAAATTTGCCACACCTCATATATATATTTATGTACAACAAGGTAGAAACGGTTTCCTACAAGATATAAAAGAGAATCTTGTAGCAAACCACAACACACAGAGGTATAAAAATTGCTCTTATATATGTATATAGTGTATAAAAACTCTCTATGTAAAAGGAAAGAAGTACATATTTCCACAACAGGCACAGAGTGTTGTAGGTTATCACATTGAGCAAAGGCAAGACGGAGCAAATCTTGGCACAACAGGGTGGGCTGCAGTCTGGGGAAGGCCAACAATGGAAGGTTCCTTCAAAGTGTGGATAGCTATTATCATATAGTGGGATACCTAGCTTACAGTACTTATATTTTTACATTTATATAGGAGAACCAAGCTGGATATATGGCATTGGAAGATGCTTAGTAAAAGATAGATTTGGGAGTGAACTGCCAGAGGCTGCCTCAAGGAAGGCTAAATACCCCAGTTTATAGAACTAATCCTCTATTCAAGATTTCTGTTCTCTGGGCAGGTTGTAACATCATAGTCCTTTATAGCTATCCGTACAACTGTGTGGGTTGGAATACAAGTAAAAAAAAAAAAAAAGGTATATTCCCCCCTCCCTCCTATTCTGGAAGCTATTAGTGGCTTTTTGCTCCTCCCAAACCGGCTACAGAGACTGTGTAGTGACAACTTAGTGACAACATGATGTCTATATGAAAACACTACTTTGACCAGATGGTTAGAATACTTCCAATTCTGTTGAAGCATTGCCAACATCTGTAGGAATCATTTTATATATAATCACCTTTTGTTTTGGCAAGAGAAACAAACACTAGTCATTTAGAGAAAAAAGTGGGTTTCCACTCAAATAGGAACTGGTGATGATATCATGACAATACTTTTCATATATGGGATAAAGTTGATTTTAAAAATAACCATGAGAGAAAGAAAAAAAAAAACGGAACCATTTAGAAAAGGTGTGTGTGATTGTTTGTGACTTGGTGATTGTTGACCTCCCCCAGAATCTAGAGCCCACTAGAGCAGGTAGGTGACCACCTGCGAGGGAGTGTCCTTGGCCTGTGACCGGGCCATGGCAATGGACAGACACTGCACCCACTGCTCCGTCTTGCTGCCGTCCTTGGCCTTGAACACAAAGGTCTTGTCCTGCGTGAAGATCTCAAAGGCCTTGGGGATGTTGCGGCCTCTGCTGCTGATGGGCCGTACGCTGCGGATCTGGCTCACCTCGATGGGCTGGCCATCCTTGTCTCCTTTTTTCTGTGGGCACAACACACCTAGAGTCATTCCTTTCCTCTTGGTGCACTGTTTTCCTGATTGTGGATACCCTGGCTATCCCAATTATCATGCTAGCTAGGGTGGTAGAAATGTCAACACTCTACTCTGATAAACCTGGGCTTTGGAGAATATGAGAAATGTAGCCAGAATTTATTTTATTGTGAATGTCCAGGATAAAAATGTATGTGCAGGAAAACCTCTTTAATTCCACAACAACCAAAGAAATGGGTGAATTCTTTTGAATTAGTTGGTGTTGAATTATAGTCAGTTAAATTAAAGTAGATACTTTAGTGGGGATTTGGAAAATGGTTGAAATATATTAAAAATTGAATTATAGCTGGTTGAATTATACTGTACATGATCTATAAATTTAGTAAATACAAATTCATAAAATAGTACTATACTAATATGCATTTACCCCATGAAAAGAGTTGACTGACACCTAAAATATCCCAAATGAAACACAATCCAATTACAGAAATAGAAACATAATCCAATTGAAACACAAGACCAAATCCAAATAAATAACTAGTGTGTGATAAGGCACAATTTGGATTATAGATTCTAAACACAAGGTAATAAGACCAAATCCAAATAAATAAATAGTGTGTGACATTTCGGTAACAGCATTGTTACCGAAACGTCACACACTATTTATTTATTTGGATTTGGTCTTATTACCTTGTGTTTAGTGTGTGACATTTCATTTATTTGGATTTATTTCCTGTGTTTCTAATCTATAATCCAAATTGTACCTAATCAATCCAATAGAAAGAAACTTCAGAGCATTTACTGTAGTATGCAGTGACAATCTACTCACAGAGTCTCTGTAGGATAGATGGGCCCCAGACAGGGTGAAGTAGCGGGTCCTCCACCTCCGGAACAACTTCCACTTCCCTTTCTTCTCCTTCAGCTGGCCCTGGAACCACACAACATCCTGTCTAGCTAGCTATTCCTGGGGTGATGATCAATGCCATTAGACAGGTAGCACTGCAATGTCTGATGCCATTGGACTTGATGTAACAATCAGGTGGAGTGAGAACGTCGTCAGACTTGGCAGCAGTGGTTACTAGGACTTTCTTTTGAATAACGGCCACCTTAAGTCAGATAAGTTCTTATTTTATCTCTACAAAATATGTTTTAGTTGGCTGAGAAGGGCCTGCCCAAAAGTTTCTTTAATTAAGGCAAATAAAATGAGTTGCGGTGTCTTATAATTTTTTTTTGAAATTTCTATAAAACTATCAGGTCTTCCTCAGGTTAAAAATATGTATGTGGCAAGGCTTTAAATTACCTCTTTAAAATTTCCATTTTTAGATTGCCCATACTTCAGCTCCATTACCTCAATAACAGGCTCCCCATCCTGGAGGAAGCCCACAGCCCTGTCTGGGTGGTTACACAGGAAGCAGCCCCAAATTGTCCGCGGGGCATTGTATTCAAAGACATCAAAGTAGCGGTGGTGTCTCAGCTCCGTGATGAGCAGGTCCTGGTCCTTGGCAGAGGGGAAGGCGGAGGTGACCAGGGTAAGGAAGCTACGGGTGTCGGCCTTCAGGGTGTCCCAGCAGTTCTTGAGGCTGCTGACTGACTGTTCCCTGGTGCTGAGGGCCGAGCTGGCTCTGGCCTGTACATACAATACTGGGCTTTCTATGCTTTCTATGGTGTTTTGCATAACAATAGTTATGTTTAGATAAATTGTCGAGATATGCAAATAAGGTTTTGCATAGTGTTTGTTTGTGTTACTATGTTAATTATTTTTATGTATATATATATATCATTCCATTGTAAATAGTTCGTTCAGTCATATTAGTGTTATGAGGCAATAAAGGTTTTATCTCTCACTAAATGGATCTCGGTGACCTGGAGTAGTTGTAGGAACATAGAGACACAACAGATTCCCCAAATAAAAGTTAGCACTAGGGCCCAAATAAAAGTTATCACTAGGGCCCAAATAAGATAGGAACCAACAAAGGAATAAAAACAATGGCTAAACTCATCTCACATTTTCAAAACAACACTAGGGGCCAAATAAAGGTTTGTGTTTTTAGATGGAAAATAATAATAAAAGATACTCATCTCACACTTCCCACATTTTCAAAAACAACTCAATAGACTAAATAAAAGTTATTTTTTTTAGATGGAAATCAACAATTGAATAAAAACAAAGGTTAGTTATCATGGTAAAATTTATCAAGTTGATCACTTCAAATTCTTAAGATCCAGGATTGATAAGGTTGCTTAGAGGAAGTAAAAAAAAGAAGAATAGCACTAGGAAGTGATGCAATGATGAAATTGGACAAGATCATAAAAAGATAAAGGCCTTTCATTAAAGAGAGACAAACAAGAGAATTGTAGAGGCATCGGCATTGCCTTTGGTCACTAATGGAAATGAGAGCTGGACTCTCAGAAAAAAAAAAAAAGAAATGAAGCTTTTGAAATGTGAACATGAAGAGAGCTAGCTATTTAGAAAACAATAAACAGATAATAAAACAAGGTAATAAGACCAAATCCAAATAAATAGTGTGTGATGTTTCAGTAACAGCGTTGTTACCATCTTCAGACAAAAGTACTGAATCACAGTACTAAAGTACACAAAGTACATTCAGTACTTTTGTCTGAAGATGGTAACAACGCTGTTACCGAAATGTCACACACTATTTATTTATTTGGATTTGGTCTTATTACCTTGTTTTTATAATCTATAATCCAAATGTTTCAATCTTAAATGAAATTTTTATCCTTGTAGATCCCTAGAATCTCAAATAGGTAAACAAAGACTGACCAAATGAGAGCAAATGGTGTAGAAAAGATGTTAGAAAAAATTGAAGGAGAGGATGAAGGAAGATCTGTAATGAGCTAACTAAAAGGGGTAAAGAACACTACAAGAAGGATATAAAAGAAGATCTGTAATGAGCTGACTAAAAGGGGTAAAGAACACTACAAGAAGGATATAAAAGAAGATCTGTAATGAGCTGACTAAAAGGGGTAAAGAACACTACAAGAAGGATATAAAATAAGATCTGTAATGAGCTGACTAAAAGGGGTAAAGAACACTACAAGAAGGATATAAAAGAATATCTGTAATGAGCTGACTAAAAGGGGTAAAGAACACTACAAGAAGGATATAAAAGAAGATCTGTAATGAGCTGACTAAAAGGGGTAACGAACACTACAAGAAGGATATAAAAGAAGATCTGTAATGAGCTGACTAAAAGGGGTAAAGAACACTACAAGAAGGATATAAAAGAAGATCTGTAATGAGCTGACTAAAAGGGGGTAAAGAACACTACAAGAAGGATATAAAAGAAGATCTGTAATGAGCTGACTAAAAGGGGTAAAGAACACTACAAGAAGGATATAAAAGAAGATCTGTAATGAGCTGACTAAAAGGGGTAAAGAACACTACAAGAAGGATATAAAAGAAGATCTGTAATGAGCTGACTAAAAGGGGTAAAGAACACTACAAGAAGGATATAAAAGAAGATCTGTAATGAGCTGACTAAAAGGGATAAAGAACACTACAAGAAGGATATAAAAGAAGATCTGTAATGAGCTGACTAAAAGGGATAAAGAACACTACAAGAAGGATATAAAAGAAGATCTGTAATGAGCTGACTAAAAGGGATAAAGAACACTACAAGAAGGATATAAAAGAAGATCTGTAATGAGCTGACTAAAAGGGATAAAGAACACTACAAGAAGGATATAAAAGAAGATCTGTAATGAGCTGACTAAAAGGGATAAAGAACACTACAAGAAGGATATAAAAGAAGATCTGTAATGAGCTGACTAAAAGGGATAAAGAACACTACAAGAAGGATATAAAAGAAGATCTGTAATGAGCTGACTAAAAGGGATAAAGAACACTACAAGAAGGATATAAAAGAAGATCTGTAATGAGCTGACTAAAAGGGATAAAGAACACTACAAGAAGGATATAAAAGAAGATCTGTAATGAGCTGACTAAAAGGGATAAAGAACACTACAAGAAGGATATAAAAGAAGATCTGTAATGAGCTGACTAAAAGGGGTAAAGAACACTACAAGAAGGATATAAAAGAAGATCTGTAATGAGCTGACTAAAAGGGGTAAAGAACACTACAAGAAGGATATAAAAGAAGATCTGTAATGAGCTGACTAAAAGGGGTAAAGAACACTACAAGAAGGATATAAAAGAAGATCTGTAATGAGCTGACTAAAAGGGATAAAGAACACTACAAGAAGGATATAAAAGAAGATCTGTAATGAGCTGACTAAAAGGGATAAAGAACACTACAAGAAGGATATAAAAGAAGATCTGTAATGAGCTGACTAAAAGGGATAAAGAACACTACAAGAAGGATATAAAAGAAGATCTGTAATGAGCTGACTAAAAGGGATAAAGAACACTACAAGAAGGATATAAAAGAAGATCTGTAATGAGCTGACTAAAAGGGATAAAGAACACTACAAGAAGGATATAAAAGAAGATCTGTAATGAGCTGACTAAAAGGGATAAAGAACACTACACGAAGGATATAAAAGAAGATCTGTAATGAGCTGACTAAAAGGGATAAAGAACACTACACGAAGGATATAAAAGAAGATCTGTAATGAGCTGACTAAAAGGGATAAAGAACACTACAAGAAGGATATAAAAGAAGATCTGTAATGAGCTGACTAAAAGGGATAAAGAACACTACAAGAAGGATATAAAAGAAGATCTGTAATGAGCTGACTAAAAGGGATAAAGAACACTACAAGAAGGATATAAAAGAAGATCTGTAATGAGCTGACTAAAAGGGATAAAGAACACTACAAGAAGGATATAAAAGAAGATCTGTAATGAGCTGACTAAAAGGGATAAAGAACACTACAAGAAGGATATAAAAGAAGATCTGTAATGAGCTGACTAAAAGGGATAAAGAACACTACAAGAAGGATATAAAAGAAGATCTGTAATGAGCTGACTAAAAGGGATAAAGAACACTACAAGAAGGATATAAAAGAAGATCTGTAATGAGCTGACTAAAAGGGATAAAGAACACTACAAGAAGGATATAAAAGAAGATCTGTAATGAGCTGACTAAAAGGGATAAAGAACACTACAAGAAGGATATAAAAGAAGATCTGTAATGAGCTGACTAAAAGGGATAAAGAACACTACAAGAAGGATATAAAAGAAGATCTGTAATGAGCTGACTAAAAGGGATAAAGAACACTACAAGAAGGATATAAAAGAAGATCTGTAATGAGCTGACTAAAAGGGATAAAGAACACTACAAGAAGGATATAAAAGAAGATCTGTAATGAGCTGACTAAAAGGGATAAAGAACACTACAAGAAGGATATAAAAGAAGATCTGTAATGAGCTGACTAAAAGGGATAAAGAACACTACAAGAAGGATATAAAAGAAGATCTGTAATGAGCTGACTAAAAGGGATAAAGAACACTACAAGAAGGATATAAAAGAAGATCTGTAATGAGCTGACTAAAAGGGATAAAGAACACTACAAGAAGGATATAAAAGAAGATCTGTAATGAGCTGACTAAAAGGGATAAAGAACACTACAAGAAGGATATAAAAGAAGATCTGTAATGAGCTGACTAAAAGGGATAAAGAACACTACAAGAAGGATATAAAAGAAGATCTGTAATGAGCTGACTAAAAGGGATAAAGAACACTACAAGAAGGATATAAAAGAATATCTGTAATGAGCTGACTAAAAGGGGTAAAGAACACTACAAGAAGGATATAAAAGAAGATCTGTAATGAGCTGACTAAAAGGGGTAAAGAACACTACAAGAAGGATATAAAAGAAGATCTGTAATGAGCTGACTAAAAGGGATAAAGAACACTACACGAAGGATATAAAAGAAGATCTGTAATGAGCTGACTAAAAGGGATAAAGAACACTACAAGAAGGATATAAAAGAAGATCTGTAATGAGCTGACTAAAAGGGATAAAGAACACTACAAGAAGGATATAAAAGAAGATCTGTAATGAGCTGACTAAAAGGGATAAAGAACACTACAAGAAGGATATAAAAGAAGATCTGTAATGAGCTGACTAAAAGGGATAAAGAACACTACAAGAAGGATATAAAAGAAGATCTGTAATGAGCTGACTAAATCAGGGCTCATCAGTCCTAAATAAAAGTTATGTCTTTTAGATGGTGTGTTTTTAGATAACAGCTAACAGTGGACTCATTCCACATTTTCAAAACATCATTAAAGCACAAATAAATGTTGTGTGTTTTTAGATAGGATAATAACAATGGCTTATCCCACATTTTCAGAACAACACTCTGGGGGGCAGAATTGCCTCATTGTTAATGTCAAATAAAACACAAAACTATGGAGGTTTTGCTATGTTTAAATTGGAAATAAGCACTTTATTTCAATGATGGCCTAACTATGCTCTACTATAACTATGCAAACATAGTTGGGCCTATTAATAAAAAAGACATCTCCTGATCTTTCAACTTAAAATTGCTGATGGCTTGCACCATCTGTCAAAATAAATATCAATGATCAAATATCGAAAGCTAGCAAATATAAATAAAAAGAAACTTTTACTTGATTTAATTTTTACTTTTTCAAATAATTTCTGGGTAACTATTGCTCACATATTAATTTTTACTTTTTCAAATATCAACCAATCATATATTTTTAATTATTCCAGAATTGAGACCAAATATCCTTTCTTGATTAAAAGGTATTTGACCCACATTCTGGAATAATTAAAAATCAACAATTAGTTGATAAATATTCCAACAGATGGAGTAAGCCATCAGCAACTTTTAATTACACAATCATGAGATGCCTTCTTAATTTATCCACCTGATCCCAGTACAATTTCACTTTTGTACTGTTTCTCACAGTTGGGTCGGTTTCTTTTCTGTAGCCAGCATTTTACTTGTTCTCTGATGTTAAAAAATATATATAGAACGGTAGAAGCACCCACCTGCAGAGCTAAGAACATGAGGTGGATCCAGGTCCGGGGGTTGGTGGTCTTGAGACCAAAGAAGGTGGAGTTGTAGAGGCAGTGAGGACCTCTGCCCTGGCAGCCAAAGTACAGCTTGGCGTGTTTCTTCGACTTGCGCTCTGCACAACCCATCAGGTGACTCAAGGTTGGGAACTCAACTGTTATTTGCCACAACCAAGACTCAGGTTCGAAACCCATAGTGAAGCAATATTTTAAAAAGCATTATAAAGTGATTCACTGAAGAAAAAAATAATGGTTGCAGCTGGACATCACTACTTTGAAACAATGTAGTCACATCCCCCCAATTCTTGCAGTCTAATAGCCTCACCAGTAGGTACAAAGACACCAAATGGAGCTCAGGTATTGTGTGAGTGCAAACTGCCTCTACATTCAGTCTCAAACCTCCTTATTACAACATCACATTAGACCAAGTTTTTGGGTTCTTATTATAACCATGATGTGTGACACAATTTAGTCTTTTTTCTGAAGATGATAACAACGCTGTTACTGAAACGTTACACACTATTAATTCATTTGGATTTGGTCTTATTTATCTTGTAGTACTTATAACTATGCTATAAACATGGTCAAAAAAAATTATTTGTACTCTCTCCTAAAACTTAGGGCTTTAAAATTAGGATGTAATAAACAATAAAGGAGGTTGTTATTATAAAGGAGGTTCCATTTAATGCAGATGTGTATATAGAGTCATCTAAACAAGCCTTGTTTCTTGTAACTACATGTAGCATATATCTAAAAAAAAAACATTTCTCTCTTTAAAACAATAGAATGGCTAGAGCTAAAGTTACAACAAGTACTACCAAAGCACATCTTTACACATTGGATCAATGTACAAAATGGGCAAAGAATCAAGGAACTGATTAGTCTCATATTTTTAGAAGAATTCTTGGTATTTTCTATAAAAGGTTAACAGACATAAAGTTCAGGAAACTAGAAATCTATACAGTCAAACCTAGCTTAGATTCTCTCATTCTTTTTTTTTTTACCAGGATAACAGGGGCTCAATTCAATTAACTTGTTATTTATAGTTTCATATTTATAGATAGTTTTATAATAAGAATTTTTTTTTTTTGCTTATCCCTATGTACACGTGTACCCTGTACACGTGGTACAGACCATGATAATCATGGTGGGTAGTTAGCGACTGCTTTTACTGTAAGCGCACCACATGTCTACACATGTGAAAAGCAGTTCGACTTTGCACTTACAAATGTGCCAGAGCCCCGTTTGGTTACTTGCACTCGCTGGTGGGGTTGGACTTTTGCAAGAATCGGGGGGGCCATTGGAGCATTTTTTTTTTCAAATCAGAAAAAAAGTATCCAATGCGGGAATCGAACCCAGGTCGTAGTGGTCCAAAACCAAACAGTTTAACCAGCCTTCCACCGACCCCCCCTTTACAGACATAAAGTTCTGGAAACTAGAAATCTATACAGTCCAACCTAGCTCAGATTCTCTTGCTCTTTGTTTTTCCCCCAGGACAACAGGGGTTCAATTCAATTAACTTGGTAGTTTTATAAGAAGAATGAATGGGCAGATTTGATAGCAAGTATTAGGTAGAGAAATAAATAAAACTTGCAGTCATAACACCCCTATTTAAACACCTAGAAAAAAATTATCCTATGTCATGTACCAACATTTCCCAGGCTACCCTCCAATGCTGTAAATGAGTGTTTCACCAGTTAAGAACAAAAATTAAAAACTTAGGAAGAAAAATATGTATAAAATCCATAAAAACTAGTATCAGATTCTCTTGGCAAATCAGAAAAATAAATGGTCAAAAAATTTCCAGTCAATAAAAAATGCAGGAATCAGGATGATGATCTCAAACCCATCATAAGATCTGCTAGAACTGATGAATGGCATCCTCGATGAACCACCACAACAAACCCAGAATACCCAGCAGACAATCTAAACAGGCATGCCACCCTGACACTCTGGGTTCCACATAAAAACATGTCTTACTAAGGCCATTGCATTTAAAGACAGTAAAAATCCTTCTACTTTTATGAACCAAATACGGTTGAACTCCTTTGTAAAATATACCTAATTGCTGAGCTAAAGTATCCTTGAAGAAGAAATGTTAAGAGTTGCTACATGGTAAAAATAATAATTTTAGTAATAAAAACTGTCCTTTGTAGAGAGGTGTCTTCTAGCAAGAGTGTCCTCTCATGGGGGTCTGCATGGCAAAGAACCATATTCTTCACTATATTAACGTATATAAATTGTATCTTTAAGGGTCGGTGGAAGGATGGTCTAAACCGTTGATTTTCGACAGCTACGACCCGGGTTCAATTCCCGCATTGGGCAATTTTTTTCTGATAAAAAAAAAAAATGCTCCAATGTCCCCCTATTCTTGCAAAATTCCAACCCCACCAGTGAGTGCAAGTAACCAAACGGGGCTCTGGCATATTTATTTGTAAGTGCAAAGTCGAACTGCTTTTCACGTGTGTAGACATGTGGTGCACTTACAGTAAAAGCAGTCGCCTTCTACCCACCATGATTATCATGGCCTGTACCACGTGTACTAGAGATAAGCAAAAAAAAAAAATTGTATCTTTACACCAACAAAGTCTACACCAATAAGTTGCCAGAATTTTAAGCCCTTGGATTAGTCTGTAAAATAACTCAATAAAGGGTCATTAAAGTTGTAGTAATGATGATTGTATTTAATAAATTAACGCAAAGCAATAACGCGCCATCTATACATATGAAATGAAAGGATTTGAAAGCACGAATGTTTCTTTTATACATAATACAAACTTCTACTGTCCTTACTGCGCAAAATATATTGGGAGGGCTTGGCTCATCAGTGGTGAACCCTCCCAGCGGTTTCGCCAATTTAATCCACCAGACCGCTTCTAAGAGCTCTAATACTGGTATTGGACGATTCTGCTTATATACGCAGCACTGAAGAATGGAATCTCAGAAATGGTTTTTGAGAAAACTATGGACATAAGCTTATTCAGTTCTGCGTATATAAGCAGAATCGTCCAATACAGTATTAGAGCTCTTAGAAGCGGTCTGGTGGATTAAATTGGTGAAACCGCTGGGAGGGTTCACCACTGATGAGCCAAGCCCTCCCAATATATTTTTTCATCGCAGTAAGGACAGTAGAAGTTTGTATTATGTTTAAAAGAAACATTCGTGCTTTTAAATTCATTCATTTTATGTTTAATAAATTGTTAGCTTGTAGTAATGATGATTGTATTTAATAAATTGTTAGCACATTGTTTTCTGGTTTTCCAGAAATCTGTTAATTAGGCTATTATCAGTTATAAATTTGCACACAATGTCAGGGTCACAAAAACTATAACAATCACTCCGTCCAGTCCTAAATCTATATTTTAGCAAAGTTTCATCCAAATATTACAACACAAATGTGGATTAAACAATTAAACACACACCATTTATATACACTCATGGACAGAACTTAAAGAAGTGGATGTCGCCAACCATCTTTTTTTTTTTTAAGGAGACAGAGGCAATTTTGTGTTGGTTATTTCGTGGGTCTTCAATAAAGGTCACTGTGTATCAAATATCTTTCAGAGTTATTGTCTGAATCCCGATATACATGCTAAAAGGTACAGCTTCCTTAAGTTTTGTCCATGAGTGTAGATAAATGCACAAAGCAATGCTCGTCCCTCCCATTAGATAATTATAGAGCCTTCAATGAGAGACCATAACCTAAAAACATAGTATCTCCTTGGTCTCTTACCAAAGAATGTCATGCCAGGCCAAGTCAGGAGGATATTTTAAACCCTATCAGTCCCAGATGAGAGACCACTACCTCCAGGAGAGACTGACTTTAGCCATGTTTTTAGGCTATGTTCTCTCATGAGACATGGTACAGCTCACCTTCAATGGTACACTTGACAGGAAGTGGGATCTTGACAAAGACCTTCTCCATGTAGGTCTTGATCTTGTCCAGGTGTTTCTCACAGAAGTGCTGGATGGCATCTCGCATGGGGTAGGGTTCAAACACTGACACCCTCTGTGACATCTCTCCCAATGTTAGATGTTGGAAAATCATCTACCCTCAACAATTGAGCCTCAATTGTTGATTAAAAATAAGCCTTTTTAAAATAAATATTATATTAAAATATAAATAAATAATATATAATCAATGGGATTCATTGAAAAATATTTTATTTTTTATTAGAGAGACCAATAATTACTATTGTCATATTTCACTGGTACAAAGAGAGTAACTAGGAGAGAGAGAGAGATATGTCTATTTACATATTACAAATGTTGTTGTTGTTAATATGCATCAAGTTTAACTTTTGGTGACTCTATGGGCAACTATTCTCCAATTTGATCTGTTGATGACCCTCCCTCTCAGTTCATCTAGTGACCTTCCAGTTGTTTTCTTGAGCCCTTCCAGCTAACTCAGTGGAGGTCTCCCTTACTTTCTTCTACCTTCAATTTTTCCCAAGGCAGTACTAAGAGCAAAGTAATGACTAAATAGTTTTGATCAGGGTAAGAATGGAGGGCAGATCCAGACTTCTGTCTGTAGAACAACTGCCACATGTAGGCCAGAGATATAGATAGGTACCATACTGTGGAAGCTGTAACTCTTTGAACTAGAGCAACAAGGTTTCAATAGAATTGGACAAACTGAACTACAAAGGAACCTAACATTGAAAGAGAGAGATGGTAAAAGCAGTAAAAAAAAAGGCTCTATAGATATACATGATTATTCATTGATTGGAAATGGCTCCAATTATTGGTGACTTTATACAATTCAAAATGAAATAAAACCAAAAAAAGAAAACCTAGATATGAACTAAGTGCCATACTACAAGCAATAAAGATGGAAAGCATCAAAATATACACAAGACTCAAAGGCTGTCATCTACACAATGGAACACTGAAATAATATACATGAATCCTCAAAATGCTTACCAAGAGAAAAATTAATAAAGCGAATTAAATAAAAAAAAAAAAGAAAGTAAAATATGTGCCTACAATGGATTCCAGCACACCTGGGGGTCCCTGGGAACGAAGAGGCAGACTCGCTGGCAAAGGAAGGGTCATCTGGACATCATGATGGGTCAGAAAACCTTCAGCAAGGGACACCAACCAACTTTTGAGGCAAAACAGATACAACTTCAAAACTGATACAGCACAATTTGGATTATAGATTAGAAACATAAGGTAATAGGACAAAATCCATATTAATGAAATGTCTGTGATGTTTTGGTAACAGCATTGTCACCCTCAAAAACATTTCATTAATTTGGATAGGATATAAAAATCTAACATTATTTGAAAGAAAGAATAGGAATTGAAGATGACAGAGAAGAAGAATTAGCACATACAACAAACAGCAGTTCTTAGGAAGACTGGAGAGACTATCTGTGGTGGCAGTCAAAACTGCCAGTTTTGGTGTCACTTTCACCTTTACAACAATTTTAAACAAAAAACCCAAACAAACAAACCTGGAACTAGCTATGACACATTGCTCATCTTGCTTTTATAGAGCTACCACAATATCAAATGGAAAACCCAAACAAGCAAACCTGGAGCGTCAGCTATGAGGTAATCAAGATTGCCTTCAACAGCTTACATCACTATCAAATGAAAAACCAAAACAAGCAGACCAGGAACTAGCTAGCGCCAGCTGTGAGGCCATCAAGATTGGTTTCAGTCTAACAACAGTATAAAATGGAAAACCCTCCAAATATATAGAAAAGAATTAACACAATTAACCAAATTGACATTTACATTCATTGATCTACACATAAAGAAGAGAAAAAAAACCTTCCCGTAAATGCACAAAGGGAAAATTTGAAGAGGCCACTCCCCAGTATCCAGTGAAATGCATTGGGACAGGCACTCTATATAAGGAAGAGAAAGAGGAGGAAATGCCTCCAATTAATCAGAGTTGAGTGTGAAACTAGTAGAGACCCATCTGATCAGTAAGCATCTTCAATCCATGGTCCGATCCAACACTCAATGACCATCAGGAGAGTAGCCATGCTCCACCCAGAGTCTTGCTCTGTTACATAACCTCCTTAATCTCCCAACTAGGAATAGCCAGAAATATCTTCATTAAAAGCTACAAAATGAGCCAGCTTTAGAGAGCTCTTTGACTGTCTTTTTTATCACTAATTAGTCTCACATTAGAAACACAAGGGAAAAATACCAAATCCAAAAAAATAGTGTATGACATTTTGGTAACAGTGTTGTTACCATCATCAGTACTTTTGTCAGATGATGGTAACAACACTGTTACTGAAACGTCATATTTGTTTGGATTTGGTTTTATTCCCTTGTGTTTCTAATCTATAATCCAAATTGTACCTTATCATAGTCTCATATTAGTTGAGCCAGTTGAAGAGACGTCTATTTGTTCAAAAGCTTGCTCTATTTGTAGGTTTTATATAAAAGATAGACATTGGGCTAGTTGTGTGATAGAAGTCAAATATTTTCTAGCAAATCTATATTATTTTTGAACATAACTATAATTCAACCATTTTTAAAATCCTAATTAATCACTTTCTTGAATTCAAGCAAAAATCGAATAGAATTTTTATTTAAATGGTAACGATATAGTAAGTGTATTGGAGAGAGGTTAAAATTACTGTACCTCTTTATTTAAAAAAATAGCAAGACAAAGTATTTTGGATATCCACTGTCAATTTACATCTACATATAGATTGATAAGGCACAATTTGGATTATTCAATATACAGCTACGAGCGTCATTCCTCATCTCCTAATCAATCAGTCATCAGTTTTCATCTCTGTCACCGTTTGCTTTTTTTTTGGAATGGCGCCCTCCTATTGTTTGGCTACGGTCACGCCACCTTTGCCCCCCCCCCCCCCCCCCCCCCCCCCCACTCGCCTTTTCGTTTATGTAATTATTGTGTTGGAGAGGGTCGCTCCTTAAATAAATGCATATATTAGTTAATAACCTAATCGAATCCTCTCTTTCTTTTTCCCTGTAAGAGACGCCTATGGAAGCCAACAGTACATAGACAGATAAAGCACATAGGCTATAGTTATTAACTAAAATATGCATTTATTTAAGGAGCCAATTTATAATTGTAACAAATAGTATTTGAATCAAAACATTCAATCGGGTAAAACACGGGCGTTGCCCGGGTCATTCGGCTAGTAGATTATAAACACAAGGTAATAAGACCAAATCCAAATAAATAAATACTGTGTGACGTTTCTGTAACAGTGTTGTTACCATCTTCAGACAAGATTCAGTACTTTTGCCTGAAGATGGTAACAACGCTGTTACAGAAACGTCACACACTATTTATTCATTTGGATTTAGTCTTACCTTGTGTTTATAATTTACATATAGAATAATCAAAACTCCCCATAATGATCATTTGAAAGCGCCAATAATCCATTTTGTTAGAGAGGTTTTAATCTTGAAGAGAGAGAGTGTAGATGTAGAGTTTCCAGGGAAAGATCTGAAAATGTGATTGTTATAGTTTATTTAGTTATAAAGTTAGATTTATTATAGAACTTTCACTGGAAATGATCTCATAATATGCCCACAATATTTATTTATATTTTATAATAGGCTGCACTCATTTATTAAAATATTAAGGAGGTAAAATGTGAGTAAGAGCAAAGAGTCCATTCTTTGCCCTGTGAGAGGCAGTACCTGAGGGTTGGAAGATCCATGGGGCTTGGAGGCAGCGGAGGATGGGGTCACAGGGGCTGTGGCAGGGAGATTCAGGGGGTCTGCCAGGACCAGGGGGGCCTCCTCGTGGAGGGTGGGCATGCTGCCACTGGGGGAGGGACCACACATTGTAGGGGGCCACATTTGGAACACTTGGACAATATATGGTGGGGGGATGTAACAAGACCAAATTGGCAACTCTTCAGTTTCGCCTGTCCACTTCAAGGCTGGTGACAACAATAAGATGAGGCTCAAGAGCTAACCTTTGCCTACATGACTAGTAGGAAGTAATTCTTCCTGTTGCCATGTGGTTGAAAGGCTGCAAGGTGAGAATTGGTCAGAATTACGTCATCTGTCCGGCCCCAGGGTTCACTTTGGATCTTTTTATAGATACAGTCAAACATCTTCAATTTAAATTTACCGATAGGAAAAGATGTCTCCTGCTGATTTTGGCCTGTTATACCAAAGCAGTTGACGTGGTTAGGGGGATTTGAAACCTGATTAAATTAGAGTCAAAGGAATTAAAACACTATATATATTTCTCTTGCTGCTGGATATTATGATCTTATAAAGAGATATTCAGTTAAAATAATATCAGTTAAAAGAAAGAAGGAACTGCTGAGCACCACAAGATTTTGTACTGTATACATAAATGTAATATTTATGTATACACATTCAGGAGTATCCAATGTGGGGTGCTGGCCCTATAGATAATAAAAATTATTTTTGTATTAAATATAATATATATATATATATATAAAGAAATATTGAGTAAGAATCAAGAAAATATTGACTAACTCGGTAGTATTTGAACTTTAGGGAATTTATTGGGGAAATGCCTTCTTAATCATATCTTCCAATTCCAGACCATTCTATTAGATTATCAAACCAATCTTTTAAACCTTTTTCATCCTCTTCAATGTTTATTTCTTATTACGGTCAAATATGAGCTTCCTATTATCCTTGAAGTATGCAGTCGACATATTTCCATTTCCTTTTTGATGACTTCACAATTGGAAATCTATATTGGCCATTAAATCTTGAAACTTCTTTGTTTGCTGTCCTGGGTATCCATTTTGATCTTGAGGATTCTTCTAGAGCACCAGAGCCATATGATTTAGTTGGTCTTGTTGTCCATTTGGGTTTGTGGCTATATATAACCTAAGCAGCATTCTCCATATCACATTCAAAGTTAATGGTGGGAATGTTAAAATACAATTTAGATTATAGATTAGAAATAAAAGGTAAAACGACCAAATTCATTTTATTAATCTATATAATGATAAAGCACAATTTGGATTATAGATTATGGCTAATGGAAAATAAAACCTAATCCAAATAAAGTGTGTGTGATGCTTGGGTAACAGCATTGTTACCATCATCAGACAAAAGAATTTTTTTTTAATCTTTTTTAAATATTTTGTCTGATGGTAACAATGCTGTTACCAAAATGTCACACACTATTAATTCATTTGGATTAGGATTTATTTTCTTATAGCTTTATAATTTATAAAATTAAAACTAAATTCATTTATAAATAAATTTGTGTAGGGTCTTATTACCTTTTATTTATAATGGTGGGGATACAACATCAAGGAAGTGGAGAGAAATAAAAAAGAGACATGAAGAAAGAATAATGGAATAATACAAATGTGGAATATTGAATAAGAAAAGATATTCAAAGAGACTTAACAGAAATTTCTGCAGGAAAAGATAGATGAATAAGAATAACTTTATTTTTAAAATGTGCAATTTGAATAATGACCCCAAGGAACAGAGATCAGAAAAACATATTTGCATATAAACTCTTAAAAATTCAAGTTAAGGCCAGGGCTTCTATATAATGCTAGGCAAATTATGTCCATTAATACATTTCAAATAGCCCCATTTACCACCCACCCTGGATAGATTTGAGAGTTGATTTTTTTTAAATTATATAAATAGAGCTTTTTCTCCATAATATATTTTTTAAAATATATCTTATTGGGGGGTATAGGTGTTGTCCATTCTTATTAACATGTAAGAGAGTTTAAAAATGAATTAATTATTAGTAAAATACATTTATATTCATTTATAATTTATTTAGAAATAATATATCACATTAAAAGGATTCATTTCAACTACAGGTTAGGCAAGACCCCAAAGCTCCTAATAAAATGTGCTTCTTTTAAAATCCTTTTGCGGTAAATTGTTTATATCATTTTTATCTCAACAAAGTATATCACCAAAGTTTACAGAGTTGAGAGAGAATGCTAAGGAAAAAAAGAATCTAGGTTTGTGAAAGCTAAATATTTGTAACCAGATGGTCCACCTCTCTAATAGGACAATATATAAACCTAGGGTGGAATACTGGAGTTCATAGGTGGGAGTTAAATCCATTGTTGACACTCCACTTAGCATCTTGTTTGAATTATACACCCAACTCTTTTAATTATTTGGGAATTACTAGGTAGCCAAAACCTAATTAACAAAGTTTCTAGGTTAACATGCAAGATGATTTTAAATTGCACATTTGTTGATTCTCTCTTTGTCTTTCCCCAACAATGACTTGGCCATATCAAGAAATGGAGAGAGCACACAGCATGGGAGATGTGAAGAAGAGAAGAGATTGGACGGATGAATGGATTGGACCAACCTGGAGAAATCGGAGGAGGAGTTGCCAGCGGGGAGGGGGGAGTAAATAGGGAGGATGGAGCGAGCAAAGAGCCTGCTGTGGTCTCACCTATGTTAAAACACCCTGGCAAAACTGGATTTATCTGTGTAACCTACCTGATGCTCTTCTGAGGAGTCATTACGGTCACCCCTCCACTGGACAGCCGGGCATTCAGCTTGGTCAGTGCATTCATGCTGCGGTGGACGGAGGAGGAGTGGATGCCGAATGTGGAGCGGCTATGGTGCACTGCATAGCACAACCATGGTGGTCCTAGGGATCGGCTACCAACTTATAGCCAGGATATGACACAATTCCAAAGTTGTATTTTGAGTTAATTAGAGATCCGCTAAACTTTAGAATAATTTATTTTTGCAATGTTTAGTTTAATTTTGTAGTGAAAGTGTCCCTAGGGAGACATAGCGCTCTGAGTTGAAATAAAATAAAATAAATGTGTAATGGTTTTGTGTGAAAAGAAATTAAAATACAGTATAATATTTTTAATACAGTAGAACCTCCACGAGAGGACACTCCCACTAGAGGACACCTCTCTACAAAGGACAGTTTTCATTTGTAAAATTACCATTTTTACTATATAGCAACTCTCCCTAAAGGACACTTTGGCTCTGAAATTATGTGTCCTTTACAGGGAGGTTCTACTGTACTATAATTTAAACAGTCCAAGAATCTTTATTTACACCTAACCAGCTGACCAGTGCTAGTAGAGTGAGCTGTTACTCAGTTTCTCATGGAATGGGGTATAGGGGTGCAGCTTTCGTTGATCATGGCACAATGATCCAGGCACACTTTGGTGAAAGTCTGACTTTGCCTGTAGCTTGAGGCCGTTCCTAACATGGAAGCAGACGCCTTTGCTGCCGACTCTAACATGAGTACAGACACAGCTCCTCCGTATCCCTGGAGTGGGACCCTTGCTGAGGTCCATCAACCGGGTCAGTTGAAGTCAGGATTTTTAAGAGGTCTACTCCTCTTTTCTAACAATGCTGCTGTTGGTCCGCGACTGCTTATTTGTCAGAGTTATTCTGCTTGTTTCGCAGCTGGCCTTCATATCTGAAGGTCGTTCCCCTCTCCGCCACCTGGGGACGCGCCCTGTAGCAGTCAGCTCTGCCAAGGGAGATTGAGATTTTAAATTTGAGATATTAAATAAAGGCTGACAATTTGAATTTCTCTCTTTTTAAACAATTTTTTATAATAGAGGTATCTTATTCTACTTTGATACATTTTTGTGGCTAAGAAGAATTTTATTACTTTGACACATTTTATAGCTTAATTATTCTTGAAATTTTCAGACACATGTGCCAAGAGATCGCAGTTTGGAATTTATATATATAAAGAGAAAGGCATCTCCTCACACATTGTGCAACAAAAAGTTGCTGATGCTTGCGCCATCTATCAAAATAAATATTAACAAATGATAGAGCAAGCCATCATCAGCAACTTCTAGTTGCACAATGAGGAGATGTGTGCCTTTCTCTTTGTAATGATTCCATATGCAGATTTTATTCTTGGAGAAAAAGTGCATCATATATGTAAATATGTATTAATTTTCTGATAGAAAATTAATTATGTAAAAATGATTGGATATATATAGAGTGTAAGAGGAGAGTGAAGGTATCCCATTTTATATAAATAAATATTTTATACCGTATAGTGTTCGTCAACTGCTATTTTGTTAGGTAGAGAACATGACAATATCTTCGGACTCGAAATCCAATGGGGTTTCCCCGCACAGGTTTGAATCCTGTCGGCTGCGCCATGTTGTCGTGTTCTCTACCTAACAAAATAGCAGTTGACGAACACTATACGGTATAAGATATTTATTTCTATAAAATGGGATACCTTCACTCTCCTCTTACACTCTATATATATCCAATCATTTTTACATAATTAATTTTCTATCAGAAAATTAATACATATTTACATATGCACTTTTTCTCCAAGAATAAAATCTGCATATGGAATCATTACACTCTTATAATTTAACAACCTGATCTCGGTACAATTTCACTTTTGTACTATTTTTTTCATATATACATATTCTGAATATGTATTCAATCCAAAATATATGTAAATTTTAAAAATAAGGTTTATATTTTGGATTGTAATTTTATTTTATTTGACATATCGGACGCGATATCCCAGCTCGGGATACTTGCGCCTAAATACATTTTAGTAGATTATATACAATTCATTTTATACAATTTAATAACCGGACTAAAAACATAATTAAAACTTAAACGATGGCACTCTAAAACAGAAGAGAAAATCCAAAATGGATTATTTTATCAACCTATATACAACTCAATAACCGACTAAAAACACAATTAAAACTGAAACGATGGTTTTCTCAAACAGAAGAGAAAATCCAAAATAAATTATTTTAGCAACCTATATACAATTCAGTATATACAACACAATAACCGGTTAAAAACACAATTAAAACTGAAACTATGGTTTTCTTAAACAGAAGAGAAAATCTAAAATGAACTTACAAAAATTATTGAATTTTACATAAGTGTCTTTGTTATATACAAATTCGCAAACCTCTTCGATGGGATAAAAATGATTACTTCTGTAGCTATGGAATATCGGACATTCCATCAATAAATGCATTGAGTCTTGGTTTTCTTTTCCACAGAAACAGCTAGGATCATCCGTTGCCCCGATTTTCGACAGAAATTCTCCAAAATTACCATGACCCGTGACGAACTGTGAGTTATAAAAATTCGGACGAAAATAAAAAGGAATTCCAAATGGGAAAAATTTTCTGAATGTTTCATTAGTGTTAGCTATTGTTTCAGCCATTCTTGATTCTATGTAGTTATGAATTATAGTCGGGGCATGCGGTCTGAATACATTAATTTCTTCTTTTGATAAATTGGCCAAATCGTATTTTATTATCAACGATTCTATTTGATCTGTGAGAATAGGTATTTTTGCCAAACTATGAATACAATTTGATGAGGTCGTTTTATAGGCTCTCACTACCCAAAGAAGAATCTGATATTGCTGAGAGTTTAATCTTTGCTTACTTCTTTTATTAATAAATTTATACCATATTTCATATCCATAGGTTAGTATTGGCCTGAAAAGAGTTTTATATAAAATTAATCTTTTTTTAGCATCCAATCCCCACATCTTCCCACAGAGTGAAAATAAAAGATTTTTCATACGGTTGATTTTACAAAGAATATCATTAATGTGGGGTGTGAAGTTAATTTTTGACTTAATTCTGTGATTAGAAAATTTTATACCTAAAATTTTTACTTCTTCCACTGGTTTTATTATGAAATTTGGAGTTCCCATTGGAATATTTTGTTTGCCGTGCATATGTATTAAGCCGGTTTTCTCCGGGCTTAGCTTTAGCTTATTTCTTGTACACCATTGTATTACATAATTTAAAGTTCTTTCTGTTTCATTTTTTAACCCTTCTATGGTCTTGTGCCAGCAAACAATCGAAACATCATCCGCATAACAGATTATTTCAGAATTTGGGGATGCGAAGTTGATCAACAAATCATTCAGGACTATATTCCACAATAAAGGTGATAATGGTCCGCCTTGAGGACATCCCTTTGATAAATATTTAGAAATTGTTGTATTCGAGAAGGTGAGACTTGTTTTTCTTCTCCGATTTAAAAATGATTGGATAATTTTTATAAGAACTGCTGGGACGTGGTCTTCGTCCATTCTTTTTATTAAGGCAGGCCACCACGCATTATCAAATGCACCACTTATATCAATGGCAATCAATGCAACCAATTCGTTTTGTTTGTGTTTCAGTATGGTCTCGGTTATTTTGTCCAATGCCGTTATTGTAGATTTTCTTTTCGTAAATCCATGTTGTCTATGGCTCAGTAAGTTATTATGATTATAATAATTGAGTATTTTATATAAATTATAGATAATAAGATCATTTATTAATCCAATATTTCGATGGTATCAGATGGTTTATCGCCCAATAAGCTTGCAAGATGTCTAGTGGCTCACCTGAAGCACGCGACCTGCTGCGTGTTTCATAGCAAAATACCTCGTAAAAGATGGAAGATTAGTCCATCAAAATATCGGATTAATAGATGATCTTATTACAATCCGAAATAAGCCTTATTTTAAAAATATATATATATATATCTACCTAAAAGGGCACCTCTCCCTTTAATTATACATCAGAAGGATGCATTATGTTTATTATCCTAGTAAATAACTTTACTAGTGGTGATAAAGAATTATCCACACAACACCGGTTTTCGCAAATTCAGACAAAAAAAAACCAACCAGTATACTATGGTTTTGGGCTATTGCTCTAATCAGTACAGGGGCAGTTTTATTTTAAACTAAGAAGATCTATAAATGTATATCTCCAATAGGTCAATATTTCTGTTGATAATTTATTTGTCGTTGACTCAACTCCAGGTATCTAAAAAACAAACTGCAGCATTTTCTTATAATATTTTTACTAGTTTCTCACTACCTTATAAAAAATCTGGAACATAGTTAGTTATAGGCTGAAGGTGTGGTTTATGAAAGATGCCTCAATGTGTAATTCTCAACTTACTGGGTCCACCAGGGGTGGAGGGAACCAGGCGGTTGACAGTGTGCAGGGAGCCGAGGGACTTGGCAGATTCGCGGTGGAGAGACGGCCGTATGCGGGGGGGCAAGTTCTTGACGGGACCATCCAGTCAGCTTTACTATGGTCACACCTCCCACTGTACTGCTGGTGTTGTTGTTGCCCACTGTATGGTGCTGGTACCTACACACACACACATCAATATTGTTCAAATCTCAGTTAGCTTGGTTAGATTGAAGTAGTGCAATACCAGGCCAACCCATGCTAGAGGTGGAGCAGGCATTCTGGTAGGGGTCATCAAAATTAGATCACTATCTTTGGCTTCCCCCTGAAGTTACCTCTCTCCTTATAAAATATTATAAAGTAAAAGAAATATACAACCCAATCTATTTTAATTGGGTCTTGCTGGGGAAAACAAATTTTCTTTATTTATAAACACAGCATTCATTGCAGCATATAAAAGCAGAATCGTCCAATACAGTATTAGAGCTCTAAGAAGCGGTCTGGTAGATTAAAAATTGGGGAAACCTCTGGAAAGGTTCACCACTGATGAGCCCAGCCCTCCCAATATATTTTTTCATCGCAGTAAGGACAGTAGAAGTTTGTTTTATATGTAAAATAAAACTTCCGTGCTTTAATAGTTTTGATTTTTATATTAACACATATATAAAACCATTTTTAAAGCATTTCAGTCTTATACCTCCTGGTAAAAATAAGGTGGAGCAAAGAGATATTGAGATTTATATATATGGGGTGTGGTGTGGCTTGTGTATAGGCCACTAATAAAAATATAAATATTTTAATAAAATAAATTAACTTTATCAACGGCAGCAAAAATAAAGAGAGGAAAGAAATAGCGGCGGCTGGTAGAAAGCTTTTTCAAAATTTATTATCCCTAGTGTGTACACGTGGTACAGGCCATGATAATCATGGTGAGTAAGAAGTTGGCGACTGCTTTTACTGCAAGTACACCAAATGTCTACTGCACACATGAAAAGCAGTTTGACTGGAATTTGCACTTGCAAATGTGCCTGAGAGCCCCATTTGGTTACTTACACTTGCTGGTGGGGTTGGACTTTTGCAAGAATCGGGGGCCATTGGAGCATTTTTTTTTTTTTATTAGAAAAAAAATGTCCAATGCGAAATTTGATCCCAGGTCGTAGCGGTCGAAAACCAATGGTTTAGACCACCCTAATCTCATGTGCTGGCTGAGGCGTGGTGTGGCTGTCATATATTTACCCTAATATTTAAGAGTGCCCAATGCAGGATTCAATCCTGGGTCATCGCGGTTGAAAACAAACAATTTAGACCACCCTTCCACCAACCCCCCTGGTTCTATTGTAATACCAAGACCTTCTAAAATGCACCAAAGTCAAAAACACTAGTGCCAATCTCCTCAATTTCTTGATTGTATCCAAGCTCCTGAACTGAATCTTTTCTCCAGGCAAAATGTCTAATAAACATCATTTTAACTGTCAGTCTATAAGTGTGGTGTCATGCTCATTCAACTGCAATCTGCCAGCATCATTTGCCAACTACTAATCAGCATGATACATTTCAGAGGAGGCCACTTCAGCTTTGTTCCTCGTTACAGACATATCAGCCTTTTCTTAACCAATTTTTCAAATAAATAATTTTTAAAAGTTGAGGCTTCAAACCAAGTTTAGAGCATTTGCTGCTAAACATAGCCTCCTCAAATTTGCCTATTTTCATGTCCAAGGAATGCACCTTGAATGCCTACCGCCAAGTATCCATCAGTACTGTGAGTACTCACTTGGCAGTTTCAGCGCGCAGCTGCTGTATGAGCTGGCGGGCAGCAGGGGTGGCGGAGAGCTCTGCAGCATCACAGATCTGCCCCACTAGAGGCCCCAGGAGGGTGGGGTGGGTGTCTGTGAGACAGCGGACAGCCTTCAGCACGGCAGTGAGGGTGGCCTGGTCCCCGCAGCGAGCCAGCTGGGCCATGAGGAACTCCAGGCACTCCTGGCCACGTTGCTGCCACCACCACCCAATGTTGTCACCAGTCAACCTTCAGTGGGGGACGGCCCTACTCACCGGTGAGAGCTTCCCCACCAGCCCCAGGATGCAAGCTGCCAGCCCCAGACAGCCAGGCTGCAGCTCAGCGGCCATCTTGATCTTCAGCAGGTAGTCGGGGAAGCCCGGCAGCCCCACAGAAGCCATGTCAAGGAAGATGTGGAGGGCATGGCTGGCTGTGGCAGGGTTGGTGAGACATTCGCTAAGCTGGGACAACTGGTCTTCCAGGACCTACACATCCCATGACTTTACTAACTCTGTTGATTCCTATACAGTGGAACCTGCCTATAACAAACTCTACATCAGTAACATGGTTATAACATAATTGTAAGAGGTCCCAAGGTTATAACAACATAAAATCTTGATCTCAAGTAATTTTGTTCTAGGAAAATTCAACACACTCTCTTGTCTCTTTACTTGGAGCTCACTTTAGGTCTTTACAAGTGTACTTTGGACCTTTAGATGCATATTTTATGTCATTAGATGTGTACTACAAGTCCTTGTATGTACAGTTTAATGTTTACAACCAGGATTGAATCCCACATGGAACAATATTTTCTTCTAAATATATTAAGGTAAAACTATCACAGGCTTCCAGGGAAAAGTTTATTTTCAAAATCTTTAATTTTTTTCTTTCACAAGCATGAATGCCCTTCTACAGGAGAAAACATGATACCCCTGTAAAAGGATGTTTGTGCCCGATATAGCTAGAGATTAAAGATTTTGAAATGAAACATTTCCCTGGAAGCCTGTGATAGTTTTACCTTAATACAAGGGAGTATTTTATTGAATTAAATATATAAGTTTACTTCAATGGCCTTTGCTTATACTTGAGTCAGAATCCACCAATAAGTGAGAGAAACTGAATAGAGCTTTGGCCCCTTGGAAACAAAAGGTCAAATGGCTTCTAGCTGTAGTACCACACACAACCTTCCCACCTATTAATCATGGCAATGAGAGACCCACCTGTGGCCGGGACTTAGCCACCTGCCCAAAGAGCCCCAGCAGACTGAGCTTCTCCACATCCTCGCAGAGAGGCAGTAGGGCCACCAGGGCCATGACGTGGTCGTGGATGGGCTCTGGGTTCACCTTGTAGATCTGGCAGAGCACCCTGGCCAGACCATAGTTCCCTACGGCACACAACCTCCTGCCTCAAACCTCACAGTTATATTTAACTGCAAACAAATACATCAAAAGGTATCCCAATAAAACTCTAACAGCCAACTCCGTAAAACTTGTTGTAAAAGCAAGAATTACAGTGGCACCATCTTGAATAACCACTTGTGTAAGATATAAATTACATGCCCTAATTTAACTCTAATGTTAAATCATCTGATGAATTATCTTTTCATTTAGTGGCAGTCTCTCATGGGAGGTTCTACTATACTCTCAATAAACACAAAGGAAAATTAATATTTTAGGCTTTAATTGTTTTTAAAAAATGTGCAGGTGGACAAACTTTTAATTTATTGAGACATCTAGGAATTGTCTGCAAGACACCTTGAAGAATGAAGGAAGAGAGATATATTGGTTCTATAATCAAATAGAATGGTATGGAAAGAAGTGCTCACAGCAGGATGACATTCCATGATAGCCATATCAGACATGTTACTGCATGAAGATGATCAAATCCAATTCCTGAATGCTAGGCACACATTGCTATCATCATTAGTTGACATAACTGTCTTGTCACCTATAAATTGATAACCTTGTTGTTGATATCATTACCACAGTCTTCTATTTGGAATTGTGAGTGGAAACTTTCCAAGAGAGTGGCTGACCTATCTGATGCCATTTTTTTTTATATTCAACTTTTCCTTGTCTAATTATACCTGTGATTAACAACCACCTGCAGGTGAGGCCTGAAGTTGGTATGTCTTCTTCTTTCTTATCTCCCCTCAATCATATTAGGGTATCAAGTTTGTAGAGCTTGAGACTTTTGATGGTGTCTTCTGGGGATGAGTAGAGCTCATCAATAATGTGTTTTGGGGTTGCAGGTTGAGAATTGCACTTAGTACATAGTGGGAAAACCTTGCAACCATTCTGGAAAGTCATTGTCCGTAGATGACCAGACTTAAGTCTGGAAATCAAAGACTGTTGTTCTCTTGAGAGGACAGAACCGGTGCTTGTCCCTCCTACTCTGTACCAGTCATGTGCAGCATTAGATTTCCATTCCTGCAGGCATTTCCAGGAATTCCAACATGA
>CP092866.1:42392277-42468494 GCA_030710605.1 Cordylochernes scorpioides
GTTTGTTATAGGCAGGTTCCACTGTATAGGAATCAACAGAGTTAGTAAAGTCATGGGATGTGCAGGTCCTGGAAGACCAGTTGTCCCAGCTTAGCGAATGTCTCACCAACCCGGCCACAGCCAGCCATGCTCTCCACATCTTCCTTGACATGGCTTCTGTGGGGCTGCCGGGCTTCCCTGACTACCTGCTGAAGATCAAGATGGCCGCTGAGCTGCAGCCTGGCTGTCTGGGGCTTGCAGCCTGCATCCTGGGGCTGGTGGGGAAGCTCTCACCGGTGAGTACAGCCGTCCCACGCTGCAGGCTGACTGATGACAACATTGGGTGGTGATGGCAGCAACGTGGCCAGGAGTGCCTGGAGTTCCTCATGGCCCAGCTGGCTCGCTGCGGGGACCAGGCCACCCTCACTGCCGTGCTGAAGGCTGTCCGCTGCCTCACAGACACCCACCCCACCCTCCTGGGGCCCCTTGTGGGGCAGATCTGTGATGCTGCAGAGCCCTCCGCCACCCCTGCTGCCCGCCAGCTCATACAGCAGCTGCGGGCTGAAACTGCCAAGTGAGTACTCACAGTACTGATGGATATTTGGCAGTAGGCATTCAAGGTGCATTCCTTGGACATGCAAATAGACTCATTTGAAGAGGCTATGTTTAGCAGGAAATACTCTAACTTGGTTTGAAGCCTCAACTTTTGAAAAATTGGTTAAGAAAAGGCTGAGATGTCTGTAACATGGAACAAAGCTGAAGTGGCCTCCTCTAAAATGTATCATGCTGATTAGTAGTTGGCAAATGATGCTGGCAGATTGCAGTTGAATGAGCATGACGCCACACCTATAGACTGACAGTTAAAATAATGTTTATTAGACATTTTGCCTGGAAAAATGAGATCTTGTAAAAAAAAAGTTTGTTTATTATTCCCGCTGACAACTAATCAGACCATAAGTTGGGGAGGAGACTTCAGGATCATGGTGATATTTCCTGGAATTGTCCCAAAGATTCAGTTTTCAGGGGCTTGGATACACTCAAGAAATTGAGGAGATTGGCACTAGTGTTTTTGACTTTGGTGCATTTTTAGAAGGTCTTGGTATTACAATAGAACCAGGGGGATCGGTGGAAGGGTGGTCTAAACTGTTTGTTTTCAACCACGATGACCCAGGATTGAATCCTGCATTGGGCACTTTTAAATTTTAGGCTCTTTAGCCTCTCAAGTTTTGATGCTGCATTGGATGTAGCCCAGAACACATCATGCAATGCATCGGGCATTGCTGAACAGACATCTACACTGACCCAGCTGTGGTCATCGAGGCAATAAAGAGGCATGGCCTTCAGGATCTGGTCTAGACTTGAAGTCCAGACCTGGGACAAGAGAAAAAAAAAGGGTAAATATATAGCAGTCACACCACGCCTCAGCCAGCATGTGAGATTAGGGTGGTCTAAACCATTGGTTTTCGACTGCTATGACCCGGGATCAAATTCCGTAATGGACATTTTTTTTCTAATTAAAAAAAAAAAAAGATCCAATGGCCCCCGATTCTTGCAAAAGTCCAACCCCACCAGCAAGTGTAAGTAACCAAATGGGGCTCTCAGGCACATTTGCAAGTGCAAATGTCAAACTGTTTTTCACATGTGCAGTAGACATGTGGTGCACTTATAGTAAAAGCAGTCGCCAACTTCTTTACCCACCATGATTATCATGGCCTGTACCACGTGTACATACTAGGGATAATAAATTTAAAAAAAAGCTTTCTTCCTGCCACCGCTATTTCTTTCCTCTCTCTATTTTTGCCATTGATAAAGTTAATTTATTTTATTAAAATATTTATATCAGCGGCCTATCCACAAGCCACACCACACCCCATATATATAAATCTCAATATCTCTTTGCTCCACCTTATTTTTACCAGGAAGTATAAGACTGAAATGTTTTAAAAATGGTTTTATATGTGTATTAATCTAAAAATCAGAACTATTAACTTTTTAAATATGAAACAAACTTCTACTGTCCTTACTGCGATGAAAAAATATATTGGGAGGGCTTGGCTCATCAGTGGTGAACCCTCCCAGCAGTTTCGGCAATTTAATCCACCAGACCACTTCTTAGAGCTCTAATACTGTATTGGACGATTCTGCTTTTATATGCTGCAATGAATGCTGTGTTTATAAATAAAGAAAATTTGTTTTCCCCAGCATGACCCAATTAAAACAGAGTGGGTTGTATATTTCTTTTACTTTATAATATTTTATATGGAGTGGTTACTTTAGGGGGAAACCAAAGATAGTGATCTAATTTTGATGATCCCTACCAGAATGCTTTCTCCACCTCTAGCATGGGTTGGCCTGGTATTGCACTACTTCAATCTAACCAAGCTAACTGAGATTTGAACAATATTGATGTGTGTGTGTAGGTACCAGCACCATACAGTGGGCAACAACAACACCAGCAGTACAGTGGGAGGTGTGACCATAGTAAAGCTGACTGGATGGTCCCGTCAGGAACTTGCTCCCCGCATACGGCCGTCTCTCCACCGCGAATCTGCCAAGTCCCTCGGCTCCCTGCACACTGTCAACCGCCTGGTTCCCTCCACCCCTGGTGGACCCAGTAAGTTGAGAATTACACATTGAGACATCTTTCATAAACCACACCTTCAACCTATAACTAACTATGCTTCAGATTTTTGATAAGGCAGTGAGAAACTAGTAAAAATATTATAGAAAATGCTGCAGTTTGTTTTTTAGATAGCTGGAGTTGAGTCAACGACAAATATATTATAAACAGAAATGTTGACCTATTGGAGATATAGATTATAGATATTCTTAGTTTTAAATAAAACTGCCCCAGTACTGATTAGAGCCATAGCCCAAAACCATGGTATACGGGTTGGGTTTTTTTTTGTCTGAATTTGCGAAAACTGTTTTTTTGTGTGGCTAATTCTTTATCACCACTAGTAAAGTTATTTACTAGGATGATAAACATAAGTGCATTGTTCTGATGTATAATTAAAGGGAGAGGTGCCCTTTTAGGTAGATATATATGTATATATTTCAAAAATAAGGCTTATTTTGGATTGTAATAAGATCATCTATTAATCCGATATTTCGATGGACTAATCTTCCATCTTTTACGAGGTATTTTGCTATGAAGCACGCAGTAGGTCGCGTGCTTCAGGTGAGCCACTAGACATCTTGCAAGCTTATTGGGCGATAAACCATCTGATACCATCGAAATATTGGATTAATAAATATGATCTTATTACAATCCAAAATATAAACCTTATTTTTAAAATTTACATATATTATGGATTGAATACATATTCAGAATATGTATATATGAAAAAAATAGTACAAAAGTGAAATTGTACCGAGATGTTAAATTATAAGAGAAAGGCACACATCTCCTCATTGTGCAACTAGAAGTTGCTGATGATGGCTTGCTCTATCATTTGTTAATATTTATTTTGATAGATGGCGCAAGCATCAGCAACTTTTTGTTGCACAATGTGAGAAGTTGCCTTTCTCTTAATATATATATAAATTCCAAACTGCGATCTCTTGGCACATGTGTCTGAAAATTTCAAGAATAATTAAGCTGAAAAATGTGTCAAAGTAATAAAATTCTTCTTAGCCACAAAAATTTATCAAAGTAGAATAAGATACCTCTATTATAAAAAATTGTTTAAAAAGAGAGAAATTCAAATTGTCAGCCTTTATTTAACATCTCAATGTGTGGAACCACTGAGTAACAGCTCACTCTACTAGCACCGGTCAGCTGGTTAGGTGTAAATAAAGATTCTTGGACTGTTTAAATTATAGTACAGTAGAACCTCCCTGTAAAGGACACATAATTTCAGAGCCAAAGTGTCCTTTAGGGAGAGTTGCTATATAGTAAAAATGGTAATTTTACAAATGAAAACTGTCCTTTGTAGAGAGGTGTCCTCTAGTGGGAGTGTCCTCTCGTGGAGGTTCTACTGTATTAAAAATATTATACTGTATTTTAATTTCTTTTCACACAAAACCATTACACATTTATTTTTATTTTATTTCAACTCAGAGCGCTATGTCCCCCTAGGGACACTTTCAATACAAAAGTAAACTAAACATTGCAAAAATAAATTATTTTAAAGTTTAGCGGATCTCTAATTAACTCAAAATACAACTTTGGACTTGTGTCATATCCTGGCTATAAGTTGGTAGCCGATCCCTAGGACCACCATGGTTGTGCTGTGCAGTGCACCATAGCCGCTCCACATTCGGCATCCACTCCTCCTCCGTCCACCGCAGCATGAATGCACTGACCAAGCTGAACGCCCGGCTGTCCAGTGGAGGGGTGACCGTAATGACTCCTCAGAAGAGCATCAGGTAGGTTGCCCAGACAAATCCAGTGTTGCCAGGTGTTTTAACATAGGTGAGACCACAGCAGGCTCTTTGCTCGCTCCATCCTCCCTATTTACTCCCCCCTCCCTGCTGGCAACTCCTCCTCCGATTTATCCAGGTTGGTCCAATCCATTCATCCATCCAATCTCTTCTCTTCTTCACATCTCCCATGCTGTGTGCTCTCTCCATTTCTTGATATGGCCAAGTCATTGTTGGGGAAAGACAAAGAGAGAATCAACAAATGTGCAATTTAAAATCATCTTGCATGTTAACCTAGAAACTTTGTTAATTATGTTTTGGCTACCTAGTAATTCCCAAATAATTAAAAGAGTTGGGTGTATAATTCAAGCAAGATGCTAAGGGAAGTGTCAACAATGGAATTAATGCCCATCTATGAACTCCAGTATTCCACCCTAGGTTTATATATTGTCCTATTAGAGAGGTGGACCATCTGGTTACAAACCTAGATTCTTTTTTCCTTAGCATTCTCTCTCAATTCTGTAAACTTTGGTGATATACTTTGTTGAGATAAAATTAATATAAACAACTTACCGCACAAGGTTTTTAAAAGAAGCACATTTTATTGGGAGCTTTTGGGTCTAGCCTAACCTGTAGTTAAAAATGATCCTTTTTATGTGTGATTAATTTGAAACAAATATTATAAATGAATATTATTATTTTACTAATAATTTTAGAAACTTATAGGTTAATAAGAATGGACAACACCCACCTCCCAAAAATATATATTTTAAAAAAATATTGTGGAGAAAAAAAAAGTTATATAATTAAAAAAAAATCAACTCTCAAATCTATCCAGGGTGGGTGGTAAATGGGGCTATTTGAAATGTATTAATGGACATAATTTGCCTAGCATTATATAGAAGCCATGGCCTTAACTTGAATTTTTAAGAGTTTATATGCAAATATGTTTTTCTGATCTCTGTTCCCTGGGGTCATTATTCAAATTGCACATTTTGAAAATGGAGTTATTCTTATTCATCTCTCTTTTCCTGTAGAAATTTCTGTTAAGTCTCTTTGAATATCTTTTCTTGTTCAATATTCCACATTTGTATTATTCCTTCTTTCTTCATGTCTCTTTTTTATTTCTCTCCACTTCCTTGATGTTGTATCCCCACCATTATAAATAAAAGGTAATAAGACCCTATACAAATAAATACACACACACACACACACACACACACACACATGAATTTAGTTTCAATTTTATAGATTAAAGCTATAAGAAAATAAGACCTAATGAATTAATAGTGTGTGCCATTTTGGTTACAGCATTGTTACCACCAGACAAAATATTTTAAAAATATTTAAAAAAAAAATTCTTTTGTTTGATGATGGTAACAACGCTGTTACTCAAGGTAATATAAGACCAAATCCAAATAACACTATAATCCAGGCACACTATACACACTATTTATTTATTTGGATTTGATCTTATTACCTTATGTTTATAATCTATAATCCAAATTGCGCCTTATCAATGCTGTTACTGAAGCATCACACACACACTTTATTTGGATTAGGTTTCATTTTCCATTAGCTATAAAATCCAAATTTTGCCTTATCAACATTGTTACTGAAGCATCACACACACACTATTTGGACTAGGTTTTATTTTTCATTAGCTATAATCTATAATCCAAATTGTGCTTTATATAGATTAATAAAATTAATTTGGTGTTATTACCTTTTATTTCTAATCTATAATCCAAATTGTGCCTTAACATTCCCACCATTAACACTGGATATGATATGGAGAATGCTGCTTAGGTTATATATAGCCACAAATGGACAAACTAAGTCATCTGGTGCTCTAGAAGAAACCTCAAGATCAAAATGGATAGCCAGGACAGCAAACAAAGAAGTTTCAAGATTTATAATGGCCAATATAGATTTCCAATTAGGAAGTCATCAAAAGGAAATGTGCTGACAGCATACTTCAAGGATCATTGGAAGCTCATATTTGACCGTAATAAGAAATATAAACCTTGAAGAGAATGAAAAAGTTGTAAAATATTGGTTTAATAATCTAATAGAATGGTCTGGAATTGGAAGATATGATTAGGAAGGCATTTCCCCAATAAATTTTCTGAAGTTCATATACTACCGAGTTAGTCAATATTTTCTTGCTTCTTACTCAATATCTCCTAATATAATATTCAGCAGCAATAGAAATATATATAGTTTACCCTTTTTAATTCCTCTGACTCTAATATAACCAGGTTTCAAATCCCCCCAACCACATTACCTGCTTTAATTTAACAGGCCAAAATCAGCAGGAGATATCTTTTCCTCTGGGTAAAGTTAAATTAACGAGGTTTGACTGTATCTATAAAAAGATCCAAAGTGGACCCTGGGGCCGGGAAGATGATGAAATTCTGACCAATTCTCACCTTACAACCATGGCAACAGGAAGAATTACTTTATACTAGTCATGTATGCAAAGGTTAGCTCTTGAGCCCCATCTTATTGTTGCCACCAGCCTTGGAGTGGACAGGCGAAACTGAAGAGTTGTCCATTTGGTCTTGTTACATACCCCCACTATATATTGTCCAAGTGTTCCAAATGTGGCCCCCTACAATGTGTGGTCCCTCCCCCAGTGGCAGCATGCCCACCCTCCACGAGGAGGCCCCCCTGGTCCTGGCAGACCCCCTGAATCTCCCTGCCACAGCCCCTGTGACCCCATCTTCTGCTGCCTCAAAGCCCCATGGATCTTCCAACCCTCAGGTACTGCCTCTCACAGGGCAAAGAACAGACTCTTTACTCTTACTCACATTTTGCCTCCTTAATATTTTAATAAATGAGTGCAGCCTATTTTAAAACATAAATAAATATTGTAGGCATATTATAGAGTAATTTCCAGTGAAAGTTCTATATTAAATCTAACTTTATAACAAAAAAAAAACTTCATAATAATCACATTTTCAGATCTTTCCCTGGAAACTCTCTACATTTACACTCTCTCTTCAAGATTAAAACATCTCTAACAAAATGGAGTATTTTCCTCTTTCAAATGATCATTATGAGGAGTTTTGATTATTTATTCTATATGTAGACAGTGGGGGTATCCAGAATACTTAGTCTTGGTATTTGTTAAATAAAGAGGTACAGAGAGTATATATATATATTTTAACCTCTAGCTAATTCAACTAAGATACTATAATTCCAAGCTATTATTACTCCGCCTTTGCCGGTCCCAAGCCCGGATGAAAAAGAAGGAGGGGGAGCAGTAACAAGCTCACTAAAAAACTGGATTCAGCGGCTGCACATGGCGTCTGTTCCTCATGTCAGAGGCGGCCATTTCTTTTGGAGCTAAGTCGGCCTGCCACTGAGTAGTGCTCCCAGTCTTAATGACAAAGGGAGATGCATTCTACTTCACCCAGTGTGGAGATAAGAAAGAAGAAGAAGAAGATTAGTAATATTAGTTAAATTATATAGTAAGTGTTTGGTTAGGGAGGTTAGGTAACAGAGACAATGGCTACTCTCCTGGTGGTCATTGAGTGTTGGATTGGAGATGATTACTGATCAGATGGGTCTCTACTGTTTTACACTCAACTCTGATTAATTGGAGGCATTTCCTCCTCCTTTGCTTCCTTATATAGAATGCCTTTGTGTCCATCCCAATACATTTCACTGGATGCTGGGGAGTGGCTTCTTCAATTTTGCACTTTGTACATTTTGCTATCTTTTTTTGGAGATCAATGGATGCAAATGTCAATTTGGTTAATTGTGTGGATTCTTTTATATATATTTAGGGGATTTGCGCCTGTTTGAGGTTTTCCATTTTATACTGTTGTTAGACTTAAAGCAATATTGATGGCCTCACAGCTGGCGCTGGCTAGTTCCTGGTCTGCTTGTTTTGGTTTTTCATTTGATAGTGTTGTAAGCTGTTGAAGGCAATCTTGATGACTTCATAGCTGACGCTCCAGATTTGCTTGTTTGGGTTTTCCATTTGATATTGTGGTAGCTCTATAAAAGCAAGATGGACAATGTGTCACAGTTAGTTCCAGGTTTGTTTGTTTGGGTTTTTCGTTTAAAATTGTTGTAAAGGTGAAAGTGACACCAAAACTGGCAGTTTTGACTGCCACCACAGATAGTCTCTCCAGTCTTTCAAGAACTGCTGTTTGTTGTATGTGCTAATTCTACTTCTTCTCTGTCAACTTCAATCCCTATTCTGTCTTTCTTCCAATAATGCTGAATTGATATATCCTATCCAAATTAATGAAATGTTTGTGAGGGTGACAATGCTGTTACCAAAACATCACAGACATTTCATTAATATTAATTTTGTCTTGCTTTATCTTATGTTTCTAATCTATAATCCAAATTGTGCTGTATCAGTTTTGAAGTTTTTCCTGTTTTGCCTCATTAGTTGGTTGGTGTTCCTTGCTGAAAGATTCTCACACATCATGATGTCCAGATGACCCTTCCTTTGCCAGCGAGTCTGCCTCTTCGTTCCCAGGGACCCCCAGGTGTGCTGGAATCCATTGTAGGCACATATTTTACTTTCTTTTTTTATTAAATTCACTTTATTAATTTTTCTCTTGGTAAGCATTTTGAAGATTCTTGTATATTATTTCAGTGTTCCATTGTGTAGATGACAGCCTTTGAGTCTTGTGTATATTTTGATGCTTTCCATCTTTATTGCTTGTAGTATGGCACTTAGTTCAGATCTAGGGTTTCTTTTTTTGGTTTTATTTCATTTTGAATTGTATAAAGTCACCAATAATTGGAGCCATTTCCAATCAATGAATAATCGTGTATATCTATAGAGCCTTTTTTTTTACTGCTTTTACCATCTCTCTCTTTCAATGTAAGGTTCCTTTGTAGTTCAGTTTGTCCAATTCTATTGAAACTTTGTTACTCTAGTTCAGAGAGTTACACCTTCCATAGTATGGTACCTATCTATATCTCTGGCCTACATGTGGCAGTTGTTCTACATAGAGAAGTCTGGATCTGCCCTCCATTCTTACCCTGATCAAAAATATTTAGTCATTACTTTGCTCTTAGTACTGCCTTGGGAAAAATTGAAGGTAGAAAAAAGTAAGGGAGACTTCCACTGAGTTAGCTGGAAGGGGTCAAGGAAGCTACTGGACGGTCACTAGATGAGCTGTGAGGGAGGATCATCAACAGATCAAATTGGAGATAGTTGTCCATAGAGTCACCAAAAGTCTAACTTGATGCATATTAACAATAACAACAACATTTGTAATATGTAAATAGACATATCTCTCTCTCTCCTAGTTACTCTCTTTGTACCAGTGAAATCTGACAATAGTAATTATTGGTCTCTCTAATAAAAAATATAATATTTTCCAATGAATCCCATTGATTATATACTACTAGCGGACGTACCCGGCTTCGCCCGGGGTTTTACCCGAGTAAAGGTTTGTCTAGCGAACATTTGTTAAAACAATTCTCTAAAAACTTATAAAAAAAAAAAAAAAAAGATATATTTTGATAATTTGAAACTCGTAAATTTGAATCTCTCGATAAAGTGAACATTTTTTCCCAGTCCCTGTGTGCCGTGTCATCCTGAATTTTGTCTTTCCTAATTTTCTACATTAGAAAATCATAGTTTTATCTAGTGAACATTTTTTCCCGGTCCCTTGAAAAATACTCGATAAGTTGAATAAAATCAATATTAATTGGTTCCCTCGGTAATTGGAAGTTAAAGGAATAGTATCTTCGCCTTGGAATTGTATCATTATTCTTGTCTCAAATAAATTGCCGTGTCATCCTGAGATAATTTTACTTTTGATAAATAATATTTAAGATAACAAACTTAGATAACAACTTATAGATATAAAAAACTTGTTATCATCGCCACAATGGGGGCGCTGCTTGCGAGTTAAATCTACAAATCTGCAAATAACTCTAAGGATATTCAAGATATTCATGAAATTATTTTTCAAAAACCTTCCCGGTGATATACCTAATAATATCCCAAAATTTCACGGCGATTGGATGTATGGTTTTTGAATCTATAGAGTACAGACAGACAGACAGACTGACAGACAGACATTCAATTTTATATATATATAGATTTAATTATATTTTAATATAATATTTATTTTTAAAAGGCTTATTTTTAATCAACAATTGAGGCTCAATTGTTGAGGGCAGATGATTTTCCAACATCTAACATTGGGAGAGATGTCACAGAGGGTGTCAGTGTTTGAGCCCTACCCCATGCGAGATGCCATCCAGCACTTCTGTGAGAAACACCTGGACAAGATCAAGACCTACATGGAGAAGGTCTTTGTCAAGATCCCACTTCCTGTCAAGTGTACCATTGAAGGTGAGTTGCACCATGTCTCATGACAGACCATAGCCTTAAAACATGGCTATACTCAGTCTCTCATCTAGGACTGATAGGGTTTAAAATATCCTCCTGACTTGGCCTGGCATGACATTCTTTGGTAAGAGACCAAGGAGAGACCATGTTTTTAGGCTATGGTCTCTCATTGAAGGCTCTTTAATTATCTAATGGGAGGGACGAGCATTGCTTTGTGCATTTATCTACACTCATGGACAAAACATAAGGAAGTTGTACCTTTTAGCATGTATATCAGGATTTAGACAATAACTCTGAAAGATATTTGATACGCAGTGACCTTTATTGAAGACCCACGAAATAACCAGCACAAAATTGCCTCTGTCTCCTTAAAAAAAAAAGATGGTTGGCGACATCCGCTTCCTTAAGTTCTGTCCATGAGTGTATATAAACGGTGGGTGTTTAATTGTTTAATCCACATTTGTGTTGTAATATTTGGATAAAACTTTGCTAAAATATAGATTTAGGACTGGACAGAGTGATTGTTATAGTTTTTGTGACCCTGACATTGTGTGCAAATTTATAACTGATAATAGTCTAATTAACAGATTTCTGGAAAACCAGAAAAAACAATGTGCTAACAATTTATTAAATACAATCATCATTACTACAAGCTAACAATTTATTAAATATAAAATGAAAGGATTTAAAAGCATGAATGTTTCTTTTATACATAATACAAACTTCTACTGCCCTTACTGCGATGAAAAAATATATTGGGAGGGCTTGGCTCATCAGTGGTGAACCCTCCCAGCGGTTTCACCAATTTAATCCACCAGACCGCTTCTAAGAGCTCTAATACTGTATTGGACGATTCTGCTTATATACGCAGAACTGAATAAGCTTATGTCCATAGTTTTCTTAAAAACCATTTCTGAGATTCCATCCTTCAATGCTGCGTATATAAACAGAATCGTCCAATACAGTATTAGAGCTCTGAGAAGCGGTCTGGTGGATTAAATTGGCGAAACCGCTGGGAGGGTTCACCACTGATGAGCCAAGCCCTCCCAATATATTTTTCATCGCAGTAAGGACAGTAGAAGTTTGTATTATGTATAAAAGAAACCTTCGTGCTTTTAAATCCTTTCATTTTATATGTATAGATGGCGCGTTATTGCTTTGTGTTAATTTATGCCTAACTGGCCTTGTTATTATTGTTTGCGGAAGAGCATTGCTCGATGCAAATATTTGAATGTAATTCTACTGTCCTATAAGCTTATGTCCATAGTTTTCTTAAAAACCATTTCTGATATTCCATCCTTCAGTGCTGCGTATATAAGCAGAATCGTCCAATACAGTATTAGAGCTCTGAGAAGCGGTCTGGTGGATTAAATTGGCGAAACCGCTGGGAGGGATCACCACTGATGAGCCAAGAGCCCTCCCAATATATTTTTTCATCGCAGTAAGGACAGTAGAAATTTGTATTATGTATAAAAGAAACATTCGTGCTTTCAAATCCTTTCATTTTATATGTATAGATGGCGCATTATTGCTTTGTGTTAATTTATTAAATACAATCATCATTACTACAACTTTAATGACCTTTTATTGAGTTATTTTACAGACTAATCCAAGGGCTTAAAATTCTGGCAACTTATTGGTTTTTTTTTGCTTATCCCTAGTACACGTGGTACAGGCCATGATAATCATGGTGGGTAGAAGGCAATGCTTTTACAGTAAGTGCACCACATGTCTACACACGTGAAAAGCAGTTCGACTTTGCACTTACAAATAAATATGCCAGAGCCCCGTTTGGTTACTTGCACTCACTGGTGGGGTTGGACTTTTGCAAGAATAGGGGGACATTGGAGCATTTTTTTTTTTTTTTATCAGAAAAAAAGTGCCCAATGCGGGAATTGAACCCGGGTCGTAGCGGTCGAAAACCAACGGTTTAGACCATCCTTCCACCGACCCTTAAAGATACAATTTATATACGTCAATATAGTGAAGAATATGGTTCTTTGCCTTGCAGACCCCCATGAGAGGACACTCTCGCTAGAAGACACCTCTCTACAAAGGACAGTTTTATTAACAAAATTACTATTTTTACCATGTAGCAACTCTCAACATCTCTTCTTCAAGGACACTTTAGCTCAAAGATTAGGTATTTTCTACAGGAAGGTTCAACTGTATTTGGTTCACAAAAGGAGAAGCTTTTTTTCTGTCTCCTAGCCATAGTAAGACATGTTTTAATGTGGAACCTGGTGTCAGGGTGGCATGCTATTGTCTGCTGGGTATTCTGGGTTTGTTGTGGTGGTTCATCGAGGATGCCATTCATCAGATCTAGCAGATCTTATAATGGTTTTGAGATCATCAGCCTGATTCCTGCATTTTTATATTGACTGGACATTTTTGACCATTTATTTTTCTGATTTGCCAAGAGAATCTGATACTATTTTTTATGGATTTTATACATATTTTTCTTCAAAGTTTTGAATTTTTGGTCTTAACTGGTGAAACACTTATTTACAGCATTAGAGGATATTCTGGTTGGTACATGACATAGGATAATTTTTATCTAGGTGTTTAAATAGGGGTGTTATGACTGCAAGTTTTATTTATTTCTCTACCTAATACTTGCTATCAAATCTGCCCATTCATTCTTCTTATAAAACTACCAAGTTAATTGAATTGAACCCCTGTTGTCTTGGGGAAAAAACAAAGAGCGAAAGAATCAGAGCTAAGTTGGACTTTATAGATTTATAGTTTCCAGAACTTTATGTCCGTAAACCTTTTATAGAAAATCCCAAAGCATTCTTCTAAAATATGAGACTAATCAGTTCCTTGATTCTTTGCCCATTTTGTGCATTGATCCAATGTATAAAGATGTGCCATGCTAGTACTTGTTGTAACTTTAGCTCTAGTTATTCTATTGTTTTAAAGAGGGAAATGTTTTTTTAGATATATGCTACATGTAGTTACAAGTAACAAGGCTTGTTTAGATGACTCTATATACACATCTGCATTAAATGGAACCTCTTTATAATAACAACCTCCTTTATAACAGAACAACTTGGTTCTTACATCCTAATTTTAAAGCCCTAAGTTTTAAGAGAGAATACAAATATTTTTTTTAAACTATGTTTATAGCATAGTTATAAGTACTACAAGGTAATAAGACCAAATCCAAATGAATTAATAGTGTGTATCGTTTCAGTAACAGCGTTGTTACCATCCTCATACCAAAGACTAAATTGTGCCACATCATGGTTATAACAAGAACCCAATAACTTGGTCTCATGTGAAGTTGTAATAAGGAGGTTTGAGACTGAATGTAGAGGCAGTTTGCACTCACACGATACCTGAGCTCCATTTGGTGTCTTTGTACCTACTGGTGTGAGGTTGGACTGCAAGAATTGAGGAGTGACCACATTGTTTCAAAGTAGTGATGTACAGTTACAACCATTATATCATGCCTTTTTTCTTCAGTGAATCCCTTTATAATGCTTTTTAAAATATTGCTTCACTATGGGCTTCGAACCTGAGGCAAATGACAGTTGAGTTCCCAACCTTGAGTCACCTGATGGGTTGTGCAGAGCGCAAGTCGAAGAAACACGCCAAGCTGTACTTTGGCTGCCAGGGCAGAGGTCCTCACTGCCTTTACAACTCCACCTTCTTTGGTCTCAAGACCACCAACCCCCGCACCTGGATCCACCTCATGTTCTTAGCTCTGCAGGTGAGTGCTTCTACGGCATATAGGAGCTCAAGGTAATAAGACCAAATCCAAATAAATTTTTTATTTGGATTTGGTCTTATTACCTTGTGTTTATAATCTATAATCCAAATTGTGCCTTATCATATAGGAGCTGTTTAAAATGTTTTGTTTTTTTTTACAAATATAAATATCAGAGAACATGCAAAACACTGACTACAGAAAAGAAACAAACCAAACTGTGAAAAATAGTACAAAAGTGGAATTATACTGGGATCAGGTAGAGAAATTAAGAAGGCATCTGATGATCATGCAACTAAAAGTTGCTGATGGCTTGCTGTTGGAATTTATATCAATTAACCATTGATTTTTAATTATTCCAGAATTGGGGTCAAATACCTTTTAATCAAGAAAGGATATTTGGTCTCAATTCTGGAATAATTAAAAATCTATGATTAGTTGATATTTATTCTGACAAATGGCGCAAGCCATCAGCAATTTTTAGTTGAAAGATCAGGAGATGTCTTTTTTCTTAATAGACCCAACTATGCCTGCATAGTTATAGTGGAGCATAGTTAGGCCATCATTGAAATAGAGTGCTTATTTCCAATTCAAACACAGCAAAACCTCCATAGTTTTGTGTTTTATCTGACATTAACAAAGTGTCAATATTCTGCCCCCAGAGTATTGTTTTGAAAATGTGGGATAAGCCATTGTTATTATCTTATTTAAAAACACACAACATTTATTTGTGCTTTAATGATGTTTTGAAAATGTGGAATGAGTCCACTGTTAGCTGTTATCTAAAAACACACCTATATAAAAAAACATAACTTTTATTTAGGACCTAGTGTTGCTTTGAAAATATGGGTTGAATCTTTGTTGTTTTTAGTGTCCATCAAGTCACTTTAGGTGACTATATGCATCAATATTCTCCTCTATTTGATCTGTTGGGAACACAATCACTCGCTGCTCATCTACTGACCTTCTTGTAGCGTTCTTTACCCCTTTCAGTCAGCTCATTACAGATCTTCCTTCATCCTCTCCTTCAATTTTTTCCAACATCTTTTCTAAACCATTTGGTCAGTCTTTGTTTACATATTTGAGATTCTAGGGATCTACAAGGATAAAAATTTCATTTAAGATTGAAACATTTGGATTATAGATTATAAAAACAAGGTAATAAGACCAAATCCAAATAAATAAATAGTGTGTGACATTTCGGTAACAGCGTTGTTACCATCTTCAGACAAAAGTACTGAATGTACTTTGTGTACTTTAGTACTGTGATTCAGTACTTTTGTCTGAAGATGGTAACAACGCTGTTACTGAAACGTCACACACTATTTATTTATTTGGATTTGGTCTTATTACCTTGTTTTATTATCTGTTTATTGTTTTCTAAATAGCTAGCTCTCTTCATGTTCACATTTCAAAAGATTCAATTCTTTTCTTTATTATTTTTCTGAGAGTCCAGCTCTCACATCCATTAGTGACTAAAGGGAATGCCGATGCCTCTACAATTCTCTTGTTTGTCTCTCTTGAATGAAAGGCCTTTATCTTTTATGATCTTGTCCAATTTCATCACTTCCTAGTGCTATTCTTCTTTTTACTTCCTCTAAGCAACCTCTCATCTTATTAATCCTGGATCTTAAGAATTTGAAGTGATCAACTTGATTAATTTTACCATGATAACTAGCCATTGTTTTTATTCAATTGTTGATTTCCATCTAAAAAAATAACTTTTATTTAGTCTATTGAGTTGTTTTTGAAAATGTGGGAAGTGTGAGATGAGTATCTTTTATTATTATTTTCCATCTAAAAACACATCCTTTATTTTGGCCATAGTGTTGTTTTGAAAATGTGAGATGAGTCTAGCCATTGTTTTTATTCCTTTGTTGGTTCCTATCTTATTTGGGCCCTAGGGTCAACTTTATTTGGTTCCTAGTGCTAACTTGGGGAATCCATAGAAAGCCCAGTAATGTATGTACAGGCCAGAGCCAGCTCGGCCCTCAGCACCAGGGAACAGTCGGTCAGCAGCCTCAAGAACTGCTGGGACACTCTGAAGGCCGACACCCGCAGCTTCCTTACCCTGGTCACCTCCGCCTTCCCCTCTGCCAAGGACCAGGACCTGCTCATCACAGAGCTGAGACACCACCGCTACTTTGATGTCTTTGAATACAATGCCCCGCGGACAATTTGGGGCTGCTTCCTGTGTAACCACCCAGACAGGGCTGTGGGCTTCCTCCAGGATGGGGAGCCTGTTATTGAGGTAATGGAGCTGCACATACCTGGAGTGTGGGGGCAATTGGAAAATAAGTCATTTTAAAGCCTTGATACATATATATTTTTAACCTGAGAAAGACAAGATATTTTTGTAGAAATTATAAAAAATTATAAGACACTGCAACTCTTTTTATTTGCATTAATTAAAGAAGCTTTCGGGCAGGCCCTTCTTCAGCCAACTAAAACGTATTTTGTAGAGATGTTGTTAAAATAAGAACTTATCTGATGGCCTTTATTCAAAAGAAAGTCCTAGTAACCACTGCTGCCAAGTTTGGTGTTCTCACTCCACCTGATTGTTACATCAATGGCATCAGACATTGCAATGTCACCCCAGGCACAGCTAGCTAGACTGTGTGGTTCCAGGGCCAGCTGAAAGAGAAGAAAGGGAAGTGGAAGTTGTTCCGGAGGTGGAGGACCCGCTACTTCACCCTGTCTGGGGCCCATCTCTCCTACAGAGACTCTGTGAGTAGCTTGTCACTGCATACTACAGTAAATGCTCTGAAGTTTGTTTCTATTGGATTGATTAGGTACAATTTGGATTATAGATTAGAAACACAGGAAATAAATCCAAATAAATGAAATGTCACACACTAAACACAAGGTAATAAACCAAATGCAAATAAATAAATAGTGTGTGACGTTTCGGTAACAGCATTGTTACCGAAACGTCACACACTATTTATTTATTTGGATTTGGTCTAATTACCTTGTGTTTATAATCTATAATCCAAATTGTGCCTTATCACACACTAGTTATTCATTTGGATTTGGTCTTGTTTCAATTGGAGTATGTTTCTATTTCTGTAATTGGATTATTTTATGTTTCAATTAACTCTTTTCATGTGGTAAAAGCATATTAGTATAGTACTATTTTATAAATTTGTATTTACTAAATTTATAGATCATGTACAGTATAATTCAACCAGCTATAATTTGATTTTTAACATATTTCAACCTTTTTCCAAATCCCCACTAAAGTATCTACTTTAATTTAACTGACTATAATTCAACACCAACTAATTCAAAAGGAATCACCCGTTTCTTTGGGTGTTGTGGAATTGAAGAGGTTTTTTCCTGCACATGTTTATCCTGGACATTCACAATAAAATAAATTCTGGCCACATTTTTCATATTCTCCAAAGCCCAGGTTTGTCATAGTAGAGTGTTGACATTTCTACCACCCTAGCTAGCATGATAATTGGGATAGCCAGGATATCCACAATCAGGAAAACGGTGCACCAAGAGGAAAGGAATGACTCTAGGTGTGTTGTGCCCACAGAAAAAAGGAGACAAGGATGGCCAGCCCATCGAGGTGAGCCAGATCCGCAGCGTACGGCCCATCAGCAGCAGAGGCCGCAACATCCCCAAGGCCTTTGAGATCTTCACGCAGGACAAGACCTTTGTGTTCAAGGCCAAGGATGGCAGCAAGACGGAGCAGTGGGTGCAGTGTCTGTCCATTGCCATGGCCCGGTCACAGGCCAAGGACACTCCCTCGCAGGTGGTCACCTACCTGCTCTAGTGGGCTCTAGATTCTGGGGGAGGTCAACAATCACCAAGTCACAAACAATGACACACACCTTTTCTAAATGGTTCTGTTTTTTTTTCTTGCTCTCATGATTATTTTTTAAAATCAACTTTATCCCATATATGAAAAGTATTGTCATGATATCATCACCAGTTCCTATTTGAGTGGAAACCCACTTTTTTCTCTAAATGACTAGTGTTTGTTTCTCTTGCCAAAAAAAAGGTGATTATATATAAAATGTTTTCTCCAGTGTTGACAATGCTTCAACAGAATTGGAAGTATTCTAACCATCTGGTCAAAGTAGTGTTTTCATATAGACATCATGTTGCCACTAAGTTGTCACTACACAGTCTCTGTAGCAGGTTTGGGAGGAGCAACAAGCCACTAATAGCTTCCAGAAATAGGAGGGGGGGGAATATACCTTTTTTTATTTTTTTACTTGTATTCCAACCCACACAGTTGTATGGACAGCTATAAAGGACTATGATGTTATAACCTGCCCAGAGAACAGAAATCTTGAATAGAGGATTAGTTCTATAAACTGGGGTATTTAGCCTTCCTTGAGGCAGCCTCTGGCAGTTCACTCCCAAATCTATCTTTTACTAAGCATCTTCCAATGCCATATATCCAGCTTGGTTCTCCTATATAAATGTAAAAAGATAAGTACTGTAAGCTAGGTATCCCACTATATGATAATAGCTATCCACACTTTGAAAGAACCTTCCATTGTTGGCCTTCCCCAGACTGCAGCCCATCCTGTTGTGCCAAGATTTGCTCCGTCTTGCCTTTGCTCAATGTGATAACCTACAACACTCTGTGCCTGTTGTGGAAGTATGTACTTCTTTCCTTTTACATAGAGAGTTTTTATACACTATATACATATATAAGAGCAATTTTTATACCTCTGTGTGTTGTGGTTTGCTACAAGATTCTCTTTTATATCTTGTAGGAAACCGTTTCTACCTTGTTGTACATAAATATATATATGAGGTGTGGCAAATTTTAATAAGGATGATTTTTTTTAGGGCAGCAATTTTATTTTTTATATATGATGTTATTTCAAAACAGTTTTCTTGGGCAGCTATAAACTAGCTGAGCTGTTCTTGTCTCAGTCTTTGTAGAAGCTCAGGAAGGCTTCAGTTACGCTCATATGGGCATTATAGACAGTATAGAGATGATTTCAAGTAGGTTTTGATCTTTTGTGGAATGTATGTGTGTCTGTGACTAGCAAGGAATGAGATCAAGTGAATAAGGATGCTGAAGATCTTCAGGAAAAACCCTTTTAACCCCAAAAACTTTGTGATTTAGTAGAACTTCCTCCCTGTAAACCAAACGGGGCACTGGCACATTTGTAAGTGCAAAGTCTAACTGCTTTTCACATGTGTAGACATGTGGTGCACTTACAGTAAAAGCAGTCACCTTCTTTTACCCAACATGATTATCATGGCCTATACCACGTGTACTAGGGACAAGCAAAAAAAAACCTCCCTGTAAAGAATAACATCTAGTTGCTGAGCCAGAATTTTCTTTAGGGAGAGGTGTCTTCTTACCGGAGAGTTGTTAATTAGTAAAATTGGCATTTTTGGCGATGAAAACTGTCCTTTGAAAAGAGGTGTCCTTTAGCGAGTGTCTCTCATGGAGGTTCTACTGTAATACTACCAGATTGAAAATGGGGGGATAGTGAGCCGTCTGTCATCAAGAACTCTATCTGAGCTTGTTAAGGACTTGTAAAAAACACATTGATTGACTGTGCTGGAGGAGGTATGAATTGAGCATTTTTATTCAGCTTTGATGTCTTCCTATAAGTAAGGTTAGTCACATTTATTACTTCTCAGCCTTCCAAGAAATATTTTACATCACTGAGATTCTCTTAATTAGGAATGGTTCCTTAGTAACCTTTTATGGGACAAATATGTTCAGATTCACAATAAGTTGCAAACAAAATTGTTAGTCCAAATTTTGCTGTTCTAGTTTATGTAACGCAATGTTCATCATGCTCTATGGAGTTAGCACGTATGAAGATTTTAAACTTGTATTGGAAGTACTGACGTATATAAGCTATGTGATGAAGGAAATGTTACCAGAAAGCTCTCAGTGATGAGTCTCTTTGTCTCACCATGTAATCCTGATTGGTAAAAGCAGCTTACAATAGGAGGAATTGTAGTATATCATTGCCAAGAAGAGGCCAAAGGTAAAAGCAACAAGTTACTTTATTGAAGAGGTACAAGCTTGGTGAGATTTCAAACAATAACGTCCTTCAACAGACTAATACAAATACAAGCTATTAAAATTACAAATATATTCTCACAATGAGTTTCTTTTTTATTTAAAAAAAACGCTAGCTTTCAAGCATTAATCGCTTTTCAACGGGCTTACTATAATATCGACTTTATCCCAAGAGCGATTAACGCTTGAAAGCTAGCGTTTTTTTAAATAAAAAAGATACTCATTGTGAGAATATATTTGTAATTTGAATACTTTTTTCACAATTTTATCATGAATACAAATACAAGCTGTATTCACACTGCAGTCTGTTGAAGGACGTTATTGTTCGAGACCTCGCCAAACTCATACCTCTTCAATAAAGTAACTTGTTGCTTTTACCTTTGGTCTTTTCTTATCAAAATGAGCTTATTTTGTGTTTCTACATACTTGAATATATCTCTAGAATGTATATTGCAGTAATAGAACCACTCTGTAAAGGGAACAACACCTAGTGACAGAGTTTCCAATATAGAGAAGGTGTCCTCTTACCACAGAGTTACTATAATTAGTAAAAATGGTTAATTTACCATTTTTACTAATTTTTGCAACTCTTAAATTAAAGATGAAAACTGTCCTTTGTAGAGCAGTTTCCTTTCATGGAGGTTCTACTGTGCCATTATTCAACCATTTTCCTGATTCAAATCCTGACCATTTTTTTTTTATTTCAAATATTTTCATCCTTTTTTATTTAATTGAACCATAGATTGAATTAAAGATGAATAATGATCAAGATTTTAAAAAGTTAAATGAGAGTTAAATGTTATTGTTTTTAATCTCTCAAAGCTATAATGGTATCTTTTTCTATTTTAGGTTCCCCCCTTTACTTGGAAGTTTTACACTAAGCCTTGCCAAGGTATATCTAAAGATTTCTTGTAATTTTCAAAGAGTTGGGTACTCCCTCCATTTGACACCAAGTTGTAGTATGTAGACACTCTCCTTGAGTAGATCTGAACATTTGTTACCTTTATTTGTAGCACACAAACGACCTTATTTTTTTAATTTATATTTTTAACTTGGTAAAAAGGTTTTTTTTTTTTTTTTTTTACCAAAATCGGCTAAAATTCATCAATTTTGATGAAAACTTGTAAATTTGCCACCACTCTTTTAATACTTTGTAAATAATAAACCTATGAGAATTATAAGAAAATTGGAATATAAAAACTTTGTACTTTGTGAACATATCAAACTAAAATAAAATTATTTAGAATACAAAACTATAGAAGAAAAAAAGCAGCTATTGAATGAAATATAAAACAACAAAGAGGGGGAATGATAAGGTACAATTAGGATTGTAGATTAAGGTAACAAAACATTACATCCAAATAAATAAATAGTGTGTAGTTGTAGTTTATTTGTATTTGGTCTTATTACCTTGTGTTTATAATCTATTATCCAAATTGTGCCTTAACATTACATCCAAATGAATAAACTGAGCATGACGTTTCAGTAACAGCATTGTTGCCATCTTCAGACAAAAGTACGGAATGTAGAACCAAAATACTGTTATCGAACCGTCACATTCAGTTTATTCATGTCTATGTATGTAGCCTTATGTTCCTTATCAAAGGGGAATAATTATTTAAAGCAAGCTCTTTTTTTTTTGATAAGGTGAAAGTTTGATTATAGATTAGAAACACAAGGTAATAAGACCAAATCCAAATAAATAGTGTGTGATGTTTCGGTAACAACACTGTTACCAATACATCACACTCTATTTATTTACCTGGATTTGGTGTTATTACCTTGTGTTTCTAATCCTCTTTTTTTGAGAAATATAATAATAATAACTTGTCGCGGGCATTGACAATCATCATTCATGGTATTGTCAGGAAGTTGTCTTAACTGGGGGAATGATTTCTGTATTGAACAATGGGAGTCAGCTTTGTCAGTTAAGGGATTGGAAATTTGCAGCTGTTTGTTTAAGTTGTTATCCCCAGTTAACAAGATAAAAAAGGTATTTTCTACGTGATGTTAAGGTGACACTCCTATCTATCTTAATACTGCTCGCTGTATCCATTTTGTATGTTTTATTGCTGTCTAAGGTTTAGCTGAGAGGAAAGCCAGACCCCAAAATTGATTTTATATACAGTAGAACTTCCCTTTAAAGGAAACCTAATTGCAGAGACAAAGTGTCCTTTAGGGAGAGGTGCAAGGAACTGTCCTGTAGGGCGAAGTTTGGTGTTGTGAGCCCCGAGCCGCTACGGTAACCGTGAACTCTGAAATGTGGCTGACTAATGGGGTATCCCCCCTTTCCATGGGGACAAGACACCACCACCACCACCAGGGAGAGGTATCCTCTTACTGGAGAGTTACTAAATTGTAAAAAAAGATAATTTCGCAAACAAAAACTGTCCTTTGTAGAGAGGTGTCCGTTAGCGGAGTGTCCGCTAAAGGGAAGTTCTACTGTATTTAAATTAAAATATTGTGGCGTAAAATGTCCCCCCATTTTTATCAGTCTCTATGCAATGCTGTTACAGGAACATTAAACTACTTATTTGGTCTTGTTACCTAGGTATTTTATCCATTGCCTAAATTCATTATATTGTGTCCGATTGTTGTAAATTTTCCATCAATATCGCAACAATCCTTTCTGTTTAGATTTTTACTATGCTAATTGTTTTAGCTTGTTTTTGTGTTAGTTTTTTTTTTTTGACACTTTATTTATTAATTTTTTGTATCCTTTTCCCCCCGCCTTTACTTTTTTTAGTATTTGTGTTTATTAGATCTGATTTCCTTTTTTGCTTTGTTAAAATATATTTTATAAAATGATATTAGAATTATATATATATATATTTTTTCAATTTGTTATTATTTCTTCTTTGTGTGTGTTAAAATCTTTATTACATTTTTCTTGTGATGTTTGGTTGTTGTATATTTTCTAAGAACTAAATGTCTCTATATAGGACTGAAATCAAGCCAGCTACTAACTATAGAATGTATAATCTTTGAGTTTTGTGCTATCTCTATATAATGTTTATTTTGAAGATTTATTTCAAAAAATTTTCCCCCTCCTGAAATATATTATCTATAAAAGAGTCATTGAAAGGAATCCATATAAACTGATGGGGATGGCTAGTATATTCAATGTAAACCACTTCTTATACAGTATGGTCTATATACAGTAAACCCTTTGATAGCAGTCGCTAACTACCCACCATGATTATCATGGCCTGTACCACGTGTACTAGGGATAAGCAAAAAAAAAACCCTTTGATACACATTCACACAACTTACTGCAAGGTTTTTTAAAGATATTTATATTTTTATTGGAAGCTCTTTCAAGTATTGTTACTTTTTCAACCTGTAGTTACTTTATTTTGCTACAAATTTACAGTGTAGTGTTCAAAAACCTTCCCATAAGCAACCCCATCTGAGCTTTATGAAATGTATACATTGACTAAACATCTTGATCAGAAAAACATGTTTTTATGAGATATGTACACTAATGGACAAAACTTAGGGAAGTGGAAAGTCTGAATTTTTTTAAGGAGACAGGGGCAATTTTGTTCACCCTTGATTATCTCGTGTCTTCAACAAAATTCACTATGTATCAAATATCTTTCAGAGTTATTGTCTGAATCCAGATATACATGCTAAAAGGTACAACTTCCTTAAGTTTTTGTCCATGAGTGCAATTGTGACTAACCTAGAATTACCACCCCACAAGAGCTATAATTACTATCCTATACTCCGCCATAATTGCCTTATATTGGTCTCTTTACAGAGTGTTATATAGTGTCAAGTTTAATTCAACCCTAGCTGGGGTACCATCAGTGGCTGCATGCCCATCTGGCATTATCTCTACTGACAGCAATCTTACCAACTGCAGCTCTTTTATAATAGTTCTTTTTTTTTTCTTTTGAATTGTGATTCTTCAAACTTGTTACATTTGGGACAGACAGTTCAAAATTTAAGATTCATGGTTGGGGGGGGGGGGGGGGGGGGGGGGGGGGCTTTTCTTGATTTATCAAGAAAATGGGTTGGCCATATATCAGGGAACAGGCTAAATCAACGTTTAGTTGATTTCTGTTCCACTAGATGGCGCTCTGCCATCTAAGAAAAGTTCATGTGATCAGGATATGCCTTTTTTGTTTTTAGTTCAAAGTTTACTTATATAATTGCATACCTCAAGCTAGTTGCATATAAACCACAGATTTGCATAGTCTGAAACTGATATTCAAATAGACAGATGACAAATGTTCAAATACTATAATGAAAGAGCTATAAAAATTGAAAGAAATACTTTTCACCTTTTTCATTGTTATAGATCTACTCAGTAATTTATCTACTCTCTTGTTTATAAGATAATCATTGCAATCTATCAATTAAAATAAACTTGTGATTTTTTAAGACAATTTTATAATTTGAAAATTGTTATGGCCTCTCTGGGGCTCACCTTTGTTGAATTTATTTTTATGTGCTTGATGTTCAGACAGCTATTTGAAGCTTATTTTTCTACAGAGATGTTTTATAAATTTCTACTGTTTTATATTTCCTTGTTCCCTCTAAAAATATTGTACATATGTCAATCACTCAGCTAAATATCGCTATCTCAATGCTCAAACTGAGAGAAAATTCTAACATATTTACATAACCTCTATTGCAGCAATAATTGCTCAAATATTGTGCCTTGACGGTGACGGGATTTATGCTGTCATATTGAGTCCAATGTACCACATATATATATACATATAGGTTTTAATATATTTGACCTCTATTATATAGTTTTATAATGTTATATGCCCCCATAAACAGATCTATTATATATTGTATTTTTAATATATGTGTATTTTTTTTCATTGTGATTATTGGATTTTTGTTCAACTTTTGTAAATAAAATAACTTTTTTTTATGCTTTGTTTGTTTCTCATCTACTTTCTTAGCTCTCAGTACCTAAAAATGAAGCAAATTTATGTGAAGGCAGACTTAATGAACATCTGCTGCCATTTATTCTAAGAATCAAATGGTGGCAGTGGAACATGGCTTTCGATGAGGTTACTCCTAGCAACTAATACCATTGTTGACGACTCTTGCTGCTAGCGCTGACTTGATTAATGGTGGCATATTGTTTTGCCATTCATCCATTATCATCATTGTTTTTTGGGGATTTTTATAGATCTATTGATGTTTGTAACAATTAATTTTTTGGCAATGTAAACACAAGGTAATAAGACCAAATCCGAATTAATAAATAAGGTGTGACGTTTTGGTAACAGCGTTGTAACATCTTCAGACATCACACACTATTTATTTATTTGGTCTTATTACCTTGTGTTTATAATCCAAATTGTGCCTTATAATTTTTGGCAATGTGTTTATTTTATTACATAAATCACCAAATATTATCTCTACAGAACTTACTGCAATGATAAAAGTTATTGGTTGAGAAGGCTTGGAAGGACAGCTGAGTGGGTTCACCGCTGAGAACCAAGTCTTCTCATTCACACATACAATAACTTTTATCATTGCAGTAAAGTCTGCAGAGATAATATTTGATGATATTTATAAAATAAATACATTGTCAGAAAATTTAACAAATTTTATAGATAAATTGCAATTTAAAATGTATAGATCTGTTGATAACTGTTGGTCCAGGACTGCTTATCACATATTGGCAGGTAACCACCACATCTGATGGCTGTTTTTTCTTGGGAGTCTGGCAATATTCTGCTATCCCCCAGTTTTATTAATTTAAAATAAATTCGCAAGAGAAGAAACGCAGAGAAAAAAGAGCCTATGTAAATGGATATGTAAATGAACAATCACCTGTAAATAACTAAGCAATTATGCACCTGGACCAGAGTTCGGTAACCTGTGGCTCGTGAGCCACATGCGGCTCTTTGGATGTGCAGCTGCATATAGTACTCTTATGCAAGTACTATATTGTTGGCAAGAAAAAAAATTGTAGCTTTTTAAAAATTTTGAAATTTTGTACATTATCATTTTGACTCTTCCGACTCAAAAGTTTGCTAACCCCTGATCTGGGTGAATCCTGTATAGGTCTCCAATAAAAGGTTTTTTGTTTTTGATACAGTAGAACCTTCCTGTAAAAGACAACACCTGGTTACAGAGTCAAAGTGTCCTTTAGAAAGAGGTGTCCTCTTACCGGAGAGTTGCTAAATAGTAAAAACGGTAGTTTAGTAAATGAAAACTGTCCTTTGTGCAGAGGTGTCCTCTCATGGAAGTTCTACTGTATTGTTTTCATTTTGATTAGGTAATGAAAAAAGTATGAATTGTGTTACAAAAACAGATTTATATGGTAGATAAAAAACTAATTATACAGAATGCTAGGTGAAGTACTTTCCAGGTCTCAAATCTAGATCAGTGATAAAGCACATTCACACACTATTAATTTTGGATTAGGTCTTATTTTCTTGTAGCTAAAATCTAGATTAGTTAACTCTGTACAGGTTTTAGGGTCTTTGCCCATTGTCGATAGAGTGTAGGCTTATTGGATCCAGCTTCCTTAGGAACATGGATTTACCTTGTAATAACAGCAAAACAGGTTTCTAAGGTTCCAAATGTTTTTACCTGTTTTACCTACATGAAATATCTTATTCCTATATGAATCATCAGTGGTGAACCCTCTCCCAGTAGTTTGAACTGCCGAAACCACTGGGAGGGTTCACCACTGATGAGCCAGGCCCTCCCATTATTTTATCATTGCAGTAAGTTTAGTAGAAAATTATTTCATTTTAGAAGGTATCATATGCATCAAAAATTAGCTTGATTTCTTATAACAGATGATGTGCTAATACATCATGTATACACACTCATGGACAACAACTTGAGGAAATATCTTTGATGCCACTTCTCTTCTTTCTTATCTCCACACTGGGTGAAGTAGAATGCGTCTGCCTTTGTCATTAAGACTGGGAGCACTACTCAGTGGCAGGCCGACTTAGCTCCAAAAGAAATGGCCGCCTCTGACATGAGGAACAGACGCTATGTACAGCCGCTCCTAACATGGAATACAAATGCTGCTCATCCTGTATACCTGGATCAGGAGCCCTTACAGGGTACTATCAGCCAGGCCAGCTGAACCCAGGTTTTTTAGTGAGCTTGTTACTGCTCCCCCTCCTCCTTTTTCATCCGGGCTTGGGACCAGCAAAGAAGGAGATGCGCACTAAGGCAATTTTAATAAACACTTAGTTATCTTGTGTCTTCAATAAATGTCACTGTGTATCAAATCAAGGTAATAAGACCAAATAAATAGTTGTGATGTTTCAGTAACAGCATTGTTTCCATCTTCAGACAATTAAAATTACCATCTTCAGACATTTAAAACATGCTACAGTACAATTTCTCATTCAATACTTTTGTCTGAAGATGGTAACAATGCTGTTACCGAAATGTCACACACTATTTATTTGGTCTTATTACCTTGTTTTTATAGTCCAAATTGTGCCTTCACTGTGTATCAAAAATCTTTCAGTTATTATCTGAATCCCAATATACATGCTAAAGGATATAACTTCCTGAGTGTATATGTAGTATCAAGATTCAAAAATCTCCCATTTTATATATAAATAAAGATATAGATCCAATAAAGCCGGCAACCCAGATGAAGCAACATTCCAAAGAGTATGATAAAGCACAATTTAGATTATAGATACAAGAAAATAAGACCTAATCCAAATAATTTATTGGTGTGTGACGTTTCGGCAACATTTGTCACCATCATCAGACAAAAGAATAAATGAGAAAAAATATCACAGCAAGTTCTTAAATAGTACTGTTATAAAGTGTTTAAACAAGATAACAGATAGGGAAAAATAGTTTTTTTTAATACAACTTGAAATATTCTTCTTAGAATAATTTGGATTAGGTCTTTTTGACGTGACAACGTCTTAAATTAGGTTGCGGCTGGGAGTCACTTATGAAAAAGTGTAACGCCCGGTAACGTTACAATGAGTCACCGAACGAGAGTGCTGCGCGCGCAGCGCTAGAGAATTAGGCGCATTGAATCGGCGCATGCTTGTCTCTGTCTTTGTCTTTCTCGAACGTTCTTGGCGTTGGAAAAACAAGAAAGCGTCATAATACAAGTTCACACGTGTGGTTAAAGTATCGTCAGCTGTGTCTGTAGTGAAAATGTGGAGTGCTTAGATTCGTCATTTACAACAACTACAACAATAAAGGTAAATAATTGTACACTGATATTTCATTATCGTAAACTATGATTGATTGATTAATTGTTAGATTGACACAAAAGTTGAGAAACTGAGTTTATAGGTTATGTCATACTATTGATAAATGTTGATAGTGTTAAGTAAATTATTAGTTTAAAATTAATTAATTAATTAATTATTATTTTACAAATTTTAAATAGTTTCAAATTTATTTAGCAAAAATTTGAACCTTCGATCTGAATAAATGTTTTGATTTTCGAATTGATTCTTTAAAATTACAAATATTAAGAAAAAGTGGCAGATATAAGAAAACTTTATTTAAACTGTGTTGAGCAAGAATTTTAACATCTAATTTAAGTAAATGTTTTAATTTTCAACTTCATCATTTACAATTACACATTTTATTTAATTTCAAATTTATTTAGCAAAAATTTGAACCTTCGATCTGAATAAGTGTTTTGATTTTCAAATACCAACGCGGCTGGTGGAGTGGCGATCTATCGTAAATTATCATCGACATCTACGGCGGAAGTGTTCCAAGTTGCGATTACAGACGTAACTCGTGTCATTAAAACCAAGGGTGACATGTGCATGACTGAAGTTACTTGCTTCGCCGCTAATACTAGCTTCAAGTTTATACTCGGTGCTGTATATATTCATCCAGGAGCTAGTATGCAGGATATTGGAATGTTACTATGGCAAGGACTCGGTCCGTACATTCACAACTGCCAGTACGTGCCACCGTTCGTGCAAGTTGATTCTAGTATACCGATTCTTCTGTGTGGTGATTTTAACAAAAACGTAAAGCCTGACAACTCGTTTCTTAATTTCATGAAAAATACGTATAATCTTGATTGCGTATCAAACGTTTCTAAGTCAACTACGTTAAAAGGAACAACTATCGACTTGACTTTCGCAAGACACATTACAGCAGAAACACTTCCTTTCATTTCATATTTCTCCTATCATCGTCCTATCCTCAACAAAATCACTCAAATAGGAATTAGTTAAGTTTAAGTTTACATGTACAATGTTTTAGTAAACAAAATATATTTCTATAGTTAAAATTTGTGCAATTCTTATTTTCATTCAATTCCTTGTTCCTATTGTGCAATTTAATTATATTCATATCAATAAATATTCTACCGTTGTCACGTAAAATCTTCGCCCGTAAAACCGACTTTACAGGCAACCATTGTTTTTTTTACTTATCATCCTTGTCATTTCAACACTCTCGTTGAAAAAAAAAATAGATGCTTCTTCAATTTAGAAATGTTTTCATTAGGATTTTTATAAATGCCTCCTTTTGTCAATGCAGTTTAGAATATTTATGCCTCTTTTTTATTTTATTTTGAATTAGGTCTTTTTTCTTTTATTTTGGATTAGGTCTTATTTTCTTTTATTTTGAATTAGGTCTTTTTTCTTTTATTTTGGATTAGGTCTTATTTTCTTTTATTTTGGATTAGGTCTTTTTTTCTTTTATTTTGGATTAGGTCTTATTTTCTTTTGGATTAGGTCTCATTTTCTTTTATTATACTTCAACTTGTGCAACACAAATTGTGCCTTATCAAGAAAATAAGAACTAATCCAAATAAATTATTAATAATAAAATTTATTTGGACTAGGTCTTATTTTCTTGTATTCCAAAGATTACTTGTCCCCTAACATCTTAGTTCCTTACTTTACAATTGGATAGTCATTCCACGTTGACCTACAATCTCAACAATGGTATTCCTTCCATTGTAATCTCTTTTTGGTAGGCATGTCAATAGGTGTGCCAGACACTTATTTCTTTTGTACACAGTTCTTTTTTCTCCCCCCCTCTCTATTTCTCATTGTTAATATCATATGACTATTCTATTCACGGCCTAAAATTATTGTAAATATATATGTATAGACAAATGTAAAGGCATACATGTATGACAGCGCAAGTGTCCCTAGGGGGACATAGTGCTTTAAATTGAAATAAAATAGAAAGTGTGTACAGTTAAACCTGTCTATAGCGCCCCCTCTAAATAGCTCTTCCCTCTCTATAGAGCCCGATTTTAAATACGTAGTACGATGCGATTTACATTAAAAGTGACCTGTCTATAGCACCCCCCTCTCTATAGCACCTTATTTTGGTGAGTCCCAAGAGGGGGCGCTATAGACAGGTTTAACTGTATTTATATATAGAGGTTTCAAAGATAACATTTAAACCAAAAAAAAATAAAGACAATCATTTCAAAAATGTATATAAAAATATTAAATTTTTTATTTATGAAAAAAAAAATAATAATAATAATAAAAAAAAGTTTTTAAAACAAATCAACAATGGAAAAAAAAGAAGGAACAATAAAACATAACTAATGTAACTTTGTAAATATATATAATAATAATAATGAGGAAATTGAAGCAAAAAGACGGGTGAAGAGGGGTGCTAACAACAACAATTTAGGAGAAAGTGAGGATTGCAAATTGGTCCCATTGTGCAGGTACATAGGCAACTATTGTTTCTTGGGATATTTGTAGGTGCCGTAGAACTTGAAGCCATGTTGTAGGCACTTCTCATCTGCTTCTTTGGGTCCTCGGCTGCACAGTTTTGTTGAGTGAGTACAAGTGGATAACTGACTGAGTGTAAACTTACCTTCCAAACCTGTACTTGAATGGCTGAGTTTTGCCCTGTTCAATCTGCTCCAGGAGGGGAGTGAAGATCCTCCAAGCTTCCGACAGCTCGTCCGAGCGCACAAAGTGGATCTGGCTGCCGTACACCACGTCGAGGAGCAGTCGCTCGTAGGCATCCGGCACTCGCAGGTTCTGCAACATATCATTGTTGTGAACATCTGGTGGCTAGATGTGTAGTGAATATTCTCTAATCTACGCTAGAACATTTCTGGTAGAGGATTGGCAGTGTCAGGATAGTCAACTCAAAAGGGGACAAAATGAAAGTCTGAATGAGCTTTCAACTTCATCCTTTTGATGATAAGGATACTCTCTTGTCCTGGGGAGAAAGAACCTTAAAAGTTGGCCGAGTCAAATATATTTGCCACTTCTGTATCAAGCACTGCTAAGAAAACTTTGTAGCTGAGAGCATTTTTAAGGAACTTTTTATTACTGTGATAATTGCACCATTTTTTATTAATTGATCCATCTGATTCCAGTACAATTTCACTTTTTTACTTTTTTTTAAATTGGTAAAAATGTTGATGAGAAAACTGTATTCCACCAGAAGAAGAGCAGCCATACCTTGTAGCGGTCATTGTAGGTGAGCTCCATCTCGCTCTCCTCCATCTTGAAAGCCGTGGCTGGGATCTTGGTCATCATCTTGAGGTAGATGGCTTCCCCAGGCTGGACTCTCATCACCAGCTCGTTGCGCTTGCAGCTCCCTTCAAAGATGTCTCCAACAACATCCTTGAACTGGAGCCTGATCTCTGCCTTGCGCTCGTTCAATGCTGCCCACCACCACATAACTTACATGTTAGGTGGACATTATTATTTCATTATTACATTATGACATTATTATTATTAACCTTTTTTTTTTTTTTTGGTTTAAAGAAAATTTTATTTAAAAGGTAAGTAAAAAAGACCAAATCCAAATAAATAGTGTGTGACATTTAATCAGTCTTTTGTCTGATAATAACGCTGTTAATGAAATGTCACACACTATTTATTTATTTGGTCTTAGTACCTTTTATTTCTAATCTATAATCCAAGTTATAGATTATGAAGAGAGAATTATTTTATTAATAATACTCTTTATATTTTTCACCCGAACTGTACAACAGCACCAAAATTTAATGGCTACTGATATAGCAATTTACAAAGGTTGGGATCTGTCCAGAGATCTCCCATGGTATTTACAAACAACGGTCTGGTCTCAAGTCATAGAATTTACTCAGTTTACAGAAAGAAAACATGAAGTCAACTAATCACTCTTTTGTATTTCTTTTAAAGTAAAATGGCAATGCTAAGCTACCATTGTCATTTACATATTTGCTCAACCCATTGTTGAGCTTCAAAAACATTGCTATTTTGGGGGGAAAAAAAAAAAGACTCAAAGAATTATTCTTAAAGCAATAAATAACTGGATTGGGGGGGGGGGGGGGGGGGGGGTTGAAGTTGACCAAACCTCCCTGGACCTTTGAAATATTTGACTAAATCCTGGTCCAAGGTGACTAATGTGGCAACGACACCCATTTTCCAATGAAGAGAACATTGTGACTGCTGTGATAGAGATGCACACAGAGACAAGAAACAAGAACTGAATTGGTTCTGGTCTATACAGTTAGGGTCTCCCCATTCTCTAACATTCAAACAAACAAATCTGTAATTTTTAAACATTGTAAGATTCTAGAATTATATTGATAGGTATGTATATATATAATAGTGTAATAACCCTGTTATTACAGTCTATTTATAACAGCAATGTGGTTATGGCATCATTGTTTTACCCATTGTACAATGGGCCAAAATATTGGTCTCCTCCAAGTTGTGTTGTTACAGCGTCTGGTTGGCTTATCCATGTAATACCCTGTAAGGGCTCCTAATCCAGGGATACAGGATGAGCAGCGTTTGTACTCCATGTTAGGAGCGGCTGCACATGGCATCTGTTCCTCATGTCAGAGGCGGCCATTTCTTTTGGAGCTAAGTCGGCCTGCCACTGAGTAGTACTCCCAGTCTTAATGACAAAGGCAGACCCATTCTACTTCACCCAATCATTTTATTTTTTTTGCTTATCCCTAGTACACGTGGTACAGGCCATGATAATCATGGTGGGTAGTTAGCGACTGCTTTTTACTGTAAGCGCACCACATGTCTACACATGTGAAAGCAGTTCGACTTTGCACTTACAAATATGCCAGAGCCCCGTTTGGTTACTTGCACTCGCTGGTGGGGTTGGACTTTTGCAAGAATCGGGGGGCCATTGGGGCATTTTTTTTTTTAACTGAAAAAAGTGTCCAATGCGGGAATCGAACCCGGGTCGTAGTGGTCGAAAACCAAACGGTTTAACCAGCCTTCCACCGACCCCCCTAATCATGATGGTTGTCAATTAATATGATTGAGTGGAGATGAGAAAGAAGAAGAAGATGTAATACCAAAGTCCCACCAGTAAAGATGAATCAGTTTTTACCAGTTGATATAATTATTGAACCAAGCCTGGATTATTTAACAAGTTGATATACTTCTCTCTCTCTCCTTACTAATATTTTATTCCAAGATTTCCCATATGGTAATTGATGGGATATGACAGATACCTAGATTTCTGCTCTGGGTTATATTTCTGTGTCTTAAATTTAATCTTGTAAGATACCCATTTATTACCAGAAAATATGGTGCTATTTGCATTATATCAACCAATAAACTTCAACATTACATTCATATATTAGATTCCTTTTTTTATATTATCCCTAGTAAACGTGGTACAGGCCATGATAATCATGATGGGTAGAAGTCGGCGACTGCTTTTACTGTAAGTGCACCACATGTCTACATATGCAAAAAGTAGTTTGACTTTTGCACTTACAAGTTTTACATTAGATTCCTAAATTTAACATATGTGAAGGGTTGTAAATTTAATCCATAAATTCAGTCTCCATGACCTCGTATACATATACAATGGGACAATAATTAAAAAAAATATATGTGAAGGTCCAGCAGATATATAAATTGAAAGGTCCAATAACTGACAGAGATAATTCAGCGAGAACCAACCTTTGCCACACCTCAGGAAGAAGGGAACTCCCTCCCACCTCTCGTTGGGTATGAAGAGGGTGGCCAGGGCGAAGGTGGGGGTGCTAGAGTTGGGGGGCACCGTGGGGTCATCCAGGTAGCCCTGGCTGGCCGGGTCATCATGGGGGGCACAGGGATCCCCCTCATACTGTCCCAGCACCACATCCTCCAGTTTGACTGGGGGAATGAACTTGAGCACCTTCACCTGTCACCACACTGGAGCTTGGTACCAGCTAGTTGACAGCGGTGCTACTCAACCACTGCATGACTTCTCACTGTTGGAGCCTCTCACCACTCCACACAACTATTGTAGTGCTGATTTTATATAGGTGGAGTGACACAAGCCATTCTATATAATATGTTGTTTTTCAAAAATGATAAGGAGTATATACAATTTGGATAAAAAAGGTTTTATACATTTGATAACAGAACTATTTAAGTACATGCTGTTATATATATTTTTTAATTCAGTCTTTTGTCTGATGATGGTACCAACACTGTTATTGAAATGTCACACACTATTTATTTGAATTTGATCTTATTACCTTTTATCCATATTATGTTTTGTTTCAGTGGTAAGTTTGTTTTCTTAAAAATAAGATATAAGAGGTAGATAATGGGGTGAGAGATGTTATTCAGAGTGAAATGTAAGATGACAGTACCAACCTTCTCATCTCTGATGTGCTCGGCGGAGGTGGATACTGGCTTCTCCATGGCCACTAGGGAGAGGATCTGGAGCAGGTGGTTCTGCATCACATCCCTGGACCACACCACTCACTGTAATCCTCTACTGGAGTTGCTATATTGTTTATCCTGATGCTGTGGCGATCATCTATATTGAAAGTTTATGTCCAAAGTTCACTTGAAAACCATTTTTAAGATTCCACCTTTCATTGCAGCATATATAAACAGAATGATCCAATACAGTATTAGAGCTCTAAAGAAGCGGTCTGGTGGATTAAATTGGCGAAACTGCTTGGAGCGTTAACCACTGATGAGTCAAGCCCTCCTAATATTTTTTCATCGCAGTAAGGACAGTAGAAGTTTGATTTATTTGTGAAAATAAACATTCGCGTCTTATAATGTTTTGATTTATTATATATTGAAAGAGCTTAGCATAAACTCTAGCTGCTCAATAACATTTATTATTGCCGTATATATCGTTGCTTTTTTTTTCTGAAAAAAAAAAAAAAAAAAAACTGTCTTAATCTTGCTTTGGTGTAGGATCACCAAACAAATTCCCACCAAGACACCTGAACTTAAAGATCACTAAGAGGCCTGGAGGAATATGACCACCCAGGAGACTCACCTGATGATGCCATAGTTGTCGAAGTAGCCACCTCTGCCTTCAGTACCAAAGGGTTCTTTGAATGTGATTTGGATGGAGGAGATGTTCTCTCTGTTCCAGGCCGGGGCAAAGATCCTGTTGGCGAATCTGGAACCCACGTTGGACATTGAAGTTACACTCACACAAACCACCACAAGATCAACTTTCTACACTAATCAAACAAGGAATCATAATCCACATTGTTAGAAAGATGAGAAAGACCTCTAAAAATAATGAGTTCAATTGACCCAGTTGATAGACATCAGCAAGTGTTCCACTCCAGGGATAATGGAGGAGCTGTGTCTGTACTCATGTTAGAGTCAGCAGTAATGGCTTCCATGTTAGGAATGGCCTCAAATTACAGGCAAAATCAGACTTTTACCAAAGTGTGCCTGGATCATGGTACCATAATCAATGAAAGCTACACCCCATTCCATGAGGAATCCTAATAGAGCAAGAGAGGCCCAATAAGGGAATACAAGAAAGAATTCAAATTTGTGCAAGTGCTAATTTTAAACTCTTTTTCTTCTTTTAATTGGCAATCAGGATTCCTTGTTTATTGTTATTTAAAAATAATAAATAAACCTGAAAATATTAACAAATATTTTAGTTTTCCTTGATCTTTTTTTTTTATTTAGGAAATAAGTTATTACCCAAAGACCCCCACAATGATTTGAAATCTATATAATTTAATACATTTTTTAAATGCATGTGTATGATAAAAAAAAAATGGTTTAAATTCATGGAGGCAACACAGGGTCAAATACATGACCTGGGTAGCAAGTCAATTTTTAGCCCATAAAACAGGTTTTACTGTGTACTGTCCTTAAAACAACATAACTTGGGACCAAGCAATTATGTTGTTATAACTCCTGTTAGAACAATTGGAACTTCAAACTTTGGATATAGAAAGGCTGTTTAAGCGAGGTTATGTTGTTGTTGTTGTTTCTTATCCCCTTGTGCAAATATTACACAAATTCTATGAGTTCATGATCTCATGGAATGGGGTGTAGCTTTCGTTGATCATGTCACCATGATCCAGGCACACTTTAGCAAGGTTATACATAAGAAATGAAGCTATTTATAACATCATAATACCCCCCCAACTGGCATTAAAACAGATGTCCAACAAAGAGAGACTGTGGGTTCCTCCTACCTGAGGGCCATTAGGTTCTGCACCATCTCCTTCCCCAGGTAGTGGTCAATGCGGTAGATCTGGTTCTCCTCAAACAGCTCGGAGAGGTGGGCCGTGAGTTCGTTGGAGCTGTTCAGGTCATGGCCGAAGGGCTTCTCAATGATGATTCGGACCACTCCCCTGAGGCAACAAAGATTACAATTTAACACAGCAGGGTGTGTGTTATAATTGGCTAGAAGTAGTACTTCTGGGTGTTGAAGGGCATGTTGGTCCGAAAGCTGAGAAATAAAAGAATTTTAAAAAGAAACCAAACCCTTGATTCCTTATTAATTTTGTCAAAGGATAAAAGCAGGGAAGAATATTAGGGTAAACTATTTGAAGTAAAACCTCTTTAATTCAACATACTATAAATTCAACACTTATTGAATTCACACACTTGATAACAGTAACTATTTAATACACGCTGTTGTCTGAAGATGGTAACAACTTTGTTACCAAAACGTCACACACTATTTATTTATTTGGATTTGGTCTTATAACCATGTGTATATTGAACATCTATTTTTTATTTTTTTAAAACCTAACCAGCATATTTATTTCAATAAACCAGCTTTAATTCAAACAAAGAATCTGATTCCTCAGGGTGTTGAATTAAAGTTTGTCAGTATGTTTTATTAACCCTTTAGGTATGGGAGACAACAATAGTGGCCTTGAAGATTCAGTCTGTAGGGTCAGGAAGCGACCTCAATCCACATGCTATAAAAATTAAATCTTTTCAGTGCAGCAGTCTATGCTAGTCATATTAAAATATGACACTGCTGACTTATTTCTGCCAGCCATAAGAAATTTGATCCTTGTTTGTTTAGTTATTTTGCTGGTTGGGTTGGCTTGGTATGCCTTCCTATCAAATGTAAAAAAGGGGTAAATGGTGTTTTCAAAAGAAAGCAAACAACATTTTACTGCCCAAATTGCCCCAATAAGCCAGCATTGTGTCCATACTTCAGGGATTGTCATATGAAGAAAAATAATTAAAAATCCTGTAACTGTCCAATATTTAAGAATATTATGTGTTTATATTAAATATATTTAGATATTGAAAATAATTTTAATTTTATTTATTTAAAAATTCATGCATTTATATATATAACCTCCATTTAAATCATTAAAATTATCAAATGTCTTTATAAAAACTGTAATAATCTATATTTATCATCAATATTTTAAGATAAATATTTTTCTAATGTATCAAATCATTAATACAAAAAAATATCAATTTTAGAAAAAATTAAAATTTTGATCATTTTTGTAAAAAAAAAAAAAATGCCTAAGTGACAAAATGAAACCAGCACCCAAAGGGCTAAAAGGAAGATCACATCTTCCCTCATAATAGATGCTAAAACTAAATGCCATCTATTTATTCCACTCTGCCTCTGGAATGTTAAATAGCAATAGAGAATGTGTGTTGGGTTTACTGCAAGTTTTTTTTTTTTTTTTTGTGTTGAAAATTTTTTTTTGTTCCTGACAATTTTCCTTATTTGAATGTTTTTTTTTTTCCTTTGATAAGAGCTTTATACACAAACCCTTAGGTAAAATAAAAAATATATATATACAGCAGAACCTCCATGAGAGGACACTCAAACTAGAGGATACGTCTCTACAAAGGACAGTTTTCATTTGCAAAATTACTATTTTTAATATTTAGTAACTCTCCGGTTAGAGGACACCTCTCCCTAAAGGACACCTTGACTCTGCAATTAGGTGTCTTTTACAGGGAGGTGTTCTACTGTATAAGTAACCATTTAAGATAATAAGTGATTTCAATGACTTCCATTACTTAGCGAGTGCAAGTAAGTCATGAGCCTCTACTACTTTGTAAGTTCAAAGTCAGATTGTTGCTTTCTCTATGTGTACAGTTGTGTTCTGTACCTACATTTACATAACCCTGCATGTACTGTCTGTGTCTGGAATGATAAATTTGACCCTTTCATGGAGAAGGTTCTACTGTTAGCTTGAGTCTAAACAGAAACAGGCCAAGTGCCCGTTTTATAAGAGGGGAATATAGTCCCTGACTGTGTGTAAGAGTTCCACCACCACCACTATAAAAGACTAATGATACACATGACTATTCATGAGATGTAAATACCAAATGTTAGAGGAAGTAGTGACGTCAACAGATTGTAACATCTACCAAGATGGCAGTTTAATTATAGCCTTGACTGAGGAAGTTGAATGCAAAAATTGAATGGCAGGCAATGGAGGAAAGGTCAAGCAGAGAGCGTGTAAATAGCTACATCTATCATTCAAACCTTGCAAGACAGTTTGCGCAAAAGAAGCCATATTTCATTTCTAAAAGCCAAAAATATCAAGTTTTCCGCTAGAAGATTGTAACAGTGGTTACTAAACAAATTGAAGCTGAGCATTTGGCCTGTTTCTGCTTAGACTCAAGCTAACTGTACAACCTTCTCCTTGGGAGGGTCAAATTTATCATTCCAGGTACACAGACATACAGGGGAATAAGAGTACATGCAGGGTTATGTAAATGTAGGTACAAAACACAACTGTGCACATGGAGAAAGCAACAATTTGACTTTGAACTTACGAGGAGTCCTGATTGGGCACAATTTGGATTATAAACACAAGGTAATAAGACCAAATCCAAATAAATAAATAGTGTGTGACATTTCGGTAACAACATTGTTATCTAAATGTCACAGACTATTTATTTATTTGGATTTGGTCTTAATACCCTGTGTTTACATAGAGTCCCATTAGTTATTTGCACTCATTAAGTAAAGGGTCCTTGTGAAGCCACTTATTATTTTAAAATGTAGGCTTTTCAATGTTGGATTCAATCCCAGATCCTAATTGTCATATTAGGTAGTCACCACTAGACCATCTAAAACATGGGACTCTTTTGATCATGGAGAGTTTTACTGTAGTGCAGTAGAACTTCTCTGTGAAGGGTAACACTTAGTTGCATAGCTAAAGTACCCTTTAAGGAGGGTGTTCTCTTACTGGAGAACTGCTATTCAGCAAAAATGGTATTTTGTCAATGAAAAACGTACTTTGTAGAATTGTCCAGTAGCTGGAAGAAGGTTCTAATGTACCACTCAAGTATGATTTGACAAAATGGTTGTTCATGACTGAAGGTTACTGACCCCTTGTCAGCCGGGGGCCGGCAGAACTGGGACAACTTGGTGGTGACGGCAGTGAAGAGGTTGGGGGGCAGGGCCAGGTAGAAGAGCCGGTTGTGGGGCAGGTCCCCTTCCAGCTCCCGCAGCTTCTTCTCCAGCTTCTGGAAGTCCTCGTCAGAGTCATAGCCCCCGCTCACGTAGTGGTTGTAGGAAGTGAAGAACTCCGTCAGCTCCTCCTCCGAGGCCTGAACCAACATCCTCCTTCTTACAACATCCCTCATCCCACACATTTTATACAGAAGATGTAGGAAAGGTCACAAGGTCAATTTAAATAATTTTTCTGTTTTGATAGTTGAAGCATTGTTACCGAATGCCTGGCATAGATTCTGTTTCCATAGCTCCAAAAGAAACCTATCTATCATGGAATATGGGTGGGAAAACAAATACGTGACTTTCAGAGATCTTTGACTTTATTGTCAACTCTAATAAAATGTTAGATGTTGAATATAGAAAGCTACAAGATGTATGAAAATCCCATACACATCTCCCTGAATATATTTATATGAATTAAAACATAAGGAAGGGGGGGGGGGGGGGGGGGGGGGTCGGTGGAAGGGTGGTCTAAACCGTTGGTTTTTGACCACTACGACCTGGGATTGAATCAATCCTGCATTGGGCTCTTTTTTCTAATTAAAAAAAAAAATGCTCCAATGGCTCCCAATTCTTACAAAGTCCAACGCCATCAGCAAGTGCAAGTAACCAAACAGGGCTCTGGCACATTTGTAAGAGCAAAGTTGAACTGCTTTTCACATGTTTAGACATGTGGTGCCTTTACAGTAAAAGCAGTTGCTATCTACCTACCATGATTATCATGGCCTGTACCATGTCTACTAGGGATAATAATAATAATAAAAACATAAGAAAGAAAGGAGAACCTCACTGTTGTACCTCATTTAGACCTGGTAGCTTTCTTCCACTTCTCCTTTCCTAGCAAATATTTTATAGGAAATTATGAAGTCTAGTAATGTGTGAGCCAATCTTCCAAGGATTAAGTCTTTGCATATTACAATCATCTCCGCCTTTGCCGGTCCCAAGCCCGGATGAAAAAGAAGGAGGGGGAGCAGTAACAAGCTCACTAAAAAACCTGGGCTCAGCTGGCCCGGCTGATAGTACCATGTAAGGGCTCCTAATCCAGGGATACAAGATGAGCAGCATTTGTACTCCATGTTAGGAGCGGCTGCACATGGAATCTGTTCCACATGTCAGAGGCGGCCATTTCTTTTGGAGCTAAGTTGGCCTGCCACTGAGTAGTGCTCCCAGTCTTAATGACAAAGGCAGACACATTTTACTTCACCCAATCATGATGGTTGTCAAATCTCCCCACTATGCTGCAACCACCGTCACGCAGAAGCTTTACAAGCTTCACACCCTAATATGATTGAGTGGAGATAAGAAATAAGAAGAACAATCATCTCTAGGAGGAATCACAAGACCAGATTGTAGTGTGCAGAGAACATGTCATGAGATGGATGGTCTGTTCATAGCATGGCTACATAGTGATGTGGTGAGAGAACACCAAGAAGAAGGCTGTAAGTTGCCAGAGTCACAAGCTACAGCAAAAAGAATTCTGATACGAGTCACAAGGTAACAAATAAGTAAATTATACTGAGACATTTCAATAACACCATTGCTACTATGATAAAGCACAATTTGGATTATAGCTACAAGAAAATAAGACCTAATGCAAGTAAATTAATAGTGTGTGACATTTCGGTAACAATGTTGCTACCATCATCAGAGACAAGAATAAAAAACATAATATACAAAACAATAAACATTTTTTTATTCTTTTGTCTGATGATGGTAACAACACTGTTACCGAAAGGCCACACACTATTGATTTATTTGGATTAGGTCTTATTTTCTTGTAGCATTGCTTCTATCTTCATACAAAAGTATTGAAGGATTTTATTTCAAAAATGGAAGATTTTTACCAAAAATCTTAACCCTAATGAAGCCGCAAATAAATAAGATTTGAAGTGTTACCAATATACTTAAACCACATGTGGGGGCAGTACTTCTGCATTAGATATGATGGTAATTATGCTGTTACCACATAGAAATAACTTATTTGGTCTTGTTACTCCATGATTCTCATCTATAATGCAAATATTGTACCTCATCGCAACCTGCTCCATGGTCACACTATAAAATTGATGGAACACAATCAATAAGTGCTAGTTTTTAAAAAACATTTAAAATATCAATCTGTTACACAAATTGGGGGAAAAAAAACAGCAACCTAAGCGGAGATGGAAAAATTGGCCCAATTTAGAAGAGAAAAAGAAAAAACCTCTGTAACAGCCAAGGCCAAATCTATAATCAATAAATGGTGTTTTGTCTCGTGTGTATGGCTAACTTTGGTGTGGGCTACATTTTGTTTACAGGGGAAATTGTAAAGAGAGAAAAGAAACATGTTCCTCAGCATCATTTAACTAGGATTCTCTGCCAGGTGGCAAAATGGAAAGGTTGCGCACAACGTCAGCTCCTGCTAGGTTATTTATTTCTATAATTTTCACTGTACTTTATAAAATAAAGAGTTATTTTTGCTTGATTGAGGTTATATTGGTAAATCTATAGCCTCATAATACAAGGCCAATTGTCATTTTTATTATCATTTGTTTAAATTTACAGCGAAACAAGCTTCATTCAACTTTTAGCTATGCAAATTTTGATTTGTGTGAAAATTATGCAAATTATAGTTTGGCAATGGATCTGGGTTATGCTAAGAATCTGAAATTCAAGATTCAGATTCAGTACAGAAGGCCAAATCTTAGATGTATAATTTTGATTTTACTGACATAGGGCAAAACCCGGGACCTAGGCCTACTAGGCAAACTACGCTCGAGTCTTGTATGGAAGGTGACATTCGACAATTGATTGGTGCACTCTCGAATAAAATGGATGACTGGGGGGAGAAACAAGGTTACTTTCCTTAGAGCACGGAGTGGAGAAATTAGATCGACACATACAACAACTGGAGAATACTATGGAAAACACGGTAAAATCTGTCTCGAAGAATTCTGAAAGGATCCAAGAAATTGAGAAAAGAATATAATTCACGGAGATGAGAGTGAGAGAAAGTAATTCAATCTTTTACGGAGACGAAAAGAAAGAAAATGAACAAGTGATGAATCTCTCACAAAAATAAAACAGATAATTACGGATAATATGCAAATCTCCAAAAATATTTACATCCTTAAATGTCATCAATTGTCTAAAAGGCCAAGTGCACCCCTACTGGTGGAAATACCCAAATATGAAGACAATAAAATTATTTAGGAATGCTTAAGGAATTAGGGATTTACATTAATAAGGATTACACCTTAGAAGTTAGAGAACAGCGTCGATTGTTGATTAATAAGAGAAAAGAACTCTTGGCTAAAGAAATCTCATCTAAACTGAGAGATAGCAAAATGGTTGTTGGAAGTATTGTTTACCAAGTGATAAATGATAAGAGCATGAGTTCAAAAGGAACTGAGATAGAGCAAGCAAACATAAATGAACTGGAAGAATCGCATGATATCTCTTTTTATAGGCAAGAAAATATCACCATCATATAGCTAATAGGAATGGGAATCTAAACTGCTCGATTGAACAACTATTAAAACTTGGTCACAATTATGTAAAAATTATGTATTGGAATATTGATGGTTTCTTTAGAATAAATTCAGTGTTCCCTTTCATTGATTATTTAAAGCAGTTTGAAATATTCACTATAACAGAAACTTAGTGCCAATTTGTTCTAAAACTCGAGATTGAGGATTTCCAAATTTACCAATCACTTGCCAGAAAACCTTCAGGTCAGGGAAGAAGCTCTAGAGGCAATCATGTAGGAATTTATAACAAAAATAAACACATTCTGGAAAATGTTGAAGTGGAAACTCTTGCGATCAAGATACACAATGGACTTGGGATAATTTTATATGGTGACCTTGGAGACTTTCATAACCTGCTGGATATCCCAACTTTATTGTTGCGTAACCTTTCCTCAAGAGATTTAATCACATCTACCCATGCTCTAGTGGACTTTCTTGATGGAAATTTCTTCACTATTTTGAATGGAAGATCTCTTAGTGATAAAAAATGAAAATTTTACTTTTATTTCTAGCGTGGGCTCTGTTGATTTATGTATAGCTTCCCCAGCAAGCCCTTCTCTCCCCCTTATTTGACACATTGTAAATAAATATCGCTGTTATTTCTGTATATACCCTCTTCTACTTGGAGAAGCTGTATAAGACCAAAGGGTCTTAACAGTGACTTTTGTTATTGTTATTACTATTATTCTTGTATGTACCCTTTATTCACTTCCTTTTGGTCCATGAGTGTATTTAAGAAACAGCAGAAAACATTTATAGCAGGATTTGAACAACAAACCTAGCCTACTAGAGTAGACTATTCCATAGTGTGACACCCCTATGGATACTTCACCCATAATTTGGTTAGTCAAATAAGTTCTGTTTGCCTTTTAGAATTGGTGTGACAAGAGAGAACCAATAAAGGTAGTGTGGATGATCAAGATATTCCCCTGGTGATGCAAGCAAACATTGTAAAAAGGAATATTTTTGCAAGGAGAATAAAAGATACCAATACAAGAGCCAGGTGTAAAAAGAAGTCCACTGACCTTGATGTAGGGAGCACACTTCTGCTGGATCTGAGGCACTGTGAGCTGGGACCGGGCATATCCTACAATGCTGACTTTCTTGGGGAAGAGCTTGTCCCGGTGGAGAGCCCTGAGCCACACCTAGTGAGGACCCAAGATACATGCTAGCACATCCCTCATTTAGACCTACCAAAGGGTGGGGTAGATTTTCTTCTTGGCTAGATCTCCCTGGACACAACACAGTTCTCCATTTTAGCTCATCTTGGTACCATTGAACTTGCATCTGAGAGATATAGTTAGTACATTATTTTGATTGATAATCTACTGAAGGCTTGTAGATTTATAAATAAATATAAAAGGTAATAAGACCAAATTCAAATAAATACATACATACAAAGTATTGAATGTACTTATGTACATTTGTAGATTCAGTATTTTTTTTCTGATGATGGTAACAATTCTGTTACTGAAATGTCACACACTATTTATTTATTTGGATTTGGTCTTATTACCTTAATTTTCTAATCTATAATCCAAATTGTACCTAATCAAAGTATAGTCTTCTAAATGAAGTAAACAAAAGGGAAATTTTGAAGACTGGAGACAAACACCTTGAAGAATGAAGAAATTTGTTTGTAATATTTTAATAGAATGGTCTGGAATTATAACTTGTAAAGAAAATTGCTCGGGACAGGGTGAAATAGCATTCCATACCTCCATAGAGGAGATGGCCTTACATGAATATGAAAATTAGAACCAATATTCTGGCTTTTCCAGTAAGTCCTGTTTGTATCAGAATTGAATTTCAAATAAAATACAGTAGAACCTAGTTTTATAACAGCACAACTTGGCTATAACATGATAGTTCCATAGTCTTATGTCCCAATTACTTTGACTATGGTTACAACAGCAGCAGTGATGTTATAAATAGGCTGTGAAAGGGCACAACTCTATTAAGAGACCAAATTACATAACTACATACAGTAATAGAAAACCAGCAGGCAATTGAATGTTTACAAAACAAAGGAGTGTTGGTCAAGAACAAGGCAGTCCTAACCTAGATACTGTGAGGTAACGGCAGGTCACGGCAGGATGAACACCAAGCTCTCTTGCCCAACTCTACTGTTGCCAATCCCACTACAAACCTTCCAAATACCTCCATGACATGACCATACCCTCAGTCTATCAGTTAGACACAGTCACAACAAGTATTACCCTCAATTCAACCCACTATAATTCATTCAGTTTTCAATTATTGTATAAGTACCTACCCTAACAGATTTTACAGTATATAACCTCTTGTAATTCAACCTACTATATTTCCTCACTTACTATAAATTCAACAATTTTTTTAAAAATCCCAATAAAGGTACTTTCTTCAATATTTAACAGACTATAATTTGCCACAGACTTTAAATAGAAAATTCTTATCCTTTAGGGTGTTGAAATTAAATATAAGTTTGACTATACTATTTAACACTGATGTTAATTCAACAGGAATCACCTATCCTTTGTAACTCCCCCTTTGTCGGTCCCAAGCCCGGATGAAAAGGAGTAGGGGGAGCAGTAACAAGCTCGCTAAAAAACCTGGGTTCAGCTGGCCCAACTGATAGTACCCTGTAAGGGCTCCTAATCCAGGGATACAAGATGAGCAGCGTTTGTTACTCCATGTTAGGAGCAGCTGCACATGGCTCTGTTCCTCATGTCAGAGGCGGCCATTTCTTTTGGGGCTAAGTCGGCCTGCCACTGAGTAGTGGTTCCTGTCTTAATGACAAAGGCAGACACATTCTACTTTACCCAGTCATGATGGTTGTCAAAAAGACTCCATCAAGGGTCACAATTTGATACCCTAATATGATTGAGTGGAGATAAGAAAGAAGAAGACCTATTCTTTGTGGTGTTGAGTTAAAGAGGCTGGGCTATTATTTAATATAACTCTACATTACAACCTCACTATAACAAACTACCGTTGTTATAGCCGGGTTGTTGCTATAACAATGGTTTAAAACAACAATTATATACCTTATTATTATCATGAAATTACTTAGGAGTTCAAATATTCTATGAAATATATCATTAACATTACAGCTGTAATTGTAGCTGATAAAAAGAGAAATACAACTGGTGTAGTTTTGCTACCATACAGCAGTCAAAACTTGTTAAAACCAACATCACTTGAAACTGCTGCTATAACAACCACAGTTAAAACTTAAAACATGGGACTTAAGAATTCTGATGTTATAACCAAGTATGCTATTATAATGAAGCTCCATTGTTAATAAGGTACAATTTATATTATGAAAAAAAAAAAAACTATTATAGACGCGTATGATTCTTTTAAAAAATAAACAATTTCTACTGCCCTTACTGCAATGGAAAAATTAATGGGAGGGCCTGGCTCATCAGTGGTTAACCCTCCCATGAACCAGGCCCTCCCATTAATTTTTCCATTGCAGTAAGGGCAGTATAAATTGTTTAATTTTTAAAAGAATCATATGCGTCTATAATAGTTTCTAATTTTCATAACATATGCAAATATGTATATAACAAATATGTAAATAACAGATGCGCGCTAATGCATTATAATACAATTTTGATTATAAACAGAAGGTATAACAAGACTACATCCAAATAGATAAAATAAGACAAAATGTGTTCAGTAACAAAGTAACCTTTGAATGCGGCCTTGTTACCTTCAAGAATTCCATCTACATATTAGTTACTTTAAATCTAGATTAAAATTTTGACCTCAATTTTATCAATAAGATAATCCAAAATTCCTTGAGATCAATTAGTGGAAGAGAGGGGGGGGGTGGATGAACTCTATTAACTCCTTATCTTGACTGTGAGGGGGGACAGTATGATCTGATAAAAAGAATAAGAAATGGGGGAGGGGGGTCATTAGAATATAGAGGGAGGGAGGTTCCATTAAGGAGAGAGGGGGGGACAAGTAGATGTTGGGGGAGGCCCATTCATCATACAACTAACTTCCTCTTGGCAGCTGGCCACCATCACTGGGAAATGTTAGATTCAGAGAGCTCCTCATTAAAAATCTCCTCCTCAACTTCTCTTTATTCTAAGAAGATGAATACTCAAAGCTATCAAACAGCGTTTTAGTTACTTTGTGTTAGTCATATACACATAAAACTTTTATTCGTTTCCTTAATAACAAGCTTTAAAAAAGACATCAAGTTTCATTTATTTTCAAACAGCTTTAATGACTGATAAGGCAAAATTTGGATTATATATTATAAACACAAGGTAATAAGACATTACCATTTTTACTATTTAGTAACTCTCTGGTAAGTGGACACCTCTCCCTAAAGGACACTTTAGCTTTGCATTTAAGTGTCCTTTACAGGGAGGTTCCACTGTATTGGGGAAAGTAAATAAAAATATTCACAATGTATCACACTTAGGTTTAATAAGACATTAACTCCGCCTTTGCCGGTCCCAAGCCCGGATGAAAAAGGAGGAGGGGGAGCAGTAACAAGCTTGCTAAAAAACCTGGGTTCAGCTGGCCCGGCTGATAGTACCCTGTAAGGGCTCCTACTCCTAATCCAGGGATACAGGATGAGCAGCATTTGTACTCCATGTTAGGAGCAGCTGCACATGGCGTCTGTTCCTCATGTCAGAGGCGGCCATTTCTTTTGGAGCTAAGTCGGCCTGCCACTGAGTAGTGCTCTCAGTCTTAATGACAAAGGCAGACACATTCTACTTAACCTAGTCATGATGGTTGTCAAACAGACACCATCAAGAGTCACAACTTGATACCCTAATATGATTGAGTGGAGATAAGAAAGAAGAATAAGCCATTAAAGTTTCCAAGTTACCAGGTGTAATAAATAAAAATTAGTTTCTTATAGCCAAGTCAAAAGTAGGTAGTTTTCACCAGGCTGTTTCCCAGAGAATCTATAATTGATTCCCAATAACAAAGCCAATCGCACCAAGGCCAAATGGAAATAAAAAAAAACTTTTTTATATAATTGGATATGGAAGGAGAAAGAAAGGGCAAGTTCAATTTTATCTAATTTTGTAGTTTGAAATTTTTCTTGTAAGGAAAATACTTATTCAGCATGGTTACAAGGAAACAAATCCAATTACAGTTGAACTCTAGCTCTAGCAACATCACTTGGGAGAAAGATTTTAGGATGTTATTTTATATTTGAACTTGAAACTTTGGGGGGGGAGGTTTAGAATTATGATGTTATAAATATACTGCTATCACTTCTTCTTCTTTCTTATCTTCACTCAATCATATTAGGGTATCAAGCTTGTAAAACTTGAGACTTGACAACCATCATGACTGGGTGAAGTAGAATGTGTCTGCCTTTGTCATTAAGACTGGGAGCACTACTCAGTGGCAGGCCGACTTAGCTCCAAAACTGCCATCACTATATTCATATCTTCTCTGCGTACATCTTTTAAATAATGTATTATAATATTATTCCGATTTTTTGTTTGTATCTTCAAGAGTTTTGTTAACACACATTGAATTTTATTGCTGTATTTGAAGGATGACAAGACCACTATGCTTCAATCAATGTTTGGAGGACTTGTTATCAGCAGATTTGTACGAGGTGGTGTGATCATCAGGCTATTTAGAGAAAGTGGTGTGAGAGCTGTTGATTGGCCAATACTTTCTCTTTTACCCAATCTGATAAACTCCATATTGACAGCTCGGGTTTTTTTTTTCTTTCACGTGTACTTTTAAAGTTGAAGGGCAGTTTGACTTTTAAACATTACCAAACTTTTTGGTGGGATTGGTCTTATGAAAGTTAGGAACCCATTGCACACATAGCAATTTATTACAGTAGAACCTCCCTTTAATAGACACCTCTCTACAAAGGACAGCTTTCATTTGCAAAATTACCATTTTTACTATTTAGCAACTCTCCGGTAAGAGGACACCTCTCCCTAAAGAACACTTTAGCTCTGCCAGTCCTGTGTACAGGGAGGTTCTACTGTATTATAAAAATATATATATTATCAATGCAGAATTTAAACCTGATTCCTAAAAATCTACAGTGTAAAGGCTAACCACGTATGCATTTCAGGCTATTGGCCCTTATCATTGGGGTGCTGAAGTCGCTGATGGCTTGCACCATCTGTCAGAATAAATATCAACTAATCATTGACTTCATATATTGTATACAAATATTTGCATATACAAGGTATAATTTAATCTCAATTCTAAACACAAGGTAATAAGACCAAATCCAAATAAATAAATAGATAATTATATTTATTTATCTGGATTTGGTCTTATTACCTTGTGTTTATAATCTATAATCCAAATTGTGCCTTATTAATCTCAATTCTTGAATAAAATATACTTGATAAAATGAGCAAATGTATAATGGGCCTATATCACGGGGGGGGGGGGGGGGGGGGGGGGGGGAGAAGATAAAGTATGAAAACGTATTTATTTATGGAGAATTAAACTTGTCCTGTCTCATTGGACAGTATTACTGAGGGAAATCCAGTTTTCTAATGATGTTAGAGAGCATCAGAGGAAACAAAAAATTCTAGGAATAATCTTTCAGCCTTTAAATTTATCTTGTGGTAATAACATTTAATATTGTCTGATCAGGTACAATTTAGGTTATAGATTAGCAACACAAGGTAATAATACCAAATCCAAATAAATAAATAAATAGTGTGTGATGTTTCAGTAACAGCGCTGTTATTGAAACATCACAGTTTTTATTGGGTCTAATTACCTTGTATTTATTATTTTCTATAAAGGTTTCTGTTAGGTGCTGGTATATTAGGTCATGGATTATATAAATTACCACACAGTATATCCTCTCTTCACTTCCTTGTTTGATGAACAGAATGGGCAAATAAATCATCTGGGCAGTAACTCAGCAGAATGGCAATAAGGTACAATTTAGATTCTAAGGAGAGCTAACAAGTATTACCCTGGGAATAGAGAGACCAGTTTGACTCAAAAGGCGATCCATCAAGTTTATATAAAAGGACGTACCTGGTTCAAAAGATTTTTTTACAGATCCAGGTACACCCTTTTATATAGAGAGACCAGTGTCCCACAGGACTTCCTATATGGATAGAATTATGGCAGAGCATCCCATAGGAGACCAGACCCTAAAATATAGATACCCTGGGCTCTTCTAGAGATGGTCTTTCATTGGAGTAGCTTAATTATAATCATTTTCAAAATTTTACTCTTTTACGAAACTGTTGACCAAAACAAGATGATGGCATAGAGAAGGCCAACTAACATTTCAAGGGAACCTGGCCAAGATACCAGATAGAATGATGACAGAAAATAGACCCCATCTACTAACCATGGATGGACACTACAATTGTCAAAAATAACACAGGTCTTAAACCTATAATATATATATATATATAGATCCTGCCATGGGAGAACTAAAAAAAGACAAGAATAGAATTGATAAGGCACAATTTGGATTATAGATTATAAAACACAAGGTAATAAGACCGAATCCAAATATATAAATAGTGTGTGACGTTTCGGTAACAGCGTTGCTACCATCTTCTGACAAAAGTACTGAATGAGAAATTTTACCACAGCATGTTTTAAATAGTAGAACTATAGATAACAGTAACTATTTAAAACCTGCTGTGGTAAAATTTCTCATTCAGTACTTTTGTCTGAAGATGGTAACAACGCTGCTACCGAAACGTCACACACTATTTATATATTTGGATTTGGTCTTATTACCTTGTGTTGAAGACAAGAATAATCTCTTATTGGAAGTTAAGTTAGAAGAATTTAAACATAAGGAAGGTGGTACAGTTGGCTATTAGCCCCAAGGTAACAAGACCAAATCAGTAGATACAATGGAATAACAGCAATGTAGTTATAACATCATAAATCTAAGCTTCCAAGTTTTAAGTGAGCATTTGTCTTCATAAAAATAGAATTGCCCAATGCTGGATTTGATCCTAGGTCATGGCTGTTGAAATGTTTTATAACACTTCTTCACCCACCCCATTGATATAATGATCCTCCTGATTTATCAAATATATATTTTTTTCCACAAATATTTTTCCAATAGATGACATTGTACCCTCAACAACATTCAGCTGCACAATCAGGAAGTTTCCTTTTATTATAATGTTTGGATTTGATAAGGCACAATTTGGAATATAGATTATAAACACAAGGTAATAAGACCAAATCCAAATAAATAAATAGTCTGTGACGTTTTGGTAACAGCATTGTTACCATCTTCAGACAAAAGTACTGAATGAGAAATTTTACCACAGCATGTACTTTTGTCTGAAGATAGTAACAACACTGTTACCGAAACGTCACACACTATTTATTTATTTGGATTTGGTCTTATTACCTTGTGTTTAATGTTTGGATTTGTAATTCAGCTTATAGGACATTTTTCCTACTGGCTATGTTTCAGGGTTTAGCCCACCAAGAGTAGAAAGCTGCTGGCTTATTTGAGCTGAGAGTTTGAGGAGAATGTATCCAGTTTGAAATAAACATCACTTCAAAGAAGAGACAGAAAGAAAAAAATGTTTGTGGCATTTTGATAACGTCATTGTTATCATTCTCAACAAAGATAACAATTATGTGCCCATTGTTAGAAACACTATCTTCTGTTGCAATATAAGAGAGAGGAATTGAAAATCATGAATACAGTAGAGCCACTTTATAGCAGACACCTTTATAACAGAAACATGGTTATAACATCACACACACTAGTTCCAATTGTGTGTTTTTATATAACTGTGGTTATAACACAACAGCCCTATATCATCTTTATAAAGTGAGGTTTAACTGGATTATTTTCTTATTAAAAACGATGTCTGGACATCTCTCATAAGTGCAAAAATCAAGGGTTTTTTTTTTGTAGCATTTGTGTAAGATATGTAAATAAGAGGCTTACAGAATATCCAATTGTAAACTCCACAAATGACATGTATACTTTCTCATTTATAATCCAAATTTTACCTAATCAAGAGTAATGATATGGTATAATTTGGTATATAGATTATAAACACAAGATAACAGGGCCATATCCAAGTAAATAAATAGTGTGTGATGTTTGATAATAGTATTGTTACCAAAATGTCACACACTATTTATTCATTTGGGTTTGGTCTTGTTAACTTGGGTTTCCAATCAAGAGTAGTTGATGTTAGTAAACTGCACTAGAGAGTATTTAGTGGAACGAGATTTTTCCCTTAAGGAAAAATGATAAGTTTACTGTGTGAATGACTTGGTGTATGAAATGTTATCAGTGGGTGCAAATAGGAATTACAAACCAACAAATATATTCGATATATTGAGATTAAGAACTCCGCCTTTGCCGGTCCCAAGTCCGGATGAAAAAGGAGGAGGGGGAGCAGTAACAAGCTCGCTAAAAAACCTGGGTTTAGCTGTCCCGGCTGATAGTACCCTGTAAGGGCTCCTAATCCAGGGATACAGGATGAGCAGCGTTTGTACTCCATGTTAGGAGCGGCTGCACATGGGGTCTGTTCCTCATGTCAGAGGCGGCCATTTCTTTTGGAGCTAAGTCAGCCTGCCACTGAGTAGTGCTCCCAGTCTTAATGACAAAGGCAGACGCATTCTACTTCACCCAGTCATTTACAAGCTTGATACCCTAATATGTTTGAGTGGAGATAAGAAAGAAGAAGACAACAAAATCTCCAGATTCAAATAGTTTAAACCACTCTTGACAGGTTCTTAATGAAGGAGCATTGTTTCCATAGGCGTTATATAGAGCATTTGATGAGCTTCAGTGGAACTTTTCCTGAGGTTGAAGATGAGACTTTCCAGGCACAAAAGTAAACATCTAAAGAGCTTCAAATAAAAAGATTTTTAATCAAGTATTACATATTAATAGCTAGCATTTAAGACGCAGAAATTGATGCAAAACAAAGCAATAGGTTAAAGTTTGTTTATGCAATTTTGTAAAGAAATAAATGAAAATGCTGAGTTATTTTTGCGCACCCAATATATATATATACAGTTAAACCTGTCTATAGCGTCTCTCTTCGGACTCACCAAAATAGGGTGCTATAGACAGGTCACTTTTAATGTAAATCGCATCGTACTACGTATTTAAAATGGGGTGCTATAGAGAGGAAGGCGCTATTTAGAGGGAGGGCTATAGACAGGTTTAACTGTATATATAAATTTGACTATTCCATCTGCTCACTCATGATGACAATTCAATTATTTGGAACATTTCAAATAATAGAATTATGACCTATTTAAATTAAGATATGTATAATGTGGATCAGAACTTATTTAAAAACAAAAAACTGAATTTTTCAAGGCTTGTACTTATTCCTAGACCATCAACCAGTTCTTAGAACAGGTCTAGAATGACTGACAGTTCTAAGCCTTATTAAAGTTTTACCTTAATGGAACTAAAGAATAAGCGGGGTTTGGTGGAAGGATGGTCTAAAACCGTTGGTTTTCGACCGCTACGACCCGGGTTCGATTCCTGCATTGGGTACTTTTTTATGTTTAAAAAAAAAAGAAAAAATGCTCCAATGGCCCCTGATTCTTGCAAAAGTCCAACCCCACCAGCGAGTGCAAGTAACCAAACGGGACTCTGACACATTTGTAAGTGCAAAGTCGAACTGCTTTTCACATGTGGTGCACTTACAGTAAAAGCAGTCGCCTACTTCTACCCACCATGATTATCATGGCCTGTACCATGTATACTAGGGATAAGCAAAAAAAAAAGAATAAGCACATTGTGAACAACAACAAGAGAGTCTATATATTTTACTAATTTAGAGAACTCTACCTAATATAAAATATTATTAATCAAATATATTATAAAGACATTTCATTTATCTTGAAGATAGAGGCTGCCTGGCCGGCATTCATATTTATATAGAACAATTTTTAACGCCTTGCCAAATGCTTTATTTTTATTTACACCCATACCTCGCTTTGCGTCGGGGTTACGTTCCAAAAAAACACAACGCAAATTGAAACGACGCAAAGTGAAAATATGTGAAGGCACAATCAAAAACAAAGGTGTTGCCATATTTTAGGAAAAAAAAATTCAAAAAAAAAAAAAAAAATTAAAGACTCGAATCCAAAACAATGCAACTTCGAAAATCTAACGACGCACGATGAAAATCGATAAAAATTAAGCAGCGACGCAACTTCAAAAAAAAAAAAAAAAAAACGCAAACGAGGTATTGGTGTACTTCTCCTGACAAAGATAAAAGATTTTTGTCGAAACCTTGAAAAAAATAAAAAACTCTAACTGACCGAAGTGTCAATTTTTCATAGAAAAGGTTTCATTTAAATTTTTACCTCTTCTGTCAATACATATGAAGAGATCTACCATCCTACATGCTCATTTTTATATTTAAGTTATGGAGTTTGTATAGAAATAAATAGCTTTTATTCCAATTTGCTCACTCACAATGGCAATGGAATTATTTGAAACTTTTTTTTTTATGTGGGTTATATTTTAAATCAATCAATACAACTAAAAAAAAAATTGACAACAAATATGATAATTGCAATTTTTTTTTTGTTCTGTATTAAAAGATGATACATTAGAATATCTTATGAAATACCATAGTCTAAAAAAAAAAGAGATACCTCTAAGTCTCTCCTGGAGATCTTATTGGATTTATTCCTAATGGATTTGTTGGTATATACATTGTGTAAACTAAGTGGAGTCGATTGAGCAAAATAATAAATACAATTCAGAGCAAAAGTTTATGTAAAAAATCTGGAAAATAGATAAAATTGTCACAATTATCTTTTCAAATGTGCTAGGTAGAAATGGAGCAAAAGAAAAAAAAAAACGTGAGCTGAGCTGTAACAAAGGAGAGGAAGTCTATGGTTTCCTCCAGGATACCATTTTCTTCCAGGATATGGTGCAAGCTTTCTGAGAACTGCAGGCTTGGTCAACCATTCCACTCTCCAAATAAATATTTGGGTCAAAATGGATAGAATTCAGTGCTATCATCTATTCTTTTTTTTTTTTTACTTATCCCTAGTACACGTGGTACAAGCCATGATAATCATGGTGGGTAGTTAGCGACTGCTTTTTACTGTAAGCGCACCACATGTCTACACATGTGAAAAACAGTTTGACTTTGCACTTACAAATGTGCCAGAGCCCCATTTGGTTACTTGCACTCGCTGGTGGGGTTGGACTTTTGCAAGAATCGGGGGGCCATTGGATTTTATTTTATTTATTTATTAAAATTTTTTTTTTAAACAGAAAAAAGTGTCCAATGCGGGAATTAAATCCGGGTCGTACGTGGTCGAAAACCAAACAGTTTAACCAGCCTTTCACCGACCCCCCCCATCATCTATTCTATAAGCAACAGGAGTGCAATGACCAAAACAAAAATTACTAAAAATATACATATTAAAATGCATAAGAATATATGCATACAGTAGAACCTCTCTCTCTAAAGGATAGTTAGAGTCAAAATGTCCTTTAGAGAAAGGTATCGTCTTACTAAAAAGAAATTGGGAAAACTGTTGTCCATTATATAGAGGTGTCTGCAAATGGGAGTGTCCGTTCATGATGGTTCTACTGTTTGTGTAAAAATGTCACCTCTCTTTTAAAATGCTTTATGCCATGGTTTCAGATTATGGTCCTCATCAGTTAAGGGGAGGTTATATGTGATTACAAGTCTAACTTCTTTATGATAAGGCACAATTTGGATTATAAACACAAGGTAATAAGACCAATTCCAAATATATAAATAGTGTGTGACGTTTCGGTAACCACTGAAGATGGCAACAATTCTGCTACCGAAACATCACACACTATTTATTTATTTGGATTTAATCTTATTACCTTGTGTTTCTAACTTCTTTAATTCAATACCCCAAAATTAGTTGAATCAAAGTAGGTATTGAAGTACAGTAATTATAGATCACCTCCTACAAGAGATGTCATGAAATTCCCCAAATCTGCTATTTTTTCCCACATGTGGAAACCATCTTGTTGCATACCAATCTACATAAATCCAATAAAAGAAAAATGCTACAATAAAAAATTGTCCATATAAACATCAGAAATGGGATAAGGCACAATTTGGATTATAGATTATAAACACAAGGTAATAAGAACAAATCCAAATAAATAAATAGTGTGTGACATTTCGGTAACAGTATTGTTACCATCTTCAGACAAAAGTACTGAATGAGAAATTTTACCACAGCATTTCTCATTCAGTACTTTTGTCTGAAGATGGTAACAATGCTGTTACCGAAATGTCACACACTATTTATTTATTTGGATTTGTTCTTATTACCTTGTGTTTATAATCTATAATCTAAATTGTGCCTTATCTACCTTATATAAAAAGGTACATTTTGTATTAGAGGCAAAAATCACACAAGGAACCAAGCTTCAAATAAGTAAAATATAGGTGATGTTTATATATATAATAGCATTTTTACTAAAATATGGCATATATTTTATTTGTTATTTATGGCTTTTCTATCATTTATCAAAACTATTAATGGTAAAACCTTACTTAAACAAACTAGGTATATAGTGAATATTTCATTATAACAAACTTAAAAAATATCTTCAACTATGTTCTCTCTCTCTAGTAAAAAATACTAAGGCTATAACAAAACACCCATTTGCCTATAAGGTAATGCCCATGGGTTCCCTAAACACCTCTAAGCTTCCCTCCATAGTGTTGTTGTTTCTTATCCCCTTGTGTAAAGATTACACGAATTCCATGAATTCATGCTCCTCGAGCTGTTTTATGATGAGCAGCGGCCTCTCCCAAAGGTCCTGTTTAGTGCATCTAATGCAAGCCAAAATGTGTTCTGGAGCTGCAGGTACCAAACTACATTTTACATGCAGGATTTATAAGAAAACCAATCCAATAGAATAGTAGAGCAATCTGGAGATTAATTTAGCAAAACCACTGAGAGGGTTCACCAATGATGAGCCAAGCCCTCTCATTGAATAACTTTTATAATTTCAGTAAGGTCTGTAAAGATAATATTTGGTGTGTGAAAAGAAAAACATTGCCAAAAAAAAGCCAAGCTATCCCTATTGCAAACCTAATATCCCAAAATCCCAATATCTAATTAAAGTGACCAAATTGAATCAATTATAGTAAGTTTTGAATATTCTGATCAATGATGAATTTAAAACAGTTTTGCATAGAACTCTTGAAAGTATTCAAACAAGGGAATTGCAGACTTAGAACAAGAACCTTTGCAAAAAAACAAAAATTTGGGGATCAGAAGATGAAAAGAGACTACCTTTGCTCTAAGGACTTTGGAGTGGTCTCAGAATTAAGTTTCCAATTTTCTAACCCTAATCTAGACTAATAAGGTGTTTGGTTAGTTAAGTTTTAGTTAGGTTAGGTTAGCTAATCAGAAACCGAATCCCAAGACCTCCCCGGACTTTACTCTTGACAGCTCTTTTTTTTTTTGTAACTTTTAATCATTATATATATACAAATTATTGTTACCAGAATTTTTCTAATAATTTAATTTAATATAATGACCCTAGAACATCAGATTTATCAAAATCTGTACTATAAATTAAAGAAAATCTTAACCAAAATGATATGCTTGTTTCAAGTACCCATTTAACTTTTTTAACAAAATAAAACTTTAAAAAGAAACCTTTAAGAAAATAGATGAAGAGAAATGACAGATGGATAAAATACCATGAACAATTTTTATATTAACATATCTCCCTTTTATATAAGTCTCAATATATATTTTTTAAATTATGAACTATTAAAAACACTATTTTCGTTTAATAATTTACTCAATTTTAGTTTTACTGCTATTCTATATGTAAAAATAAAATAAAAACTAGTGTATAATTTGAATTTCTATATACATTTTTTTCTAAATGTCAAAAGAATGCAAAACGTTTTCATAAAAACCATCTCCCAAATATACAACATATGAAAAGTAGAATAACATTTTAATGTCATACCTTTTTTTATGTTAGGTGCACTTTAAAAAATTATCGAATTTAAAAAATATATACATATGAAACGATAAATTTAATAAAAGGTTATGGGATACTCACCGATGCTCCGAAAACGACGAATACAATATTTTGTTTCGCTTCTCCTTCTGGGAGAGAGTTTCTGATTAACTCTAAACACAAACCCGAATCGTTAAGGTCTGATTGGTTTTCAATTTCCTTAGAACTTAAAGACATTATATAGGCTTTGGACTGGTGACAACCCAGCGCGGGAAAAACAAGACGTCTGCTAGAAAAGAGTTACGCAAAATAACGTAATCAACAAAGCCTTTTTTTTTCTACCTATTTAAATAGAAGGTGGTGCGACATCGATGTTTTCTTGTTTTATTTTTGCTTCAAAAATTAAAAAACGCCTTTAAATAATAGCACACCATGAAAAAATATCGTGGGATAATATCCTATTGATGTTCCAATTCTAAAACTTAAAGAATAAATAAATAAAAATCCTATATCATATTTTTAACCACTTACTCATTTGACGCTTAAATGCTTAAATGGAATTAAAATAAAAGAATTTGGACAGCTTTATAATTATTTTGATTCATTGGCGCAATTTTATACTTACATTTTTAAAATTTTGCAAGGTTTCTAAATTTGAGCAAAATTCAGTGACAAAAAAAATATTGATTAAAAAAAAAAATTAATTAGCATTTAAAAAATATTATCTGTTTAATAACATTCTCTTTTTTAAATCAATCGAAAAGTAAATGTTTTAAATATAAATAATAAAGATATATATTTTTATGCTCTCCTGAGTTTTTTGTTAATTTATTTTTTATAACTTTTCAGTAGTTATTCAATTATATTATATATTTGGATATATATATAATATTAAATCTATAAAATGTTCGATTTAAAATTTTTTGAATATTTTTAATTCAGAGGCAATGAAATATAAGAGAGAACCATTAGTTTTTTCCTCACAAATATATAATTTATAGTGATTATAAATAATTAACACAAAGCAATTACGCGCCATCTATACATATAAAATGAAAGGATTTAAAAGCACGAATGTTTCTTTTATACAAAATACAAAATTCTACTGCCCTTACTGCGATGAAAAATATATTGGGAGGGCTTGGCTAATCAGTGGTGAACCAAGCCCTCCCAATATATTTTTTCATCGCAGTAAGGACAGTAGAAGTTTGTATTATGTATAAAAGAAACATTCGTGCTTTTAAATCTTTTTATTTTAAAATATTATAAATAAAAGTGCACTTTCTCTCTTTCGCTCAAAATGTATGGTTTGCAGAAATATGAGTGGAACATTTTATACCTTCTATGATCTAACGCTAAATGATAAAATATAGGACATTAACTCTTCACACTTGCGCAGGGTAATGGCAATTTACTGATACACTCCAGGAACCTGGGTTAAATACTCGTATATGCTACTTATTCACATATGAAATAAAAATTATTTTCATGTTGCTTAAATGTATTTAGAAAAAGGAGAATAATTTGTTGATCCAGGGTAGCTGGCGCTCTGCGCTCCAGGAATCTGGGTTATAAATTGGTATGTGTGTTTTAGCATATATTATTTATTTATTTATTACAAACCCAATGCTAAATATCCTATGTGGATATTTGCGTGTGAATGTTGAAACTATTTTATGTACGTAGTTTCAATATATATATATCTATATATATTGAAACTATTTTATGTACGTAGTTTCAATATATATATATCTATATATATAAAAATGAATGTATGTGTGTCTGTTTGTTTGTTTGTCCTTTATGCCTGACCAAACCACTCATTGGATCGCCATGAAACTTTGGGAAGTTATTTAGTATAGTACTGGGAAGGTTTCTAGCAAATAAAATTTTTGAAATAACTTTTCGCCTAGAAATAATCAAGATAAATATTCTAATTTATCTGTTATAATTCAACAATCTGCTCTAAATATTATCATGATGATAGATGATTTTGTAATGTAGAAAATTAGGAAAGACAAAATTCAGGATGACACGGCAATTTATTTGAGACAAGAAAAATGATACAATTCAAAGGCAAGATACTATTCCTTTAACTTCCAATTACCGAGGGAACCAATTAATATTGACTTTATTCAACTTATCGAGTATTTTTCAAGGGACCGGGAAAAAATGTTCACTTTATCGAGAGATTCGTTAAACGGCGAAGCCGGGTACATCCATACAAGAATAATGATACAATTCCAAGGCAAGATACTATTCCTTTAACTTCCAATTACCGAGGGAACCAATTAATATTGATTTTATTCAACTTATCGAGTATTTTTCAAGGGACCGGGAAAAAATGTTCACTTTATCGAGAGATTCGTTAGACAAACTTTACTAGTGTAAAACCCGGGCGAAGCCGGGTACGTCCGCTAGTATATATATATAAATTATTATAGTTTTTGAGAAAGTGTGAAAATTATTTTAATTTACATTTTATAGCGATAATGATGCAAGAAATAAACTTTACATATTAACAAAAATGTTTAATATATTGTTAGAATTAACCATTAAATTATATTGGTATAAATATTAATATATAGCTAGCAATAAATATGTATATATATATGTTTCTATGAAAATGTTAATCTGCAAGATGCAGGTTATCATCATCCCTTTTTGATTTGTTTTTGTCACTTTGGCGTTTTGCAAATGTAGGATTTGTTTTTATGTTTAATGGTTGTATCCAATGTTGAATATTAGACAATATCCTAAACTAATAAAAATAAATTTTCTTTTATAAAATTTCGCCACGGCTACTGCTTAAACACTAATCTAAACAAGTTTCAACCTCATTATTACATAGTACCAAAGGGGCAAGCCTCAAATAGGCTAACCAAGAAAATCTTGCCAACAAGAGAGTGATACGATTTTGACTGTTTGTTTTGGTGAAATAAATAAAAAGATGCAAATGTTAAAATTAAAATACATAGGAAATTTATTACGATTAAAATACTGCATGTAATAAAAATTGAAGATAGATATTATATGCAAGACGGGCTTCCCTTTTTATTATTAAAGACATTTCTTCAATATCCTATATTGTCGAAATAAAAGAAAATTGAAGATTTCTATTCACTATATGTATCATATAGTGATCTTTACGACAATTTTTTTCTACCTATTAAGAACTATACATATGTCTTCTGACATATAAACGAGCCCTTTTTGAGCCCATACATAAAGAATTTAAATAAATTTAACCTACCATTGTCTCTCTACATGCACCGTCTCTCCAGGACCTCCCGTCTGTACGCCTGTCTTCTCGTTACTTCCCGAATTTTTTTAAAAAAAGGTGGCGCTCTCCCAAAAAAAATTATCATCATCTTACAGAGTAAGAAGAAAGTTCATTTAATTTCGCAGATATATTCAAAGAATAAAAAAGTAAAATATTATTCCTTTCCTTTTTTTAGTAAAAGAAAATTTGAATTAATAATAAAACAATAAAATATAATAGGTTTATTCCTTAAAAATTTTCTTTAGTAAATTCTTCTTTAAAAAAAATTTAATTTTTTTTATATTGTTATCAAAAAATATACCTAATTTATCTGAATTATATATATAACTAGCGGATGTGTACCCGGCTTCGCCCGGGTTTTATCCTTATCCGAGTGAAAGTTTGCCTAACGAATATTATATATTATGAAGTATAATAAACAATGTTAAAGATTAGTTTTAATTATTAATCAAGATTGTGTGTGAATATGTGAGAAAGATGTAATATCGTTGTTGTTTTCTTGGCCGACTGTTTTACATATGGTGTTATCTTAAAATTGCTTGTTTTGAATATTTATTTAGATTGAGTTGAATGAATTGCTGATTTTTTTTGTATTTATATATAAATAAAATTAACTCTGTTGATTTTTTTTGTATTTTAATCGATAACAGCGAAGTTACGCATGTTAAAGTTAGGAAAAATATTTTGATGTTAAGCAAAACCTGCTTCATCTCGTTTTACATAATTGTTGAAAATTTGGTCGAAATTGATGCATTGTAACGAAAGTTTTTAGCGAACACCACTTATGAAATTTGCATTTTATTAATATAGATTAATTTTATTCTTTTTGAATAAAATAAAATTTAGAATTTTTTCGAACTGGTATTTTTATATTGCTATCAAAATATATAGCTAATTTATCTAAACTATATATATAATTAATTTTATTCTTTTTTGAATAAAATTAAATTTAGAAATTTTCGAACTGGTAATAAGACTTTAGACCCCTCTTCTTGCATATAAAGGAAGGAACAATTTATATACATTTGTACATGTGCTCTTTGTACATTCTTCGTCTCGGCCCTTCTGCAGCGGGCTTTGGGATACATGCCCAGAGCTAATCCCATTTCTTCATCTCTTAATCGACCTCGTCGTTGTCCTTCTGTGGAGGGTTGGTCGGTATGGACAGGGCCAGTGTCATCTCCGACTGGGTATCTTCCCCGGCTTTGGGTCTTTAGGGCATCGTCGGCCATCGTTGGGGAATTCTCCACCTAGGCAACAAACACTTCGGCGAGACACTGTGCATATATTTATATGATGTAAATGTTTACATCTTTGTTGGGTCTGTTTGGTGGAAAATCTGGCCCAAACAATTCCTCCCCTGCCAGAGTGAAAGAATGTGTTTATTCTAATTCATATCTGTTCATACTCTATGAGAAATATGAAATTGGGAGAAATGCATTCTTTTATGATACCAGTATGCAATCACTGACACTCGGGCAAAGGAGGAACACACGGGTCATGAAACCTGGGACGGGTTAACTCATCGTGATTTTTGAAGGAAATTCTATCCTACCATTCAATGGGCAAAGTACTAAGCCCATCCTTTCGCTGTCTGTATTCCAGGGAGTCTTGGCCCAGATGTGAGTCGAATCCACACATTCCCGGTCGCAGTCCCTGTGGGTGGAGATGGGGTGGTCTATACACAGATTCTGTGCAAACAGATTCTTAGGCCATTCGGGATAAACATAATAATTACGGGCGCCAAGAAATTGTGCGTGTATTGTAGATATGCCCAATTCCTAAAACACATCTAAAAATAATAAAAAAAAACTTTATTAACTCTATATGATACATATGACAGCAAAGGAATGACTATACATGGTCACAATGATAATGATAATAAAAAAAAGAAACTAAAATTGCAACTCCTATCAATGACATCAATAATAGGGCAAAACAGAAACGTGGGAAGTGTATATACATATTAAAGTAGCACGGCTACGATGTATGCCAAAATGGAGCAATGTAGATATACGCGATGTAAAAAAAAAAAATCCTAAAATGGGTATTTACTATAAGTAGAAAGGGAATGGTTTGATATATATATATATATATATATATATATATATATAGGATATACTATGGTAAACAAATGAATATATAAATTGTGATTAAAATCTTCATTCGGTACATTTGTCCGAAGATGGTAACAATGCTGCTACCAAAATGTCACACATCTATAATTCGAATCGTGCTTTCTATATATACAAATATACATGATATAATAAAGGAATGATACATGATATATGGTAATAATGAGTATATAAAATAATAAAACGAATAGATATGCACTGAGGGTCTAGGTCATCTCACTAGTATTTCAAATTCACACACACATATGTAATATCTTAAAACTTTATTCTTACCAACTCGTCACTGGGAGTGTTTGTCTGGCGTGTTCCCCGTCCCTCTCAATCCAAGAGAAAATTTATAGGAAAGGAAATCTTGGTAGTCAATTACTTCCCTAAACCAGGTTATTTCTAAATTACCTTATCGTAATGACAATCTCACCTATCTTTGTTCTTTAGCTGATACCTGTAGTTAACCTCTACTATTCATTGTTTAGATTATCTATAGAATGTGTACTCATATTTTTGACCAACAAATCCACTTAAAAATTAACCCTGAAAATAAATTATGATGATTAACAACCTAGGTCTAACTCATACTTTGTGATACATCTTCCCACTTGAGTTCTTAATATCACTCTGAAAAATTGACTCTACACACACACGTCCAAATAAAATAAAAAAAATAAATTCATTGCTCTAGGCCATTTCACGGCCAAATAGATCTTCCCTAAAAAAAAAAATTCTTCCCTTTTTAAATCTGGAACGCTATATTGGCTTGTTCTGGCAATCTGCTTCAAAAGTTCATTTAGGTGTCCTACTAATTTAAAAATCTATCTTATCTTATAATGAGTTACTCTCGTTTAAAAAAAAAATTCTACTTACTAACTGATATTTAGACTTGAAATCGTTCTAACTAACGTATGGCAGACTAATAGTCTTTAATTAGGTGATTAACTTTTGCTAGCCTGGGGCGATATAAAACGCAAAGAATCTGGACAGCCCATCTGTCACTTTGCTAATTGGTACCTAAAATCTGTAGACGGAATCGCCTCGTCTAACCATAACTTGTTTCTTACATGCTCAATTGTTAACCCTCATTAGAAAACCCCTTTAGACTTTGACTTAGAGACAAGGAGTTATAGGGAATTCGATTTCTTTACCCACCACATGTTCCAAATCTGTCCATAGGGGATTGGTTCCAGGCTGCGCAATATATAAAAGAGCTTCCAACGTGCCGATCCTTCCCAACCTCCCAAACTGAATCACCCTCATCTCAGCCACGCTTAACGCGTCGTAAACTACGATGTCAGATCGGTTATCCGAGGTTTGTCGCTGTACACTTAGTTTGCGACGTCGGCAACTAAATCCCCCCACCTAGCACAAAGTTCGCCTGATAACCTCTCCGTTCCCTCTACTGAGGAGGGGATTTGTAGGCTTTTGGTCTGACCGTGACCTCCCACAATCCCCCAGTCTGAGAATCGAGACATGGTCATTATCTACGACTCTTAGAATTCAAGTTGGTATAATGAAATAGAGTAATTGATTACCCTAATAAAAGAAATCATACATATACTCCTTAAAAGGAGACCTAACAAAAGGGAGCGAATACTTTCCTATCAATAGAGTTGTACAGTCCTGTGAGGCTATCGATCCTAACAAATAAAGAAATCAAAATCAAAATCGAACCTATTATGTTCCCTAATCCTATTCTAAAGTACCTTTGGTCTAATAATATAATAGTTTTTCAACCTTCTTACACATTCATTAAGCCAATCCATTCATACACCCCCCCCCCCCGTCATTCACGGCTTGCATACAAGCTAAAGTTAAAAATTGCTATAAAACGCCAAAACACTCAATTATCTCTATCAAATAAACCCTAACAATTGCTAATCTCCAGGACTAGTGTGTAATCAAATGAAGTTATCTAATTAAAATAAGTAGGGACTAAAGCCCTATTAACTTAAATAAATGCCTTATACAAACTCCATATAAATTGTCTACACATAGATAAATATTATGTATAATTAAACAAATTAATAAAAATTGATTGTTAACAATCAAAATGCTGAAATCTAACCTATCCATAAAGTGTGCATCTAACAGTTTGGAAATCTTCTTATCTTGACACGTGGTGTCTAAACAAAACGAATCATCTAAACCAGCACTTAAATTGGAGCGAAGTGAACCTCAAGCATTTACCTCATTTGCCAGATATGATAGATCTACAAGTGTTTTTGCCAACCCCTACTTCCTATATAGGTTATTGGCATTCTTCTTTCTCTGCTATTCAGTTAAACTCTTTCTTTGGAATTATAGGGCTTTCATTACCCAACCCGTTCTGGAGATTAACAACAGAGATCACTTGCTATCCTAACATATCAACTCATAGACCACAACTTGCTATTAATACAGAATAGCCTCTTCAATTAAAAAAAAAACAACTGAAAACTCCTTACAATGAACATTTAACACAAACATAAGGTTGTAGCGAAAAAAAAAACTGAAAATTCTTTAAGACCACAATCTAGGGCCTTTAACTCACGTTCTAACACTTCATACTATGATCAAAATGATCTTCATCATTGATGATATCCTAACACTAAAAATAAGGTTGTGAAAACCCCCTCTCAACGGTGAACTAACATTAAAACACGGTTGTGAAACTCTCTACAATGACACATAAACACTAAAACAGGCTGTGACAACTTTTGAAAGATGACATACCAACGCTAAAACAAGGTTGTGACAACTTTTTACAATGAAACACAAACACTAAAACAGATTGTGACAAATTTTTAAAGATGACATACTAACACTAAAACAAGGTTGTGAAAACCTTTTACAATGAAACACAAGCACTAAAACAGGTTGTGACAACTTTTCAAAGATGACATACTAACACTAGAACAAGGTTTTGAAAACTTTTTACAATGAAACACAAACACTAAAACAGATTGTGACAACCTTTCAAAGATGACAAACCAACGCAAAAAACAAGTTGTGAAAACTTTTTCCAATAAAACACAAAACACTAAAACAGGTTGTGACAACTTTTTTAAAGATGACATACTAACACTAAAACAAGGTTGTGACAAATTTTTAAAGATGACAGACTAACATAAAAACAAGGTTGTGAAGACTCTTTCAACTATGTACTACACTAAAACGAGGTTGTGACAATCCTTAAATGACACACCAACATTAAAATACGGTTGTGAAGATCCTTTAAAGATGAAATAACATTAAAACACGGTTGTGAAACGGTGTACTACACAAAGACAAGGTTGAGACAAATGACACACTAACACTGAAGCAGGTTGTGAAAATCCGTTAAATATGAACTAACATTAAAACACGGTTGTGAAACGGTGTACTACACAAAGACAAGGTTGTGTCAACTCTTAAAATGACACACTATCATTAAAACAGGTTGTGAAAATCCTTTAAGGATGAACTAACATTAAAACACGGTTGTGAGACGGTATACTACACAAAGACAAGGTTGTGGCGACTCTTAAAGTGACACACCAACATTAAAACACGGATGTGAGACAGTATACTGCACAAAGACAAGGTTGAGACAAATGACACACTAACACTGATACAGGGTGTGAAAACTCCCTTTCAACGATCACTTAACACTAAAACACGTTATAGTTAAAAATAGAAAGGAAAAACTGCAAACTCTTTAAAGTTCACCATAACACTTAAGACAAAATTGTTAGCTAAAAATAAAAAAAAATTTAAAACTCTTTAAAGTTCATCATCACACTAGGACAAGATGTAGCTTAAAAAATAAAAAAAATAAAAACCGAAATTTTAAGATTCATTACAACGCTAAAACAAACTCGTAGCTAAAAAAAATAAAAGAAAGCTGAAAACTCTTTAAATCACAGCCTATCACTAAGAACAAAGCGTTGAAAAAAAAAAACTGAGTAACTCTTAAGAAATCATATAACAACACTAAAACCAAAATTGCAGCCAAAAAAAACTGCTTCTTAAAAGGAGAATATATATTTGTTATTCAATATAACCTAGTATTATAACTAATATAGACCTATGTATATGTGATGATTTAAGACCATGGAATTGTTGTAAATAGTCTAAATATCCACTACCACATGTTCCACCCCCATGACTGTATATAACTTCTTATGTACTGCACATAGAAAGCCTCAACTAACATCAATCTGTACCGCGTAAGAATCTAATAAAGTATTGCAACTGTACAGATAGAAGGAATGGAGAGAGACAGGAGAAAGTTAAGGTTAAAACAAATCAGGCCTTAGAGGATCGTAGAAGTCAAACCTAAGAGGTAGGCCTAGAAGAGAACATAATTATTAATAACGCCACAGTTAACCTTCTGACCCCGGACACCCTGCGAGCTAAGTTTAAACCAATATTTCCGGACAAGACAGGACGTATCTTGTGACCAGAAGTTATAAAAGTTTGAGAGACGCCCAATTTCCGGAACAAGACCGGACGTATTTCTTCCGTCAAAGAGATAAGCCCGGCCCAATCAGAAGACAATACCTAAGTAGGTCAACCAATAGCCCACTACCACGTGAAAAAGTCCCACCAATTAGGAAAGAATCACCTAAATAGGTCAGCCAATTAGAAAGCAGCAAGGTCGTGGTGTTAAATCGAGGCCCTAGAATTGCCAGTCCTTCGCTTGGATTCCAACGGTAACACTTGCTCTAAAATCTCTCTCTCCTCATCCCATTCCTTCTTGACGTCAGACGCTTTTAGTGGAATCTCTGTTTGTTTATTTCACCTTTGGCCCAGCTGTGTCGCCTTCCACCACGACTGCACGGGGAGAGTTGACATCGAGGTTCGTCTAGCATCAGGTAACACTGGTCCCAGAGGTCCCAAGATATCACATATATAAATTAGTGTATACAGTTGCTGAAATTTAGGTAAATCAGCTTACACAAACTCTCAGTGCATAATATGTACTATTTACAGATATTGGCCTCTAGTCTAAAACAAATTATCTATTAAACACTAAGTGGTGAAGAGCCAAAAAAAATAGTTCTATCGAGGCGATATTGCGGTCGACAGCTACGCTTTAACACATTGAATGTACTTTCTTCTATCATCTTCCCACCGTCTTTCTATATATCTTCTATTTACAAACTCTTTATCAATCCTCAATTCTTTCTCCTTCAACATCTTTCTGCATCTTTCTATCTCTTTCTCATCTATTTTTAACACACTTCAACGCCTTTTCATCCCTCTGAGTCTCCCTGAAACCCGTCATCGGGAATTGGATCCCGATCTATTATTATTTATTATTCTTCATTTTGCCGCTATTCTGGTATACTATCCCCTCCCCTGCCAGCTCTATGCTAAAGTCTGACATTCGTTCAGGGCGAAAGCTACCGCGAAGTCTCGAGGAAATTCCTGAGAACCTGTTTACACCCCCTAATCTCCCCTTCGAGGAGATAAGCTCTTCCTGGGTGTATTGAACTAGCTAGCTAAGGTAGCCTATTGATAAAGGCGCTGTCCTCTCTGCCTTTACTGTATATCAGAATGGAACTATTAATCATTACTAGTGTAATAGCATCCTGTCAGTCTATGATCTTTAATCCTTTATACACACTGGGCTAGGTAGTTATCTTGTTAACAGCAGAAAGAAAACCCCACAACACTATAGGCCAGTTGAAACGCAATAAAGCTAGATAAACAGTTTGCTTCAACCAAATTAGAAAGGGCAGCCTTGTCATGGGAATTGGAGATATATGCATGTACAAAAGTCAGTTGCCCTATAAACTCGAACATTTGTATCAAATGGGTTACACATAATTGTTAATATTAAACAATGCTGATTGTCTACACCTGCAATACGCATTGACATGAGTAGCTCTGAAAATTTTAACATAAGATTTCAAATTTTAAGGTGTCATAAGAAAAATTCTATAAAAAATTTCTGCTCAATTTTATCTTTCCCATTTAATACATAATGAATTTTTATGAAATGACTGTTTCTTATGCAACTTTCCATCCTACTGTTCCTTTCCCCATTCCAGCCCGAACTCTTGTTCACTACACGTTGGTTCGAAAAAAAATACTGTCAATTGTAGGCTAATCTCTCTTACGCCTTTCATGATATCGTGCTACTTTGTCTATGACCTGGTTTGATTCAGCACGCCTTCCTATCGGAACTTCGTCAGGATACAGTGCTGGACATTTAACATATATATGTTGTAATGGTATCAAAGATTTGTCTCGTTAAGACATGGCTGTCGCAGTGATTTTTCGTGGTATGATAGAGGTGAACCGAGCTTAGACACATCTGATTAGGTCCGGGTTGGCACTACCATATCTTGCGTAATTTACTTGGCATGCCGATTAGCTGATTTTGGAAGATCTGAGCGAAAATCAGGTGCATCAGCCTGCAGATGGATGTATATAGAATAAATCTCTATATTTTATAAATGATGCATATATTTCCGATGATTTCTTCACATAGTACCACAATGACCCCCTCTTCAACTGGTTCATGTCACGTGGTTTTTACGCTCGGTGGCGCCCATCGGGATTTTATGTTTTATGTCGTTCTTCACTCACGTCCACCTTCGTGAGCATCTTAGTCTTATTAAAAATAATGTACAAATTTGTAGGCAAAATTACATTCTCCAACATCCATAGTTTAAACTACGCAAGATACCCTTCTTAGTCTTCATGGCCTATTCCCGACCCCAGAAATGTAGTCTTTGCTACTGGTTACCAATGTCTAGTGCCACATTTCATATTAACTGAAAGCCGATGTCGAACGGGTTTTAGGTGTTGCTGATGCTATAATTTCTTTTGTTACAGGCCTCTGCTGCCCAAACAATCTGAAGGTGGTGGAATAGATAAGGGTTTCTGGAAGGGCTTATCAAAAACCAGTCAAGTGCAAACATACACGAGGTGCAAGGTTCACTATCATTGCTTATCTAAAGTTATTTGTAACTATATATCTGATAGATTGCTAAGTTTGCATATTGCATTTAATTCTGAAATAATGCTATTAGCTTCCAAAGGATGCAAGATATAAAGGAAATGATTTCGTTCTTTGGCTGGAGTTAAAGAAAAGAAACAGCAAATTTCACTACTTTCATTAAAAAAAAAGAAAACTTCCCCACCAAATTCTGTACATGGATTATCATACTATAAAATCGCTATTAGATTGGATACGAAAATAACTAAATAATAAAATATAAATACACTTATAAATGGGAGAGATAAAATTATGTGCAGTATTTATTTGTAATATGCTGTGACACATAAAAAAAAAACATACAATCAAAGATGACCGAAAAAAAAATGGTACTATTTAGTTGTTCAAATCTACCAAAGATAGTTTGTTAATATTCGATGATTATTGTAATCCCCATTAAACGGAATAACTACTTTGATAAAGACACACCCAGCTATCAGGATATATCTTGATGCCCACCTTTCTTTGCTTTATAAAGGTTCAGAATTACTAAGAAAAACAAAAGCTAAACATATGACTGGTCTAAATTCCTATGGGATTTCATCATGCCTTCTGCTGGCAACTATTCACTGTAATCAGATACTGTCAAGATGCCTTTATTTGTCCCCATCCAAGAAAATGTTTAGAAATAGAATCTTGGAAACTTCTGCCAAAGACATTCTGTGAAGAGAAGAAAAAAAAAAGGATTGCACATTTATAAATTCAAGATAACTTTCCCATGTCAGTGTGATACAGGAAAAGAATGACAAATTCAAACAATTAAAGAAGCAATCTAAACTATACGCTTGTCCTACAATATCGGGGTTAATTTTAAAAAAGAAAATGCATATTCATATAAAGTTAACAAAATAAAAAAATCAAATTACTGCGCATGATAATGCCACATTAGATAAAGGAATAAATGCTTTAAATTATTATATTGAAGACGTTAAATATCATAAAGATATATACATACATTCATATCAAAGAGAACAAAGAGAACAAAGAGGGCACAATCTGGCAAACCTAAAAAAAATTACCTTCAGATCTATCGAGCGGAAATTTTGTTGGATAAAGTATTTGAAATAAAATCGTTAAGCCTTGGCTTACAATATTACAAGTCATATTGAACTTACAGTGAAAAAATAATAATGGTGAAGAACTAAAAGGAGATGAAATATTTCAAGCGTTGAGAGCCTTAAATACAGAAAATATAACTGAAGACCTTAATAAAATTAAACAAATCCATAGGCACCTATGTGCATATATGGAACATAGAAATAAAATAAACAATCACTCTATAGAATATAATATGTACGCGTCCATCGACCGCCATGTTGAAAATTTTTACCGTGATTGAACCGTCACGCATATATCGTGAATTATTCCATATCGAGGAAAAAATTGACAAATTCAACGATTTAAAGAAGCAAGCTAAACTATACGCTTGTCTACAATATCGGGTTAAATTTTAAAAAAGAAAATGCATATTCAAACAAAAAAATAAAAAAAATAAAAATACTGCGCATGACAATGCACACTAGATAAGAGGATGAATGTTTTAAATTATTTATTGAAGACGTTAAATACCATAATTGAAGACATTTTAAATTAAACAAATCGCATGATAATGCACATTAGATAAGAGAATAAATGCCTTAAATTTTTATATAGATAACGTTAAATACTTAAAGATTAGAGATAACTAAGAGAGCATTCTAATAAATTCAAAATATCTTTAGACTTATCGAGTGGAAATTCTGTGGGACGGAATAATTAAAATATAAAAATTATTAAACTGTAGTATAAAATAAGTTTCATTTATCTTAAAATTAAGAAGGTAATGGTGAAAGACAAAAGGAAGATGGAATATTTAAGACGTGAAAAACCTACCCGCAAAAGCGGGGAGGATAGCAAAAACTGACCTTTCAACTCAGATGCTGGCAGCCAACTGTCTCTTAGTTGTTTTCTAACTTCCCAGCTATTGTCAATACATGTGTTTTGCACATGTCCTCCCCCCCCGAAATACCTCTCTTCTTCCCCCCATGCACACGTGTTAGCAGGAGGGGGGGGGGGGGGGGCGAACACATGTGTTCGTCCCTAAGGGCCCCAAATTTGGAACTCGTGGGAAATACTCAGGTTTCTGAGAAAGCATTGTTCCTAGGCCTAAGTTAGCGTCCCAAATTTTCAGAATCTATACAAAGGAAGAAATTATTTCTCAACATTCGAAACTTAGAATTAAAATGTGGTACACACCAACCATAAAATGTTTCTATTAACTCGAAAATTGAAAGGTTAGAATAATGTAATACGCTAAGCTCAAAAAAAAAACGATAATTCTATTATCGTGTGAAACTGAGAAATTAAAAAATATTAAGTGTACATCGACATAAAGTTAAAAATAACAATAAAAGGTAAAAAATAAAATTATGTATACACTAAAGTATAAAGCACCTTTTCAACTCGTGGGCTTTATTTAATCCTAACGCAATAGAATTTTAGCTTACAACGTTTTTTTTATTTTGAACCTAACGTAATAAAAAAAATTTTGCTTACAACGTTTTTTTTTTTTTTAAAATTAATGTGTACACTAGACATAAAGTTAGAATAACAGTAAAAGTTAAAATTATCGTATACACTAAGGTATAAAGTACCTTTTCAGTTCGTGGAATTGAATGGAAAAAAAATAGTACATCATTATTATGTATTTCTAGACATCCAAACAAGGCTTTTATAAAAAAAACATGAAAATGTTCCACTCGTGGCGATTGCCCGCCGAGTACAACGTATTTTTAAAGTGGTGGAAGACAATCTCGAAAAAAATGGTATAAGATTACACGTGTGTAAAATATGTAAAAAGGCGTCGTGAACTGATCATTATTATGCATTTCTAGACATCCAAACAAGGCTTTTATCAAAAACATGAAAATGTTCAACTCGTGGCGATTGCCCGCCGAGTACAACGTATTTTTAAAGTGGGTGGAAGACAATCTCGAAAAAATATATATATAAGATTACAGTGTGTAAAAATATGTTAAATGGCGTCGTGAACAGATAAAGAAATTCTCGACTCAAAAACATGAAATGTTCAACTCGTGGCGATTGCCCGCCGAGACAACGTATTTTAAAGTGGGTGGAAGACAATCTAGGAAAAAAATATATAAGATTACACGTGTGTAAAAATATGTAAAAAGGCGTCGTGAACAGATCATTATTATGCATTTCTAGACATCCAAACAAGGCTTTTTTCAAAAACATGAAATGTTCAACTCGTGGCGATTGCCCGCCGAGTACAACGTATTTTTAAAGTGGGTGGAAGACAATCTCGGAAAAAAATAAGATTACACGTGTGTAAAAATATGTAAAAAGGCGTCGTGAACAGATAAAGAAATTCTCGACTCAAAAACATGAAAATGTTCAACTCGTGGCGATTGCCCGCCGAGTAAAACGTATTTTTAAAGTGGGTGGAAGACAATCTCGAAAAAAAAAAAAGATTACACGTGTGTAAAAATATGTAAAATGGCGTCGCGAACAACGTATTTTTAAAGTGGGTGAAAGACAATCTCGAAAAAAAAAATAAGATTACACGTGTGGTAAAAATATGTAAAATGGCGTCGTGAACAGATAAAGAAATTTTCGACTCAAAAACATGAAAATGTTCAACTCGTGGCGATTGCCCGCCGAGTACAACGTATTTTAAAGTGGGTGGAAGACAATCTCGGAAAAAAAAGGTATAAGATTACACGTGTGTAAAAATATGTAAAAAAAGGCGTCGTGAACAGATAAAGAAATTTTCGTCTCAAAAACATGAAAATGCTCAACTCGTGGCGATTGCCCGCCGAGTACAACGTATTTTAAAGTGGGTGGAAGACAATCTCGAAAAAAAAAGATTACACGTGTGTAAAATATGTAAAATGGCGTCGTGAACAGATAAAGAAATTTTCGACTCAAAAACATGAAAATGTTCAACTCGTGGCGATTGCCCGCCGAGTACAACGTATTTTTAAAGTGGGTGGAAGACAATCTCGAGAAAAAAAAAAAGATTACACGTGTGTAAAAATATGTAAAATGGCGTCGTGAACAGATAAAGAAATTTTCGACTCAAAAACATGAAAATGTTCAACTCGTGGCGATTGCCCGCCGAGTACAAACGTATTTTTAAAGTGGGTGGAAGACAATCTCGAAAAAAAAAAGATTACACGTGTGTAAAAATATGTAAAATGGCGTCGTGAACAGATAAAGAAATTTTCGACTCAAAACATGAAAATGTTCAACTCGTGGCGATTGCCCGCCGAGTACAACGTATTTTTAAAGTGGGTGGAAGACAATCTCGAGAGAAAAAAAAAAAGATTACACGTGTGTAAAAATATGTAAAATGGCGTCGTGAACAGATAAAGAAATTTCGACTCAAAACATGAAAATGTTCAACTCGTGGGTTTCCATTTAGGCCTAACGTATTTCTTTATATGCTAACAATTATCCAGCAAAATTCATTAAAGAGGTGCATAAATATGGCGTGCTTTTCATATTTTAAACTTGAGTAAATTTTTTACAATTAAAATATGCAGTGATACCTAATTTCTTAATCTCAGGGTTTCGCAGGCCTACTTTTTGCAAATTTTAATTTTATTAAAATTTGGAATTTCGGGAGACTCGGCCCCACGTTGGGCGCCAAATGTAGGATTTGTTTTATGTTTAATGTTTGTATCCAATGTTGAATATTAGACAATATCCTAAACTCATAAAAAGAAAATTTTCTTTTATAAAATTTCGCCACGGCTACTGCTTAAACACTAATCTAAACAAGTTTCAACCTCATTATTACATAGTACCAAAGGGCAAGCCTCAAATAGCTAACCAAGAAAATCTTGCCAACAAGAGAGTGATACGATTTTGACTGTTTGTTTTGGTGAAATAAATAAAAAGATGCAAATGTTAAAATTAAAATACATAGAAATTTATTACGATTAAAATACTGCATGTAATAAAAATTGAAGATAGATTATATGCAAGACGGGCTTCCCTTTTTATTATTAAAGACATTTCTTCAATATCCTATATTGTCGAAATAAAAGAAAATTGAAGATTTCTATTCACTATAGTATCATATAGTGATCTTTACGACAATTTTTTTCTACCTATTAAGAACTATACATATGTCTTCTGACATATAAACGAGCCCTTTTTTGGGCCCATACATAAAGAATTTTAAATAAATTAACCTACCATTGTCTCTCTACATGCACCCGTCTCCAGGACCTCCCGTCTGTACGCCTGTCTTCTCGTTACTGCCCGAATTTAAAAAAAAAAAGGTGGCGCTCTCCCAAAAAAATTTTATCATCATCTTACAGAGTAAGAAGAATTTCATTTAATTTCGCAGATATATTCA
>CP092866.1:42468594-42499230 GCA_030710605.1 Cordylochernes scorpioides
GCCCTTTAGGGAGGGTGTTCTCTTACTGGAGAACTGCTAATCAGCAAAAATGGTATTTTGTCAATGAAAACTGTACTTTGTAGAAGTGTCCAGTAGCAGGAAGAAGGTTCTAATGTACCACTCAAGTATGATTTGACAAGATGGTTGTTCATGACTGAAGGCTACTGACCCCTTGTCAGCCGGGGGCCGGCAGAACTGGGACAACTTGGTGGTGACGGCAGTGAAGAGGTTGGGGGGCAGGGCCAGGTAGAAGAGCCGGTTGTGGGGCAGGTCCCCTTCCAGCTCCCGCAGCTTCTTCTCCAGCTTCTGGAAGTCCTCGTCAGAGTCATAGCCCCCGCTCACGTAGTGGTTGTAGGAGGTGAAGAACTCCGTCAGCTCCTCCTCCGAGGCCTGGACCCACATCCACCTTCTTACAACATCCCACACATTTTATACAGAAGATGTAGGAAAGGTCACAAGGTCAATTTAATTTATATTTCTGTTTTGATAGTTGAAGCATTGTTACCAAATGTCTGGCATAGATTATGTACCCATAGTTCCAAAAAGAAACCTATCTATCATGGAATATGGGTGGGAAAACAAATACGTGACTTTCAGAGATCTTTGACTTTATTGTCAACTCTAATAAAATGTTAGATGTTGAATATATGGTCTATATATAGAAAGCTACAAGATGTATGAAAATCCCATACACATCTTCCTGAATATATTTATATGAATTAAAACATAAGGAAGGGGGGGGGTCGGTGGAAGGGTGGTCTAAACCGTTGGTTTTTGACCACTACGACCCGGGATCGAATCCCGCATTGGGCACTTTTTTTCTAATAAAAAAAAAAAAATGCTCCAATGGCTCCCAATTCATACAAAAGTCCAATGCCACCAGCGAGTGCAAGTAACCAAACAGGGCTCTGGCACATTTGTAAGTGAAAAGTTGAACTGCTTTTCACATGCTTAGACATGTGGTGCCCTTACAATAACGCTAACTACCCACCATGATTATCATGGCCTGTACCACGTATACTAGGGATAATAAAAACATAAGGAAGAAAGGAAATAACCTCATTGTGGTATCTCATTTAGACCTGGTAGCTTTCTTCCATTTCTCCTTTCCTAGCAAATATTTTATAGGAAATAAAGAAGTCTAGTAATGTGTGAGCCAATCTTCCAAGGATTAAGCCTTAGCATATTACAATCATCTCTAGCAGGAATCACAGGACAGATTGTAATGTGCAGAGAACTTGTAATGAGATGGATGGTCTGTTCACAGCATGGCCACATAGTGATGTGGTGAGAGAACACCAAGAAGAAGGCTGTGAGTTGCCTGAATCACAAGCTACAGTAAAAAGAATCCTGATATGAGTCGCAAGGTAACAAATAAGTAAATTATACTGAGACATTTCAATAACACCATTGCCACTATATGACAAAGCACAATTTGGATTATAGCTATAAGAAAATAAGACCTAATCCAAATAAATTACATTTCGGTAACTGTTGCTACCATCATCAGAGACAAGAATAAAAAACATAATATACAAAACAATAAACATTTTTTTATTCTTTTGTCTGATGATGGTAACAACACTGTTACCGAAAGGTCACACACTATTAATTTATTTGGATTTGGTCTTATAGCATTTCTTGTAGCATTGCTACTATCTTTATACAAAAGTATTGAAGGATTTTATTTCAAAAATGGAAGATTTTTACCAAAAATCTTAACCCTAATGAAGCAGCGAATATAAGATTTGAGGTGTTACCAATATACTTCAACCACAGTACTTCTGCATTAGATATGATGGTAATTATGGTGTTACCACATAGAAATGTGGATTGGATCTTGTTACCCCATGATTCTCATCTATAATGCAAATATTGTACCTCATTGCAACCTGCTCCATGGTCACACTATAAAATTGGTGGAACACAATCAATAAGTGCTAGTTTTTAAAAAGCATTTAAAATATCAATCTGTTACACAAATTGGGGGAAAAAAACAGCAACCTAAGCGGAGATGGAAAAATTGGCCCAATTTAGAAGAGAAAAAGAAAAAACCTCTGTAACAGCCAAGGCCAAATCTATAATCAATAAATGGTGTTTTGTCTCGTGTGTATCACTAACTTTGGTGTGGGCTACATTTTGTTTACAGGGGAAATTGTAAAGAGTGACAAGAAACATGTTCCTCAGCATCATTTAACTAGGATTCTCCGCCAGGTGGCAAAATGGAAAGGTTGCGCACAACGTCAGCTCCTGCTAGGTTATTTATTTCTATAATTTTCACTGTACTTTATAAAATAAAGAGTTATTTTTGCTTGATTGAGGTTATATTGGTAAATCTATAGCCTCATAATACAAGGCCAATTGTCATTTTTATTATCATTTGTTTAAATTTACAGCGAAACAAGCTTCATTCAACTTTTAGCTATGCAAATTTTGATTTGTGTGAAAATTATGCAAATTATAGTTTGGCAATGGATCTGGGTTATGCTAAGAAAATCTGAAATTCAAGATTCAGATTCAGTACAGAAGGCCAAATCTTAGATGTATAATTTTGATTTTACTGACATAGAGCAAAACCTGGGACCTAGGCCTACTAGGCAAACTACGCTCGAGTCTTGTATGGAAGGTGACATTCGACAATTGATTGGTGCACTCTCGAATAAAATGGATGACTGGGGGGAGAAACAAGGTTACTTTCCTTAGAGCACGGAGTGGAGAAATTAGATCGACACATGCAACAACTGGAGAATACTATAGAAAACACGGTAAAATCTGTCTCGAAGAATTCTGAAAGGATCCAAGAAATTGAGAAAAGAATATAATTCACGGAGATGAGAGTGAGAGAAAGTAATTCAATCTTTTACGGAGACGAAAAGAAAGAAAATGAACAAGTGATGAATCTCTCGCAAAAATAAAACAGATAATTACGGATAATATGCAAATCTCCAAAAATATTTACATCCTTAAATGTCATCAATTGTCTAAAAGGCCAAGTGCACCCCTACTGGTGGAAATACCCAAATATGAAGACAATAAAATTATTTAGGAATGCTTAAGGAATTAGGGATTTACATTAATAAGGATTACACCTTAAAAGTTAGAGAACAGCGTCGATTGTTGATTAATAAGAGAAAAGAACTTTTGGCTAAAGAAATCTCATCTAAACTGAGAGATAGCAAAATGGTTGTTGGAAGTATTGTTTACCAAGTGATAAATGATAAGAGCATGAGTTCAAAAGGAACTGAGATAGAGCAAGCAAACATAAATGAACTGGAAGAATCGCATGATATCTCTTTTTATAGGCAAGAAAATATCACCATCATATAGCTAATAGGAATGGAAAACTAAACTACTTGATCGAACAACTATTAAAACTTGGTCACAATTATGTATTGGAATATATCGATGGTTTCTTTAGAATAAATTCAGTGTTCCCTTTCATTGATTATTTAAAGCAGTTTGAAATATTCACTATAACAGAAACTTAGTGCCAATTTGTTCTAAAACTCGAGATTGAGGATTTCCAAATTTACCAATCACTTGCCAGAAAACCTTCAGGTCAGGGAAGAAGCTCTAGAGGCAATCATGTAGGAATTTATAACAAAAATAAACACATTCTGGAAAATGTTGAAGTGGAAACTCTTGCGATCAAAATACACAATGGACTTGGGATAATTTTATATGGTGACCTTGGAGACTTTCATAACCTGCTGGATATCCCAACTTTATTGTTGCGTAACCTTTCCTCAAGAGATTTAATCACATCTACCCATGCTCTAGTGGACTTTCTTGATGGAAATTTCTTCACTATTTTGAATGGAAGATCTCTTAGTGATAAAAAATGAAAATTTTACTTTTATTTCTAGCGTGGGCTCTGTTGATTTATGTATAGCTTCCCCAGCAAGCTCTTTTCTCCCCCTTATTTGACACATTGTAAATAACATTGCTCTGATTATTACTGTTATTTCTGTATATACCCTCTTCTACTTAGAGAAGCTGTATAAGACCAAGGGGTCTTAACAGGGACTTTTGTTGTTGTTATTACTATTATTCTTGTATGTACCCTACATCCACTTCCTTTTGGTCCATGAGTGTATTTAAGAAACAGGAGAACACATTTATGGCAGGATTTCAACAACAAACCTAGCCTACTAGAGTAGACTATTCCATAGTGTGACACTCCTAAGGATACTTTACTCATAGTTTGGTTAGTCAAATAAGTTCTGTTTGCCTTTTAGAATTGGTGTGACAAGAGAGAACCAATAAAGGTAGTGTGGATGATCAAGATATTCCCCTGGTGATACAAGTGGACATTGTAAAAAGGAATATTTTTTTAAGGAGAATAAAAGAAACCAATACAAGAGCCAGGTGTAAAAAGAAGTCCACTGACCTTGATGTAGGGAGCACACTTCTGCTGGATCTGAGGCACTGTGAGCTGAGACCGGGCATATCCTACAATGCTGACTTTCTTGGGGAAGAGCTTGTCCCGGTGGAGAGCCCTGAGCCACACCTAGTGAGGACCCAAGATACATGCTAGCACATCCCTCATTTAGACCTACCAAAGGGTGGGGTAGATTTTCTTCTTGGCTAGATCTCCCTGGACACAACACAGTTCTCCACTTTAGCTCATCTTGATACCATTGAACTTGCATCTGAGAGATATAGTTGGTACCTTATTTTGATTGATAATCTACTGAAGGCTTGTAGATTTATAAATAAATATAAAAGGTAATAAGACCAAATTCAAATAAATACATACATACAAAGTATTGAATGTACTTATGTACATTTGTAGATTCAGTATTTTTTTCTGATGATGCTAACAATGCTGTTACCGAAATGTCACACACTATTTATTTATTTAGATTTAGTCTTATTACCTTAATTTTATAATCTATAATCCAAATTGTACCTAATCAAAGTATAGTCTTCTAAATGAAGTAAACAAAAGGAAATGTTGGAAGACTGGAGAGAAACATCTTGAAGAATGAAGAAATTTGTTTGTAAAAATTTAATAGAATGGTCTGGAATTAAAACATGTGAAGACAATTGTTCAGAACAGGCTGAAATGGCATTCCATACCTCCATAGAAGAGATAGGCCTTACATGAATATGAAAATTAGAACCAATATTCTGGCTTTTCCAGTAAGTCCTGTTTGTATCAGAATTGAATTTCAAATAAAATACAGAAGAACCGTGTTTTATAACAGCACAACTTGGCTATAACATGATAGTTCCAATTACTTTGACTATGGTTACAACAGCAGCAGTGATGTTATAAATAGGCTGTGAAAGGGCACAACTCTATTAAGAGACCAAATTACATAACTACATACAGTAATAGAAAAACCAGCAGGCAATTGAATGTTTACAAAACAAAGGAGTGTTGGTCAAGAACAAGGCAGTCCTAACCTAGATACTGTGAGGTAACGGCAGGTCACGGCAGGATGAACACCTCTTGCCCAACTCTACTGTTGCCAATCCCACTACACACCTTCCAAATACCTCCATGACATGACCCTCAGTCTATCAGTTAGACACAGTCACAACAAGTATTACCCTCAACTCAACCCATTATAATTCATTCAGTTTTCAATTATTGTCTAAGTACCTACCCTAACAGATGTTACAGTATATAACCTCTTGTAATTCAACCTACTATATTTCCTCACTTACTATAAATTCAACAATTTTTTTAAAAATCCCAATAAAGGTACTTTCTCTTCAATATTTAACCGACTATAATTTGCCACAGACTTTAAATAGAAAATTCTTATCCTTTAGGGTGTTGAAATTAAAGAAGTTTGACGATAATATTCAACACTGATGTTAATTCAACAGGAATCACCTATCCTTTGTAACTCCGCCTTTGCCGGTCCCAAGCCCGGATGAAAAGGAGGAGGGGGAGCAGTAACAAGCTCGCTAAAAAACCTAGGTTCAGCTGGCCCAACTGATAGTACCCTGTAAGGGCTCCTAATCCAAGGATAGAGGATGAGCAGCGTTTGTTACTCCATGTTAGGAGCAGCTGCACATGGCTCTGTTCCTCATGTCAGAGGCGGCCATTTCTTTTGGAGCTAAGTCGGCCTGCCACTGAGTAGTGGTTCCTGTCTTAATGACAAAGGCAGACACATTCTACTTTACCCAGTCATGATGGTTGTCAAAAAGACTCCATCAAGGGTCACAATTTGATACCCTAATATGATTGAGTGGAGATAAGAAAGAAGAAGACCTATATATTCTTTGTGGTGTTGAGTTAAAGAGGTTGGGCTATTATTTATTATAACTCTACATTACAACCTCACTATAACAAACTTTCATTGTTATAGCCAAGTTGTTGCTATAACAATGGTTAAAACAACAATTGTATACCTTATTATTATCATGAAATTACTTAGGAGTTCAAATATTCTAAGAAATATATCAACATTATAACTATAATTGTAGCTGATAAAGTGAGAACTACAACTAATGTAGTTTTGCTACCATACAGCAGTCAAAACTTGTTAAAACCAACATCACTTGAAACCACTTCTATAACAACCACAGTTCATCAATTAAGATTTAAAACATGGGACTTAAGAATTCTGATATTATAACCAAATATGCTGTTATAATGAAGTTCCATTGTTAATAAGGTACAATTTATATTATGAAAAAAAAAAAAACTATTATAGACGCGTATGATTCTTTTAAAAAATAAACAATTTCTACTGCCCTTACTGCAATGGAAAAATTAATGGGAGGGCCTGGCTCATCAGTGGTTAACCCTCCCATGAACCAGGCCCTCCCATTAATTTTTCCATTGCAGTAAGGGCAGTATAAATTGTTTAATTTTTAAAAGAATCATATGCGTCTATAATAGTTTCTAATTTTCATAACATATGCAAATATGTATATAACAAATATGTAAATAACAGATGCGCGCTAATGCATTATAATACAATTTTGATTATAAACAGAAGGTATAACAAGACTACATCCAAATAGATAAAATTAGACAAAATGTGTTCAGTAACAAAGTAACCTTTGAATGCGGCCTTGTTACCTTCAAGAATTCCATCTACATATTAGTTACTCTAGATCTAGATTAAAATTTTGACCTCAATTTTATCAATAAGATAATCCAAAATTCCTTGAGATCAATTAGTGGAAGAGAGGGGGGGGTGGATGAACTCTATTAACTCCTTATCTTGACTGTGAGGGGGGACAGTATGATCTGATAAAAAGAATAAGAAATGGGGGAGGGGGGTCATTAGAATATAGAGGGAGGGAGGTTCCATTAAGGAGAGAGGGGGGGACAAGTAGATGTTGGGGGAGGCCCATTCATCATACAACCAACTTCCTCTTGGCAGCTGGCCACCATCACTGGGAAATGTTAGATTCAGAGAGCTCCTCATTAAAAATCTCCTCCTCAACTTCTCTTTATTCTAAGAAGATGAATACTCAAAGCTATCAAACAGCGTTTTAGTTACTTTGTGTTAGTCATATACACATAAAACTTTTATTCGTTTCCTTAATAACAAGCTTTAAAAAAAGACATCAAGTTTCATTTATTTTTCAAACAGCTTTAATGACTGATAAGGCAAAATTTGGATTATATATTATAAACACAAGGTAATAAGACACAAGGTAATAATCAAAATAAATAAAGTGTGTGACGTTTCGGTAACAGTGTTGTTACCATCTTCAAACAAGGGTACTGAATGAGAAATTTTACCACAGCATGTTTTAAACATTAGTCATTAGACTATTGAATGATACTTAGTATACAGCAACACAGCATACAAGGTTCAGAATTCATAAAAGAAAATTCAAGCAAAATTCTAATACAGGAGAACCTCCATGAGAGGACACTCCCGCTAAAAGACACCTATCTACAAAGGACAGTTTTCATTGCCAATATTACCATTTTTACTATTTAGTAACTCTCTGGTAAGCAGACACCTCTCCCTAAAGGACACTTTGGCTCTGCATTTAAGTGTCCTTTACAGGGAGGTTCCACTGTATTGGGGAAAGTAAATAAAAATATTCACAATGTATCACACTTAGGTTTAATAAGACATTAACTCCGCCTTTGCCGGTCCCAAGCCCAGATGAAAAAGGAGGAGGTGGAGCAGTAACAAGCTCGCTAAAAAACCTGGGTTCAGCTGGCCCGGATGATAGTACCCTATAAGGGATCCTAATCCAGGGATACAGGATGAGCAGCGTTTGTACTCCATGTTAGGAGCAGCTGCGCATGGTGTCTGTTCCTCATGTCAGAGGTGGCCATTTCTTTTGGAGCTAAGTCGGCCTGCCACTGAGTAGTGCTCTCAGTCTTAATGACAAAGGCAGACACATTCTACTTCACCCAGTCATGATGGTTGTCAAACAGACACCATCAAGAGTCGCAACTTGATACCCTAATATGATTGAGTGGAGATAAGAAAGAAGAAGAAGAATAGGCCATTAAAGTTTCCAAGTTACCAGGTGTAATAAATAAATTAGTTTCTTATAGCCAAGTCAAAAGTAGGTAGTTTCCACCAGGCTGTTTCCCAGAGAATTGATTCCCAATAACAAAGCCAATCGCACCAAGGCCAAATGGAAAAGAAATTTTTTTTTTTTTATATAATTGGATATGGAAGGAGAAAGAAAGGGCAAGTTCAATTTTATCTAATTTTGTAGTTTGAAATTTTTCTTGTGTAAGGAAAATACTTATTCAGCATGGTTACAAGGAAACAAATCCAATTACAGTTGAACTTTACTATAGCAACATCACTTGGGAGAAAGATTTTATGTTGCTATTCTATATTTGAACTTGAAACTTTGGGGGGGAGGTTTAGAATTATGATGTTATAAATATACTGCTATCACTTCTTCTTCTTTCTTATCTCCACTCAATCATATTAGGGTATCAAGCTTGTAAAGCTTGAGACTTGACAACCATCATGATGGGTGAAGTAGAATGCATCTGCCTTTGTCATTAAGACTGGGAGCACTACTCAGTGGCAGGCTGACTTAGCTCCGAAAAACTGACATCACTATATTCATATCTTCTCTGCTTACATTTTTAAAATAATGTATTATAATATTATTCCGATTTTTTGTTTGTATCTTCAAGAGTTTTGTTAACACACATTGAATTCCTGTATTTGTACAAGACCACTTGCTTCAATCAATGTTTGGAGGACTTGCTATCAGTAGATTTGTACGAGGTGGTGTGATCATCAGGCTATTTAGAGAAAGTGGTGTGAGAGCTGTTGATTAGCCAATACTTTCTCTTTTACCCAATCTGATAAACTCCATATTGACAGCTCGGTTTTTTTTCTTTCACGTGTACTTTTAAAGTTGAAGGGCAGTTTGACTTTTTAAACATTACCAAACTTTTTGGTGGGGTTGGTCTAATGCAAGTTAGGAACCCATTGCACACATAGCTATTTATTACAGTAGAACCTCACTTTAATAGACACCTCTCTACAAAGGACAGTTTTCATTTGTAAAATTACCATTTTTACTATTTAGAAACTCTCCGGTAAGAGGACACCTCTCCCTAAAGGATACTTTGGCTCTGCAATTAGGTGTCCTTTACAGGGAGGTTCTACTGTATTATAAAAATATATATATTATCAATGCAGAATTTAAACCTGATTCCTAAAATCTACAGTGTAAAGGCTAATCACATATGCATTTCAGGCTATTGGCCCTTATCAATGGGGTGCTAAAAGTTGCTGATGGCTTGCACCATCTGTCAGAATAAATACCAACTAATCATTGACTTCACTTTTGTACTATTTTCTTTTCTTTTAAATATGTTCTTTCATATATTCTATACAAATATTTGCATGCAAAGTAAAATTGAATCTCAATTCTTGAATAAAATATTCTTGACAAAATGAGCAAATGTATAATGGGACTATATCACGGGGTGAGGAAAAATAGGATAAAGTATGAAAACGTATTTATTTATGGAGAATTAAACTTGTCCTGTCTCATTGGACAGTATTACTGAGAGAAATCCAGTTTTCTAGTGATGCTAGAGAGCATCAGAGGAAACAAAAAATTCTAGGAATATTCTTTCAATCTTTAAATTTATCTTGTGGTAATAACATTTAATATTGTCTGATCAGGTACAATTTAGGTTATAGATTAGCAACACAAGGTAATAATACCAAATCCAAATAAATAAATAGTGTGTGATGTTTCAGTAACAGCGCTGTTATCGAAACATCACACAGTTTTTATTGGGTCTAATTACCTTGTATTTAATATATGTCTATAAAGGTTTCTGTTAGGTGCTGGTATATTAGGTCATGGATTATATAAATTACCACACAGTATATCCTCTCTTCACTTCCTTGTTTGATGAACAGAATGGGTAAATAAATCATCTGGGCAGTAACTCAGCAGAATGGCAATAAGGTACAATTTAGATTCTAAGGAGAGCTAACAAGTATTACTCTGGGAATAGAGAGACCAGTTTGAGTCAAAAGGCGATCCATCAAGTTTATATAAAAGGGCGTACCTAGATCAAAAGTTTTTTTTTTACAGATCCAGGTACACCCTTTTATATAGAGAGACCAGTGTCCCACAGGACTTCCTATATGGATAGAATTATGGCAGAGCATCCCATAGGAGACCAGACCCTAAAATATAGATAACCCTGGTCTCTTCTAGAAATGGTCTTTCATTGGAGTAGCTTAATTATAATCATTTTCAAAATTTTACTCTTTTACGAAACTGTTGACCAAAACAAGGTGATGGCATAGAGAAGGCCAACTAACATTTTAAGGGAACCAGGCCTGGAAAACCAGGTGGAATGATGACAGAAAATAGACCCTATCTACCAACCATGGATGGACACTACAATTGTCAAAAATACACAGGTCTTAAACCTATAATATATATATATATCCTGCCATGGGAGAACTAAAAAAAGACAAGAATAGAATTGATAAGGCACAATTTGGATTATAGATTATGAACACAAGGTAATAAGACCAAATCCAAATATATAAATAGTGTGTGACGTTTCGGTAACAGCGTTGTTACCATCTTCAGACAAAAGTACTGAATCAGAAATTTTACCACAGCATGTTTTAAATAGTTTTATTATCTATAGTTCTACTATTTAAAACATGCTGTGGTAAAATTTCTGATTCATTACTTTTGTCTGAAGATGGTAACAACGCTGTTACCGAAACGTCACACACAATTTATTTATTTGGATTTGGTTCTATTACCTTGTGTTGAAGACAAGAATAATCTCTTATTGGAAGTTAAGTTAGAAGAACTTAAACATAAGGAAGGTGGTACAGTTGGCTATTAGCCCCAAGGTAACAAGACCAAATCAGTAGATACAATGGAATAACAGCAATGTAGTTATAACATCATAAATCTAAGCTTCCAAGTTTTAAGTGAGCATTTGTCTTCATAAAAATAGAATTGCCCAATGCTGGATTTGATCCTAGGTCAGCGCTGTTGAAATGTTTTATGACATTTCTCCACCCACCCCAGTGATATAATGAACCTCCTGATTTATCAAATTTATTTTTCCAATAGATGACATTGTTCCCTCAACAACATTCAGCTGCAGAATCAAGAAGTTTCCTTTTAATATAATGTTTGGATTTGAATATTTTTCCAATGAAATCTAATCTCTCCATTTATAAGATCAAGTGAAAATCTTTTCAATTTTGAATCAGATTTTGTAAAATTCCATCTGTTTGTAATGAGAAATGCATTAGGAATTACTTTATGCATTTTGTGAAGCTCTCCTCTATTTCAAGAAGTTGAAAAAACACAGCATTAAAAGGGTGATTTCTTTTTCTCACATCTATTTTCTTAAATTCTGTAAAATGCATAAAGTAATTCCTAATGCATTTCTCATTACAAACAGATGGAATTTTCCAAAATCTGATTCAAAATTGAAAATATTATCACTTGATCTTATAAATGTTTGGATTTGTAATTCAGCTTAGGACATTTTTCACGCTGGCTATGTTTCAGGGTTTAGCCCACCAAGAGTAGAAAGCTGCTGGCATATTTGAGGTAAAAGTTTGAGATGAATGTATCCAGTTTGAAAGAAACATCACTTCAAGGAAGAGACAGAAAGAAAAAAATGTTTGTGGCATTTTGATAACGTCATTGTTATCATTCTCAACAAAGATAACAATTATGTGCCCATTGTTAGAAACACTATCTTCTGTTGCTATATAAAAGAGAGAGGAATTGAAAATCATGAATACAGTAGAGCCACTTTATAACAGAAACATGGTTATAACATCATACACACTAGTTCCAATTGTGTGTTTTAACTGTGGTTATAACACAACAGCCCTATATCATCTTTATAAAGTGAGGTTTAACTGGATTATTTTCTTATTAAGTGCAAAAAATCAAGGGGTTTTTTTTGTAGCATTTGTGTAAGATATGTAAATAAGAGGCTTACAGAATATCCACAAACTCCACATTGTAAACTCCACAAAAGACATGTATACTTTCTCATTTATAATCCAAATTTTACCTAATCAAGAGTAATGATATGGTATAATTTGGTATATAGATTATAAACACAAGATAACAGGGCCATATCCAAGTAAATAAATAGTGTGTGATGTTTGATAATAGTATTGTTACCAAAATGTCACACACTATTTATTCATTTGGGTTTGGTCTTGTTAACTTGGGTTTCCAATCAAGAGTAGTTGATGTTAGTAAACTGCACTAGAGAGTATTTAGTGGAACGAGATTTTTCCCTTAAGGAAAAATGATAAGTTTACTGTGTGAATGACTTGGTGTATGAAATGTTATCAGTGGGTGCAAATAGGAATTACAAACCAACAAATATATTCGATATATTGAGATTGAGAACTCCGCCTTTGCCGGTCCCAAGTCCGGATGAAAAAGGAGGAGGGGGAGCAGTAACAAGCTCGCTAAAAAACCTGGGTTTAGCTGTCCCGGCTGATAGTACCCTGTAAGGGCTCCTAATCCAGGGATACAGGATGAGCAGCGTTTGTACTCCATGTTAGGAGCGGCTGCACATGGGGTCTGTTCCTCATGTCAGAGGCGGCCATTTCTTTTGGAGCTAAGTCAGCCTGCCACTGAGTAGTGCTCCCAGTCTTAATGACAAAGGCAGACGCATTCTACTTCACCCAGTCATTTACAAGCATTGTTTCCAGAGGCGTTATATAGAGCATTTGATGAGCTTCAGTGGAACTTTTCCTGAGGTTGAAGATGAGACTTTCCAGGCACGAAAGTAAACATCTAAGAGCTTCAAATAAAAAGATTTTTAATCAAGTATTACATATTAATAGCTAGCATTTAAGACGCAGAAATTTATGCAAAACAAAGCAATAGGTTAAAGTTTGTTTATGCAATTTTGTAAAGAATTAAATAAAAATGCTGAGTTATTTTTGCGTACCCAATATATATATATACAGTTAAACCTGTCTATAGCGTCTCTCTTGGGACTCACCAAAATAGGGTGCTATAGACAGGTCACTTTTAATGTAAATCGCATCGTACTATGTATTTAAAATGGGGTGCTATAGAGAGGAAGGCGCTATTTAGAGGGAGGGCTATAGACAGGTTTAACTGTATATATAAATTTGACTATTCCATCTGCTCACTCATGATGACAATTCAATTATTTGGAACATTTCAAATAATAGAATTATGACCTATTTAAATTAAGATATGTATAATGTGGATCAGAACTTATTTAAAAACAAAAAACTGAATTTTTCAGGGCTTGTACTTATTCCTAGACCATCAACCAGTTCTTAGAACAGGTCTAGAATGACTGACAGTTCTAAGCCTTATTAAAGTTTTACCTTAATGAAACTAAAGAATAAGCAGGGGTTGGTGGAAGGATGGTCTAAACCGTTGGTTTTCGACCGCTACGACCTGGGTTCGATTCCTGCATTGGGTACTTTTTTATGTTTAAAAAAAAAAAAAAATGCTCCAATGGCCCCTGATTCTTGCAAAAGTCCAACCCCACCAGCGAGTGCAAGTAACCAAACGGGACTCTGGCACATTTGTAAGTGCAAAGTCGAACTGCTTTTCACATGTGGTGCACTTACAGTAAAAGCAGTCGCCTACTTCTACCCACCATGATTATCATGGCCTGTACCACATATACTAGGGATAAGCAAAAAAAAATAAGAATAAGCACATTATGGACAACAAGAGAGTCTATATATTTTACTAATTTAGAGAACTCTACCTAATATAAAATATTATTAATCAAATATATTATAAATATTTATCTTGAAGATGGAGGCTGCCTGGCCGACATTCATATTTATATAGAACAATTTTTTAACGCCTTGCCAAATGCTTTATTTTTATTTACACCCATACCTCACTTTGCGTCTGGGTTACGTTCCAAAAAAACACGACGCAAATTGAAACGACGCAAAGTGAAAATATGTGAAGGCGCAATCAAAAACAAAGGTGTTGCCATATTTTAGGAAAAAAAAAATTCAAAAAAAAAAAAAAATTAAAGACTCGAATCCAAAACAATGCAACTTCGAAAATCTAACGACGCACAATAAAAATCGATAAAAATTAAGAAGCGACGCAACTTCAAAAAAAAAAAAAAAAAAACGCAAACGAGGTATTGGTGTACTTCTCCTGACGAAGATAAAAGATTTTTTGTCGAAACGTTGAGAAAAATTAAAAAAAACTAACTGGCCGAAGTGTCAATTTTTCATAGAAAAAGTTTCATTTAAATTTTTACCTCTTCTGTCAATACATATGAAGAGATCTACCACCCTACATGCTCATTTATATATTTAAGTTATGGAGTTTGTATAGAAATAAATAGCTTTTATTCCAATTTGCTCACTCACAATGTGGCAATGGAATTATTTGAAACTTTTTTTTTATGTGGGTTATATTTTAAATCAACCAATACAACTAAAAAAAATTGACAACAAATATGATAATTGCAATTTTTTTTTTGTTCTGTATTAAAAGATGATACATTAGAATATCTTATGAAATACCATAGTCTAAAAAAAAAAGATACCTCTAAGTCTCCTGGAGAAGATTTCTTATTGGATTTATTCCTAATGGATTTGTTGGTATATACATTGTGTAAACTAAGTGGAGTCGATTGAGCAAAATAATAAATACAATTCAGAGCAAAAGTTTATGTAAAAAATCTGGAAAATAGATAAAATTGTCACAATTATCTTTTCAAATGTGCTAGGTAGAAATGGAGCAAAAGAAAAAAAACGTGAGCTGAGCTGTAACAAAGGAGAGGAAGTCTATGGTTTCCTCCAGGATACCATTTTCTTCCAGGATATGGTGCAAGCTTTCTGAGAACTGCAGGCTTGGTCAACCATTCCACTCTCCAAATAAATATTTGGGTCAAAATGGATAGAATTTAGTGCTATCATCTATTCTTTTTTTTTTTTTGCTTAACCCTAGTACACGTGGTACAAGCCATGATAACCATGGTGGGTAGTTAGCGACTGCTTTTTACTGTAAGCGCACCACATGTCTACACATGTGAAAAGCAGTTTGACTCTGCACTTACAAATGTGCCAGAGCCCCATTTGGTTACTTGCACTCGCTGGTGGGGTTGGACTTTTGCAAGAATCGGGGGGCCATTGGATTTTATTTTATTTATTTATTAAAATTTTTTTTTTTTTAAACAGAAAAAAGTGTCCAATGCGGGAATCGAACCCGGGTCGTAGTGGTCGAAAACCAAACGGTTTAACCAGCCTTTCACCGACCCCCCCCCCCCCCCCATCATCTATTCTATAAACAACAGGAATGCAATGACCAAAACAAAAATTATTAAAAATATACATATTAAAATGCATAAGAATATATGCATACAGTAGAACCTCTCTCTCTAAAGGATAACACCTAGTTAGAGTCAAAATGTCCTTTAGAGAAAGGTATCGTCTTACTAAAAAGAAATTGGGAAAACTGTTGTCCTTTATATAGAGGTGTATGCAAATGGGAGTGTCCGTTCATGATGGTTCTACTGTTTGTGTAAAAATGTCACCTCTCTTTTAAAAATGCTTTATGCCATGGTTTCAGATTATGGTCCTCATCAGTTAAGGGGAGGTTATATGTGATTACAAGTCTAACTTCTTTATGATAAGGCACAATTTGGATTATAAACACAAGGTAATAAGACCAAATCCAAATATATAAATAGTGTGTGACGTTTCGGTAACCACTGAAGATGGTAACAATTCTGCTACTGAAACATCACACACTATTTATTTGGATTTGGTCTTATTACCTTGTGTTTCTAACTTCTTTAATTCAATACCCCAAAATTGGTTGAATCAAAGTAGGTATTGAAGTACAGTAATTATAGATCACCTCCTACAAGAGATGTCATGAAATTCCCCAAATCTGCTATTTTTTCCCACATGTGGAAACCATTTTGTTCCATACCAATCTACGTAAATCCAATAAAAGATAACTGATAGAATAAAAAATTGTCCATATAAACATCAGAAATGGGATAAGGCACAATTTGGATTATAGATTATAAACACAAAGTAATAAGACCAAATCCAAATAAATAAATAGTGTGTGACGTTTCGGTAACAGCATTGTTACCATCTTCAGAACAAAAGTACTGAATGAGAAATTCTGTGGTAAAGTTTCTCATTCAGTACTTTTGTCTGAAGATGGTAACAACGCTGTTACCGAAATGTCACACACTATTTATTTATTTGGATTTGTTCTTATTACCTTGTGTTTATAATCTATAATCTAAATTGTGCCTTATCTACCTTATATAAAAAGGTACATTTTGTATTAGAGGCAAAAATCACACAAGGAACCAAGCTTCAAATAAGTAAAATATAGGTGATGTTTATATATATAATAGCATTTTTACTAAAATATGGCATGTATTTTATTTGTTATTTATGGCTTTTCTATCATTTATGAAAACTATTAATGGTAAAACCTTACTTAAACAAACTAGGTATATAGTGAATATTTCATTATAACAAACTTAAAAAATATCTTCAACTATGTTCTCTCTCTCTCTTTAGTAAAAAATACTAAGGCTATAACAAAACACCCATTTGCCTATAAGGTAATGCCCATGGGTTCCCTAAACACCTCTAAGCTTCCCTCCATAGTGTTGTTGTTTCTTATCCCCTTGTGTAAAGATTACACAAATTCCATGAGTTCATGCTCCTCGAGCTGTTTTATGATGAGCAGCGGCCTCTCCCAAAGGTCCTGTTTAGTGCATCTAATGCAAGCCAAAATGTGTTCTGGAGCTGCAGGTACCAAACTACATTTTACATGCAGGATTTATAAGAAAACCAATCCAATAGAATAGTAGAGCAATCTGGAGATTAATTTAGCAAAACCACTGAGAGGGTTCACCAATGATGAGCCAAGCCCTCTCATTGAATAACTTTTATAATTTCAGTAAGGTCTGTAAAGATAATATTTGGTGTGTGAAAAGAAAAACATTGCCAAAAAAAAAGCCAAGCTATCCCTATTGCAAACCTAATATCCCAAAATCCCAATATCTAATTAAAGTGACCAAATTGAATCAATTATAGTAAGTTTTGAATATTCTGATCAATGATGAATTTAAAACAGTTTTGCATAGAACTCTTGAAAGTATTCAAACAAGGGAATTGCAGACTTAGAACAAGAGCCTTTGCAAAAAAACAAAAATTTGGGGATCAGAAGATGAAAAGAGACTACCTTTGCTCTAAGGACTTTGGAGTGGTCTCAGAATTAAGTTTCCAATTTTCTAACCCTAATCTAGACTAATAAGGTGTTTGGTTAGTTAAGTTTTAGTTAGGTTAGGTTAGCTAATCAGAAACCGAATCCCAAGACCTCCCCGGACTTTACTCTTGACAGCTCTTTTTTTTTGTAACTTTTAATCATTATATATATACAAATTATTGTTACCAAAATTTTTCTAATAATTTAATTTAATATAATGACCCTAGAACATCAGATTTATCAAAATCTGTACTATAAATTAAAGAAAATCTTAACCAAAATGATATGCTTGTTTCAAGTACCCATTTAACTTTTTTAACAAAATAAAACTTTAAAAAGAAACCTTTAAGAAAATAGATGAAGAGAAATGACAGATGGATAAAATACCATGAACAATTTTTATATTAACATATCTCCCTTTTATATAAGTCTCAATATATATTTTTTAAATTATGAACTATTAAAAACACTATTTTCGTTTAATAATTTACTCAATTTTAGTTTTACTGCTATTCTATATGTAAAAATAATATAAAAACTAGTGTATAATTTGAATTTCTATATACATTTTTTTCTAAATGTCAAAAGAATGCAAAACGTTTTCATAAAAACCATCTCCCAAATATACAACATATGAAAAGTAGAATAACATTTTAATGTCATACCTTTTTTTTATGTTAGGTGCACTTTAAAAAATTATCGAATTTAAAAAAAATATACATATGAAACGATAAATTTAATAAAAGGTTATGGGATACTCACCGATGCTCCGAAAACGACGAATACAATATTTTGTTTCGCTTCTCCTTCTGGGAGAGAGTTTCTGATTAACTCTAAACACAAACCCGAATCGTTAAGGTCTGATTGGTTTTCAATTTCCTTAGAACTTAAAGACATTATATAGGCTTTGGACTGGTGACAACCCAGCGCGGAAAACAAGACGTCTGCTAGAAAAGAGTTACGCAAAATAACGTAATCAACAAAGCCTTTTTTTTTTCTACCTATTTAAATAGAAGGTGGTGCGACATCGATGTTTTCTTGTTTTATTTTTGCTTCAAAAATTAAAAAACGCCTTTAAATAATAGCACACCAGGAAAAAATATCGTGGGATAATATCCTATTGATGTTCCAATTCTAAAACTTAAAGAATAAATAAATAAAAATCCTATATCATATTTTTAACCACTTACTCATTTGACGCTTAAATGCTTAAATGGAATTAAAATAAAAGAATTTGGACAGCTTTATAATTATTTTGATTCATTGGCGCAATTTTATACTTACATTTTAAAATTTTGCAAGGTTTCTAAATTTGAGCAAAATTCAGTGACAAAAAAAATATTGATTTAAAAAAAAAATTAATTAGCATTTAAAAAATATTATCTGTTTAATAACATTCTCTTTTTTAAATCAATCGAAAAGTAAATGTTTTAAATATAAATAATAAAGATATATATTTTTATGCTCTCCTGAGTTTTTTGTTAATTTATTTTTTATAACTTTTCAGTAGTTATTCAATTATATTATATATTTGGATATATATATAATATTAAATCTATAAAATGTTCGATTTAAAATTTTTTGAATATTTTTAATTCAGAGGCAATGAAATATAAGAGAGAACCATTAGTTTTTTCCTCACAAATATATAATTTATAGTGATTATAAATAATTAACACAAAGCAATTACGCGCCATCTATACATATAAAATGAAAGGATTTAAAAGCACGAATGTTTCTTTTATACATAATACAAAATTCTACTGCCCTTACTGCGATGAAAAATATATTGGGAGGGCTTGGCTAATCAGTGGTGAACCAAGTCCTCCCAATATATTTTTTCATCGCAGTAAGGACAGTAGAAGTTTGTATTATGTATAAAAGAAACATTCGTGCTTTTTTAAATCTTTTTATTTTAAAATATTATAAATAATGTTTATAAATAAAAGTGCACTTTCTCTCTTACGCTCAAAATGTATGGTTTGCAGAAATATGAGTGGAACATTTTATACCTTCTATGATCTAACGCTAAATGATAAAATATAGGACATTAACTCTTCACACTTGCGCAGGGTAATGGCAATTTACTGATACACTCCAGGAACCTGGGTTAAATACTCGTATATGCTACTTATTCACATATGAAATAAAAATTATTTTCATGTTGCTTAAATGTATTTAGAAAAAGGAGAATAATTTGTTGATCCAGGGTAGCTGGCGCTCTGCGCTCCAGGAATCTGGGTTATAAATTGGTATGTGTGTGTTAGCATATATTATTTATTTATTTATTACAAACCCAATGCTAAATATCCTATGTGGATATTTGCGTGTGAATGTTGAAACTATTTTATGTACGTAGTTTCAATATATATATATCTATATATATAAAAATGAATGTATGTGTGTCTGTTTGTTTGTTTGTCCTTTATGCCTGACCGAACCACTCATTGGATCGCCATGAAACTTTGGGAAGTTATTTAGTATAGTACTGGGAAGGTTTCTAGCAAATAAAATTTTTGAAATAACTTTTCGCCTAGAAATAATCAAGATAAATATTCTAATTTATCTGTTATAATTCAACAATCTGCTCTAAATATTATCATGATGAAACGATGATTTTGTAATGTAGAAAATTAGGAAAGACAAAATTCAGGATGACACGGCAATTTATTTGAGACAAGAATAATGATACAATTCAAAAGCAAGATACTATTCCTTTAACTTCCAATTACCGAGGGAACCAATTAATATTGACTTTATTCAACTTATCGAGTATTTTTCAAGGGACCGGGAAAAAATGTTCACTTTATCGAGAGATTCGTTAAACGGCGAAGCCGGGTACATCCATACAAGAATAATGATACAATTCCAAGGCAAGATACTATTCCTTTAACTTCCAATTACCGAGGGAACCAATTAATATTGATTTTATTCAACTTATCGAGTATTTTTCAAGGGACCGGAAAAAAATGTTCACTTAATCGAGAGATTCGTTAGACAAACTTTTACTTGGGTAAAACCCAGGCGAAGCCGGGTACGTCCGCTAGTATATATATATAAATTATTATAGTTTTTGAGAAAGTGTGAAAATTATTTTAATTTATATTTAAAAGGGATAATGATGCAAGAAATAAACTTTACATATTAACAAAAATGTTTAATATATTGTTAGAATTAACCATTAAATTATATTGGTATAAATATTAATATATAGCTAGCAATAAATATGTATATATATATATATGTTTCTATGAAAATGTTAATCTGCAAGATGCAGGTTATCATCATCCCTTTTTGATTTGTTTTTGTCACTTTGGCGTTTTGCAAATGTAGGATTTGTTTTTATGTTTAATGGTTGTATCCAATGTTGAATATTAGACAATATCCTAAACTCATAAAAAGAAATTTTCTTTTATAAAATTTCGCCACGGCTACTGCTTAAACACTAATCTAAACAAGTTTCAACCTCATTATTACATAGTACCAAAGGGGCAAGCCTCAAATAGGCTAACCAAGAAAATCTTGCCAACAAGAGAGTGATAAGATTTTGACTGTTTGTTTTGGTGAAATAAATAAAAAGATGCAAATGTTAAAATTAAAATACATAGGAAATTTATTACGATTAAAATACTGCATGTAATAAAAATTGAAGATAGATATTATATGCAAGACGGGCTTCCCTTTTTATTATTAAAGACATTTCTTCAATATCCTATATTGTCGAAATAAAAGAAAATTGAAGATTTCTATTCACTATATGTATCATATAGTGATCTTTACGACAATTTTTTTCTACCTATTAAGAACTATACATATGTCTTCTGACATATAAACGAGCCCTTTTTGGGCCCATACATAAAGAATTTAAATAAATTTAACCTACCATTGTCTCTCTACATGCACCGTCTCTCCAGGACCTCCCGTCTGTACGCCTGTCTTCTCGTTACTTCCCGAATTTTTTTAAAAAAAGGTGGCGGCGCTCTCCCAAAAAAAATTATCATCATCTTACAGAGTAAGAAGAAAGTTCATTTAATTTCGCAGATATATTCAAAGAATAAAAAAAGTAAAATATTATTCCTTTCCTTTTTTTAGTAAAAGAAAATTTGAATTAATAATAAAACAATAAAATATAATAGGTTTATTCCTTAAAAATTTTCTTTAGTAAATTCTTCTTTAAAAAAATTTTAATTTTTTTTATATTGTTATCAAAAAATATACCTAATTTATCTGAATTATATATATAACTAGCGGATGTGTACCCGGCTTCGCCCGGGTTTTTTATCCTTATCCGAGTGAAAGTTTGCCTAACGAATATTATATATTATGAAGTATAATAAACAATGTTAAAGATTAGTTTTAATTATTAATCAAGATTGTGTGTGAATATGTGAGAAAGATGTAATATCGTTGTTGTTTTCTTGGCCGACTGTTTTACATATGGTGTTATCTTAAAATTGCTTGTTTTGAATATTTATTTAGATTGAGTTGAATGAATTGCTGAATTTTTTTTTGTATTTATATATAAATAAAATTAACTCTGTTGATTTTTTTTGTATTTAATCGATAACAGCGAAGTTACGCATGTTAAAGTTAGGAAAAATATTTTGATGTTAAGCAAAACCTGCTTCATCTCGTTTTACATAATTGTTGAAAATTTGGTCGAAATTGATGCATTGTAACGAAAGTTTTTAGCGAACACCACTTATGAAATTTGCATTTTATTAATATAGATTAATTTTATTCTTTTTGAATAAAATAAAATTTAGAATTTTTCGAACTGGTATTTTTATATTGCTATCAAAATATATAGCTAATTTATCTAAACTATATATATAATTAATTTTATTCTTTTTTGAATAAAATTAAATTTAGAAATTTTTCAAACTGGTAATAAAACTTTAGACCCCTCTTCTTGCATATAAAGGAAGGAACAATTTATATACATTTGTACATGTGCTCTTTGTACATTCTTCGTCTCGGCCCTTCTGCAGCGGGCTTTGGGATACACGCCCAGAGCTAATCCCATTTCTTCATCTCTTAATCGACCTCGTCGTTGTCCTTCTGTGGAGGGTTGGTCGGTATGGACAGGGCCAGTGTCATCTCCGACTGGGTATCTTCCCCGGCTTTGGGTCTTTAGAGCATCGTCGGCCATCGTTGGGGAATTCTCCACCTAGGCAACAAACACTTCGGCGAGACACTTTGCATATATTTATATGATGTAAATGTTTACATCTTTGTTGGGTCTGTTTGGTGGAAAATCTGGCCCAACAATTCCTCCCCTGCCAGAGTGAAAGAATGTGTTTATTCTAATTCATATCTGTTCATACTCTATGAGAAATATGAAATTGGGAGAAATGCATTCTTTTATGATACCAGTATGCAATCACTGACACTCGGGCAAAGGAGGAACACACGGGTCATGAAACCTGGGACGGGTTAACCCATCGTGATTTTTGAAGGAAATTCTATCCTACCATTTAATGGGCAAAGTACTAAGCCCATCCTTTCGCTGTCTGTATTCCAGGGAGTCTTGGCCCAGATGTGAGTCGAATCCACACATTCCCGGTCGCAGTCCCTGTGGGTGGAGATGGGGTGGTCTATACACAGATTCTGTGCAAACAGATTCTTAGGCCATTCGGGATAAACATAATAATTACGGGCGCCAAGGAATTGTGCGTGTATTGTAGATATGCCCAATTCCTAAAACACATCTAAAAATAATAAAAAAAAACTTTATTAACTCTATATGATACATATGACAGCAAAGGAATGACTATACATGGTGACAATGATAATGATAATAAAAAAAAGAAACTAAAATTGCAACTCCTATCAATGACATCAATAATAGGGCAAAACAGAAACGTGGGAAGTGTATATACATATTAAAGTTGCACGGATACGATGTATGCCAAAATGGAGCAATGTAGATATACGCGATGTAAAAAAAAAATCCTAAAATGGGTATTTACTATAAGTAGAAAGGGAATGGTTTGATATATATATAGGATATACTATGGTAAACAAATGAATATATAAATTGTGATTAAAATCTTCATTCGGTACATTTGTCCGAAGATGGTAACAATGCTGCTACCAAAATGTCACACATCTATAATTCGAATCGTGCTTTCTATATATACAAATATACATGAATATAATAAAGGAATGATACATGATATATGGTAATAATGAGTATATAAAATAATAAAACGAATAGATATGCACTGAGGGTTTTGGTCATCTCACAAGTATTTCAAATTCACACACACATATGTAATATCTTAAAACTTTATTCTTACCAACTCGTCACTGGGAGTGTTTGTCTGGCGTGTTCCCCGTCCCTCTCAATCCAAGAGAAAATTTATAGGAAAGGAAATCTTGGTAGTCAATTACTTCCCTAAACCAGGTTATTTCTAAATTACCTTATCGTGATGACAATCTCACCTATCTTTGTTCTTTAGCTGATACCTGTAGTTAACCTCTACTATTCATTGTTTAGATTATCTATAGAATGTGTACTCCTATTTTGACCAACAAATCCACTTAAAAATTAACCCTGAAAATAAATTATGATGATTAACAACCTAGGTCTAACTCATACTTTGTGATACATCTTCCCACTTGAGTTCTTAATATCACTCTGAAAAATTGACTCTACACACACACGTCCAAATAAAATAAAAAAAATAAACTCATTTCTCTAGGCCATTTCACGGCCAAATCGATCTTCCCTAAAAAAAAAAATCTTCCCTTTTTAAATCTGGAACGCTATATTGGCTTGTTCTGGCAATCTGCTTCAAAAGTTCATTTAGGTGTCCTACTAATTTAAAAATCTATCTTATCTTATAATGAGTTACTCTCGTTAAAAAAAAATTCTACTTACTAACTGATATTTAGACTTGAAATCGTTCTAACTAACGTATGGCAGACTAATAGTCTTTAATTAGGTGATTAACTTTTGCTAGCCTGGGGCGATATAAAACGCAAAGAATCTGGACAGCCCATCTGTCACTTTGCTAATTGGTACCTAAAATCTGTAGACGGAATCGCCTCGTCTAACCATAACTTGTTTCTTACATGCTCAATTGTTAACCCTCATTAGAAAACCCCTTTAGACTTTGACTTAGAGACAAGGAGTTATAGGGAATTCGATTTCTTTACCCACCACATGTTCCAAATCTGTCCATAGGGGATTGGTTCCAGGCTGCGCAATATATAAAAGAGCTTCCAACGTGCCGATCCTTCCCAACATCCCAACTGAATCACCCTCATCTCAGCCACGCTTAACGCGTCGTAAACTACGATGTCAGATCGGTTATCCGAGGTTTGTCGCTGTACACTTAGTTTGCGACGTCGGCAACTAAATCCCCCCACCTAGCACAAAGTTCGCCTGATACCTCTCCGTTCCCTCTACTGAGGAGGGGATTTGTAGGCTTTTGGTCTGACCGTGACCTCCCACAATCCCCCAGTCTGAGAATCGAGACATGGTCATTATCTACGACTCTTAGAATTCAAGTTGGTATAATGAAATAGAGTAATTGATTACCCTAATAAAAGAAATCATACATATACTCCTTTAAAAGGAGACCTAACAAAAGGGAGCGAATACTTTCCTATCAATAGAGTTGTACAGTCCTGTGAGGCTATCGATCCTAACAAATAAAGAAATCAAAATCAAAATCGAACCTATTATGTTCCCTAATCCTATTCTAAAGTACCTTTGGTCTAATAATATAATAGTTTTTAACCTTCTTACACATTCATTAAGCCAATCCATTCATACACCCCCCCCGTCATTCACGGCTTGCATACAAGCTAAAGTTAAAAATTGCTATAAACGCCAAAACACTCAATTATCTCTATCAAATAAACCCTAACAATTGCTAATCTCCAGGACTAGTGTGTAATCAAATGAAGTTATCTAATTAAAATAAGTAGGGACTAAAGCCCTATTAACTTAAATAAATGCCTCATACAAACTCCATATAAATTATCTACACATAGATAAATATTATGTATAATTAAACAAATTAATAAAAATTGATTGTTAACAATCAAAATGCTGAAATCTAACCTATCCATAAAGTGTGCATCTAACAGTTTGGAAATCTTCTTATCTTGACACGTGGTGTCTAAACAAAACGAATCATCTAAACCAGCACTTAAATTGGAGCGAAGTGAACCTCAAGCATTTACCTCATTTGCCAGATATGATAGATCTACAAGTGTTTTTGCCAACCCTACTTCCTATATAGGTTATTGGCATTCTTCTTTCTCTGCTATTCAGTTAAACTCTTTCTTTGGAATTATAGGGCTTTCATTACCCAACCCGTTCTGGAGATTAACAACAGAGATCACTTGCTATCTCCTAACATATCAACTCTTAGACCACAACTTGCTATTAATACAGAATAGCCTCTTCAATAAAAAAAAAAAAAAACAACTGAAAACTCCTTACAATGAACATTTAACACAAACATAAGGTTGTAGCGAAAAAAAAAAACTGAAAATTCTTTAAGACCACAATCTAGGGTCTTTAACTCACGTTCTAACACTTCATACTATGATCAAAATGATCTTCATCATTGATGATATCCTAACACTAAAAATAAGGTTGTGAAAACCCCTCTCAACGGTGAACTAACATTAAAACACGGTTGTGAAACTCTCTACAATGACACATAAACACTAAAACAGGCTGTGACAACTTTTGAAAGATGACATACCAACGCTAAAACAAGGTTGTGACAACTTTTTACAATGAAACACAAACACTAAAACAGATTGTGACAAATTTTTAAAGATGACATACTAACACTAAAACAAGGTTGTGAAAACCTTTTACAATGAAACACAAGCACTAAAACAGGTTGTGACAACTTTTCAAAGATGACATACTAACACTAGAACAAGGTTTTGAAAACTTTTTACAATGAAACACAAACACTAAAACAGATTGTGACAACCTTTCAAAGATGACAAACCAACGCAAAAAACAAGTTGTGAAAACTTTTTCCAATAAAACACAAACACTAAAACAGGTTGTGACAAATTTTTAAAGATGACAGACTAACATAAAAACAAGGTTGTGAAGACTCTTTCAACTATGTAATACACTAAAACGAGGTTGTGACAATCCTTAAATGACACACCAACATTAAAATACGGTTGTGAAGATCCTTTAAAGATGAAATAACATTAAAACACGGTTGTGAAACGGTGTACTACACAAAGACAAGGTTGAGACAAATGACACACTAACATTGAAGCAGGTTGTGAAAATCCGTTAAATATGAACTAACATTAAAACACGGTTGTGAAACGGTGTACTACACAAAGACAAGGTTGTGTCAACTCTTAAAATGACACACTATCATTAAAACAGGTTGTGAAAATCCTTTAAGGATGAACTAACATTAAAACACGGTTGTGAGACGATATACTACACAAAGACAAGGTTGTGGCGACTCTTAAAGTGACACACCAACATTAAAACACGGATGTGAGACAGTATACTGCACAAAGACAAGGTTGAGACAAATGACACACTAACACTGATACAGGGTGTGAAAACTCCTTTCAACGATCACTTAACACTAAAACACGTTATAGTTAAAAATAGAAAGGAAAAACTGCAAACTCTTTAAAGTTCACCATAACACTTAAGACAAAATTGTTAGCTAAAAATAAAAAAACATTGAAAAACTCTTTAAAGTTCATCATCACACTAGGACAAGATGTAGCTTAAAAAAAAAAAATAAAAACCGAAATTTTAAGATTCATTACAACGCTAAAACAAACTCGTAGCTAAAAAAAAATAAAAGAAAGCTGAAACTCTTTAAATCACAGCCTATCACTAAGAACAAAGCGTTGAAAAAAAAAACTGAGTAACTCTTAAGAAATCATATAACAACACTAAAACCAAAATTGCAGCCAAAAAAAAACTGCTTCTTAAAAGGAGAATATATATTTGTTATTCAATATAACCTAGTATTATAACTAATATAGACCTATGTATATAAATTAGTGTATACAGTTGCTGAAATTTAGGTAAATCAGCTTACACAAACTCTCAGTGCATAATATGTACTATTTACAGATATTGGCCTCTAGTCTAAAACAAATTATCTATTAACACTAAGTGGTGAAGAGCCAAAAAAAAAATAGTTCTATCGAGGCGATATTGCGGTCGACAGCTACGCTTTACACATTGAATGTACTTTCTTCTATCATCTTCCCACCGTCTTTCTATATATCTTCTATTTACAAACTCTTTATCAATCCTCAATTCTTTCTCCTTCAACATCTTTCTGCATCTTTCTATCTCTTTCTCATCTATTTTTAACACACTTCAACGCCTTTTCATCCCTCTGAGTCTCCCTGAAACCCGTCATCGGGAATTGGATCCCGATCTATTATTATTTATTATTCTTCATTTTGCCGCTATTCTGGTATACTATCCCCTCCCCTGCCAGCTCTATGCTAAAGTCTGACATTCGTTCAGGGCGAAAGCTACCGCGAAGTCTCGAGGAAATTCCTGAGAACCTGTTTACACCCCCCTAATCTCCCCTTCGAGGAGATAAGCTCTTCCTGGGTGTATTGAACTAGCTAGCTAAGGTAGCCTATTGATAAAGGCGCTGTCCTCTCTGCCTTTACTGTATATCAGAATGAACTATTAATCATTACTAGTGTAATAGCATCCTGTCAGTCTATGATCTTTAATCCTTTATACACACTGGGCTAGGTAGTTATCTTGTTAACAGCAGAAAGAAAACCCACAACACTATAGGCCAGTTGAAACGCAATAAAGCTAGATAAACAGTTTGCTTCAACCAAATTAGAAAGGGCAGCCTTGTCATGGGAATTGGAGATATATGCATGTACAAAAGTCAGTTGCCCTATAACTCGAACATTTGTATCAAATGGGTTACACATAATTGTTAATATTAAACAATGCTGATTGTCTACACCTGCAATACGCATTGACATGAGTAGCTCTGAAAATTTTAACATAAGATTTCAAATTTTAAGGTGTCATAAAGAAAAATTCTATAAAAAATTTCTGCTCAATTTTATCTTTCCCATTTAATACATAATGAATTTTTATGAAATGACTGTTTCTTATGCAACTTTCCATCCTACTGTTCCTTTCCCCATTCCAGCCCGAACTCTTGTTCACTACACGTTGGTTCGAAAAAAAATACTGTCAATTGTAGGCTAATCTCTCTTACGCCTTTCATGATATCGTGTACTTTGTCTTGACCTGGTTTGATTCAGCACGCCTTCCTATCGGAACTTCGTCAGGATACAGTGCTGGACATTTAACATATATATGTTGTAATGGTATCAAAGATTTGTCTCGTTAAGACATGGCTGTCGCAGTGATTTTTCGTGGTATGATAGAGGTGAACCGAGCTTAGACACATCTGATCAGGTCCGGGTTGGCACTACCATATCTTGCGTAATTTACTTGGCATGCCGATTAGCTGATTTTGGAAGATCTGAGCGAAAACCAGGTGCATCAGCCTGCAGATGGATGTATATAGAATAAATCTCTATATTTTATAAATGATGCATATATTTCCGATGATTTCTTCACATAGTACCACAATGACCCCCTCTTCAACTGGTTCATGTCACGTGTTTTTTTTTTTTTACGCTCGGTGGCGTCCATCGGGATTTTATGTTTTATGTCGTTCTTCACTCACGTCCACCTTCGTGAGCATCTTAGTCCTTATTAAAATAATGTACAAATTTGTAGGCAAAATTACATTCTCCAACATCCATAGTTTAAACTACGCAAGATATTCTTCTTAATCTTCAAGGCCTATTCCCGATCTCCCAGAAATGTAGTCTTTGCTACTGATTACCAATGTCTAATGCCACATTTCATAAAACTATGAAAGCCGATGTCGAAACGAGTTTTAGGTCTGTTCTGATGCTATAAGTTTCTCCTTTGTTACAGGCCTCTGCTGCCCAAACAATCTGAAGGTGGTGGAATAGATAAGGGTTTCTAGAAGGGTTTATCAAAAACCAGTCAAGTGCAAACATACACGAGGTGCAAGGTTCACTATCATTGCTTATCTAAAGTTATTTGTAACTATATATCTGATAGATTGCTAAGTTTGCACATTGCATTTAATTCTGAAATAATGCTATTAGCTTCCAAGGATGCAAGATATAAAGGAAATGATTTCGTTCTTTGGCTGGAGTTAAAGAAAGAAACAGCAAATTTCACTACTTTCATTAAAAAAAAAAGAAAAACTTCCCCACCAAATTCTGTATATGGATTATCATACTATAAAATCGCTATTAGATTGGATACGAAAATAACTAAATAATAAAATATAAATACACTTATAAATGGGAGAGATGAAATTATGTGCAGTATTTATTTGTAATATGCTGTGACACATACAAAAAAAAAAACATACAATCAAAGATGACCGAAAAAAAAATGGTACTATTTAGTTGTTCAAATCTACCAAAGATAGTTTGTTAATATTCGATGATTATTGTAATCCCCATTAAACGGAATAACTACTTCCTTTGATAAAGACACACACCCAGCTATCAGGATATATCTTGATGCCCACCTTTCTTTGCTTTATAAAGGTTCAGAATTGCTAAGAAAAACAAAAGCTAAACATATGACTGGTCTAAATCCCTATGGGATTTCATCATGCCTTCTGCTGGCAATTATTCACTGTAATCAGATACTGTCAAGATGCCTTTATTTGTCCCCATCCAAGAAAATGTTTTAGAAATAGAATCTTGGAAACTTCTGCCTAAGACATTCTGTGAAGAGAAGAAAAAAAAAAGGATTGCACATTTATAAATTCAAGATAACTTTCCCATGTCAGTGTGTATACAGGAAAAGAATGACAAATTCAACAATTTAAAGAAGCAATCTAAACTATACGCTTGTCT
>CP092866.1:42499330-42516163 GCA_030710605.1 Cordylochernes scorpioides
ACAATATCGGGGTTAATTTTAAAAAGAAAATGCATATTCATATAAAGTTAACAAAATAAAAAAAAAATCAAAATACTGCGCATGATAATGCACATTAGATAAGAGAATAAATGCTTTAAATTATTATATTGAAGACGTTAAATATCATAAAGATATATACATACATACATATCAAAGAGAACAAAGAGAACAAAGAGGGCACAATCTGGCAAACCTAAAAAAAATTACCTTCAGATCTATCGAGCGGAAATTTTGTTGGATAAAGTATTTGAAATAAATCGTTAAGCCTTGGCTTACAATATTACAAGTCATATTGAACTTACAGTGAAAAAAATAATGGTGAAGAACTAAAAGGAGATGGAATATTTCAAGCGTGAAGCCTTAAATACAGAAAATATAACTGAAGACCTTAATAAAATTAAACAAATCCATAGGCACCTATGTGCATATATGGACATAGAAATAAAATAAACAATCACTCTATAGAATAAAATATGTACGCGTCCATCGACCGCCATGTTGAAAATTTTTACCGTGATTGAACCGTCACGCATATATCGTGAATTATTCCATATCGAGGAAAAAATTGACAAATTCAACGATTTAAAGAAGCAAGCTAAACTATACGCTTGTCTACAATATCGGGGTTAAATTTTAAAAAGAAAATGCATATTCAAACAAAAAAATAAAAATACTGCGCATGACAATGCACACTAGATAAGAGGATGAATGTTTTAAATTATTATATTGAAGACGTTAAATACCATAATTGAAGACATTTATAAATTAAACAAATCGCATGATAATGCACATTAGATAAGAGAATAAATGCCTTAAATTTTTATATAGATAACGTTAAATACTATAAAGATTAGAGATAACTAAGAGAGCATTCTAATAAAATTCAAAATATCTTTAGACTTATCGAGTGGAAATTCTGTGGGACGGAAATAATTAAAATATATAAAAATTATTAAACTGTAGTATAAAATAAGTTTCATTTATCTTATAATTAAGAAGGTAATGGTGAAAGACAAAAGGAAGATGGAATATTTAAGACGTGAAAAACCTACCCGCAAAAGCGGGGAGGATAGCAAAAACTGACCTTTCAACTCAGATGCTGGCAGCCAACTGACTCTTAGTTGTTTTCTAACTTCCCAGCTATTGTCAATACATGTGTTTTGCACATGTCCTCCCCCCCCGAAATACCTCTCTTCTTCCCCCCATGCACACGTGTTAGCAGGAGGGGGGGGGGGGGGCGAACACATGTGTTCGTCCCTAAGGGCCCCAAATTTGGAACTCGTGGGAAATACTCAGGTTTCTGAGAAAGCATTGTTCCTAGGCCTAAGTTAGCGTCCCAAATTTTCAGAATCTATACAAAGGAAGAAATTATTTCTCCAACATTCGAAACTTAGAATTAAAATGTGGTACACACCAACCACACACAACACACACACACAACACACACACACACACACACATAAAATGTTTCTATTAACTCGAAAATTGAAAGGTTAGAATAATGTATACGCTAAGCTCAAAAAAAAAAAAACGATAATTCTATTATCGTGTGAAACTGAGAAATTAAAAAAATTAAAGTGTACACTCGACATAAAGTTAAAAATAACAATAAAAGGTAAAAAATAAAATTATCGTATACACTAAAGTATAAAGCACCTTTTTCAACTCGTGGGCTTCTATTTAAGCCTAACGCAATAGAATTTTAGCTTACAACGTTTTTTTTTATTTGAACCTAACGTAATAAAAAAATTTTGCTTACAACGTTTTTTTTTTTTTTTAAATATTAATGTGTACACTAGACATAAAGTTAGAATAACAGTAAAAGTTAAAAATTATCGTATACACTAAGGTATAAAGTACCTTTTTCAGTTCGTGGAATTGAATGGAAAAAAAATAGTACATCATTATTATGTATTTCTAGACATCCAAACAAGGCTTTTTATCAAAAAAACATGAAAATGTTCCACTCGTGGCGATTGCCCGCCGAGTACAACGTATTTTTAAAGTGGGTGGAAGACAATCTCGAAAAAAAAAAGGTATAAGATTACACGTGTGTAAAATATGTAAAAAGGCGTCGTGAACAGATCATTATTATGCATTTCTAGACATCCAAACAAGGCTTTTATCAAAAACATGAAAATGTTCAACTCGTGGCGATTGCCCGCCGAGTACAACGTATTTTTAAAGTGGGTGGAAGACAATCTCGAAAAATATATATATAAGATTACACGTGTGTAAAAATATGTTAAATGGCGTCGTGAACAGATAAAGAAATTCTCGACTCAAAAACATGAAAATGTTCAACTCGTGGCGATTGCCCGCCGAGTACAACGTATTTTTAAAGTGGATGGAAGACAATCTCGGAAAAAAATATATAAGATTACACGTGTGTAAAAATATGTAAAAAGGCGTCGTGAACAGATAAAGAAATTCTCGACTCAAAAACATGAAAATGTTCAACTCGTGGCGATTGCCCGCCGAGTAAAACGTATTTTTAAAGTGGGTGGAAGACAATCTCGGAAAAAAAATAAGATTACACGTGTGTAAAAATATGTAAAAAGGCGTCGTGAACAGATAAAGAAATTCTCGACTCAAAAACATGAAAATGTTCAACTCGTGGCGATTGCCCGCCGAGTAAAACGTATTTTTAAAGTGGGTGGAAGACAATCTCGAAAAAAAAAAAGATTACACGTGTGTAAAAATATGTAAAATGGCGTCGTGAACAACGTATTTTTAAAGTGGGTGGAAGACAATCTCGAAAAAAAAAAAAAAGATTACACGTGTGTAAAAATATGTAAAATGGCGTCGTGAACAGATAAAGAAATTTTCGACTCAAAAACATGAAAATGTTCAACTCGTGGCGATTGCCCGCCGAGTACAACGTATTTTTAAAGTGGGTGGAAGACAATCTCGGAAAAAAAAAGGTATAAGATTACACGTGTGTAAAAATATGTAAAAAAAAAAGGCGTCGTGAACAGATAAAGAAATTTTCGTCTCAAAAACATGAAAATGCTCAACTCGTGGCGATTGCCCGCCGAGTACAACGTATTTTTAAAGTGGGTGGAAGACAATCTCGAAAAAAAAAAAGATTACACGTGTGTAAAAATATGTAAAATGGCGTCGTGAACAGATAAAGAAATTTTCGACTCAAAAACATGAAAATGTTCAACTCGTGGCGATTGCCCGCCGAGTACAACGTATTTTTAAAGTGGGTGGAAGACAATCTCGAAAAAAAAAAGATTACACGTGTGTAAAAATATGTAAAATGGCGTCGTGAACAGATAAAGAAATTTTCGACTCAAAAACATGAAAATGTTCAACTCGTGGCGATTGCCCGCCGAGTACAACGTATTTTTAAAGTGGGTGGAAGACAATCTCGAGAAAAAAAAAAGATTACACGTGTGTAAAAATATGTAAAATGGCGTCGTGAACAGATAAAGAAATTTTCGACTCAAAAACATGAAAATGTTCAACTCGTGGGTTTCCATTTAGGCTTAACGTATTTCTTTTATATGCTAACAATTATCCAGCAAAATTCATAAAGAGGTGCATAAATATGGCGTGCATTTTCATATTTTAAACTTGAGTAAATTTTTTACAATTAAAATATGCAGTGATACCTAATTTCTTAATCTCAGGGGTTCGCAGGCCTACTTTTTGCAAATTTTAATTTTATTAAAATTTGGAATTTTCGGGAGACTCGGCCCCACGTTGGGCGCCAAATGTAGGATTTGTTTTTATGTTTAATGGTTGTATCCAATGTTGAATATTAGACAATATCCTAAACTCATAAAAAGAAATTTTCTTTTATAAAATTTCGCCACGGCTACTGCTTAAACACTAATCTAAACAAGTTTCAACCTCATTATTACCTAGTACCAAAGGGGCAAGCCTCAAATAGGCTAACCAAGAAAATCTTGCCAACAAGAGAGTGATACGATTTTGACTGTTTGTTTTGGTGAAATAAATAAAAAGATGCAAATGTTAAAATTAAAATACATAGGAAATTTATTACGATTAAAATACTGCATGTAATAAAAATTGAAGATGGATATTATATGCAAGACGGGCTTCCCTTTTTATTATTAAAGACATTTCTTCAATATCCTATATTGTCGAAATAAAAGAAAATTGAAGATTTCTATTCACTATATGTATCATATAGTGATCTTTACGACAATTTTTTCTACCTATTAAGAACTATACATATGTCTTCTGACATATAAACGAGCCCTTTCTGGGCCCATACATAAAGAATTTAAATAAATTTAACCTACCATTGTCTCTCTACATGCACCCTCTCTCCAGGACCTCCCGTCTGTACGCCTGTCTTCTCGTTACTGCCCGAATTTAAAAAAAAAAGGTGGCGCTCTCCCAAAAAAAATTATCATCATCTTACAGAGTAAGAAGAAAGTTCATTTAATTTCGCAGATATATTCAAAGAATAAAAAAGTAAAATATTATTCCTTTCCTTTTTTTAGTAAAAGAAAATTTGAATTAATAATAAAACAATAAAATATAATAGGTTTATTCCTTAAAAATTTTCTTTAGTAAATTCTTCTTTAAAAAAAAATATTTTTTTTATATTGTTATCAAAAAATATACCTAATTTATCTGAATTATATATATAATTAATTTTATTCTTTTTGAATAAAATAAAATTTAGAATTTTTCAAACTGGTATTTTTATATTGCTATCAAAATATATACCTAATTTATCTAAACTATATATATAATTAATTTTATTCTTTTTTTGAATAAAATTAAATTTAGAAATTTTCGAACTGGTAATAAGACTTTAGACCCCTCTTCTTGCATATAAAGGAAGGAACAATTTATATACATTTGTACATGTGCTCTTTGTACATTCTTCGTCTCGGCCCTTCTGCAGCGGGCTTTGGGATACACGCCCAGAGCTAATCCCATTTCTTCATCTCTTAATCGACCTCGTCGTTGTCCTTCTGTGGAGGGTTGGTCGGTATGGACAGGGCCAGTGTCATCTCCGACTGGGTATCTTCCCCGGCTTTGGGTCTTTAGAGCATCGTCGGCCATCGTTGGGGAATTCTCCACCTAGGCAACAAACACTTCGGCGAGACACTGTGCATATATTTATATGATGTAAATGTTTACATCTTTGTTGGGTCTGTTTGGTGGAAAATCTGGTCCAACACAAATAAGCAACAAAAGATGTATCAGACCTTATTTCAAAGGAAACTTGAGCTAACTGTAGATGGGGAGTGTTTGGTTTGGGGAATGAGAGTCGTCATTCCACCATCTCTCAGAATAAAAATGTTGAACTGTCTTCATGAGACTCATTCCGGTATGAACAAAATGAAGGCTGTAGCAAGATCACATTTTTGGTGGCCAAATCTAGATACCCAAATCGAGTTTTTGGTGAATAAGTGCAGAAGCTGTCAGCAATCCCAGGATGGGCCAAATAAAGGAAAATGGCAACCCTGGAGATGGTCAACCAGACCTTGGCAAAGAATTCATATTGATTTTGCAAATAAGGAAAACATCAATTTATTAATAGTAGTAGATAGTCATTCAAAGTGGATCGAAGCCATCCCAATGAGAGAGACCACCACACGCAAAACCATTGAGCAACTACTGCGACTTTTTCTTCCTATGGTTTACCGGAGGAACTTGTGTCTGATAATGGACCTCAGTTTACTGGTAGTGAAATGAAAAGTTTTCTGGAAGGAAATGTAATTAAACAAACATTGATCCCGGCGTACCACCCGCAAAGTAATGGCTTGGCTGAAAGAGCGGTTAGAACAATTAAGACTGCTCTGGATAAAAATAAAAGAAAAATAGGGAATACCTTTCAAGACACCTTATCAAAAGTTCTTCTGGCATATCGAAGCACCCCGCATGTGACAACGGGAAAGACTCCATCAGAGCTCTTTATTGGGCGTGCGTTTCGAACCAGAGTATCGTTGATACATCCCAGCTTGGCATCTAGAGTTAGGGACCAGCAAGCCAGGCAAATGAAGTATGATCGGCGAACCCATTTGGAAGAATTCCAGATAGATGATTTAGTGTGGTGTAAAAACTTTAGAGGTGGTGATAAATGGATCCCAGGAAAAAATGGGGGCAAGAAGGGAACTAGAGTCTACACCATTTTGATCCACGGACAGGTAAAGGCCTATCACAGGGATCAAATTAGAAAAAGGTGGAGGAATGGTGAAGAAGATGAGAGTGGAGATGGAGAGCGTCAACCCGAGCACTCAAGAGGAGCAGGTCCCAGTGCCATAATCTCGGAGGTTGTATGAGACAGAGGTTATATGTAGCCACTGTCGCCAGGACTAACTAGCAAGCGGTCGGATCAAGATTCAGAGGTTCAGAGTGATACAGACGATGGAAAGTCATTAGAGCCTCTTCGCTCGTTGGACCCCGAGGCCATGAGAGAGGAAGGTCCTGTCCTAAGGCGGAACCCACCTCGAGCCAGGAGACCCCCTGTGAGATTTTGTGTTTGAAGAGAGAAGATGGTGATATATAGCTAGCAATAAATATATATATATATATATGAAAAACAATTAAAAAAAAATAAATAAAAAAAATAAATAAGTGGGTCAGGTGTTGATATTAAAAATAAATAAGGCATCTCCTGACCACGAGCACATGTGCTTTTTAGAGGGCAGAGCGCCATCTAGTGGAGCAGAAATAAACTAAACGTTTATTTAGCTTACTCCGTGATATTTGGCCAACCCAATTTCTTGATAAATCAAGAAAAGCCATCCACGAACGCGTTTCGCGCTGTTGGCGCTCGTCAGCGTGGAGAAGGCTGTAACCACTGCGACCAAAAATATTTTTTGGTCCCAATGGCTTCCCGAAAAATCAAGAAATGGGTATTTAAGGCCAAATTTGCGTAAAGACGCTTAAAACATGAAAAAACAATAGAAAAAAAAAATGGATGGCTTTTCTTGATTTATCAAGAAATTGGGTTGGCCAAATATCACGGAGTAAGCTAAATAAACGTTTAGTTTATTTCTGCTCCACTAGATGGCGCTCTGCCCTCTAAAAAGCACATGTGCTCGTGGTCAGGAGATGCCTTATTTATTTTTAATATCAACACCTGACCCACTTATCTTTTTTTTTCTATTGTTTTTTCATGTGTTAAGCGTCTTTACGCAAATTTGGCCTTAAATACCCATTTCTTGATTTTTCGGGAAGCCATTGGGACCAAAAAATCTTTTTGGTCGCAGTGGTTACAGCCTTCTCCACGCTGACGAGCGCCAACAGCGCGAAACGCGTTCGTGGATGGCTTTTCTTGATTTATCAAGAAATTGGGTTGGCCAAATATCACGGAGTAAGCTAAATAAACGTTTAGTTTATTTCTGCTCCACTAGATGGCGCTCTGCCCTCTAAAAAGCCCATGTGCTCGTGGTCAGGAGATGCCTTATTTATTTTAAATATATATATATATGTTTCTATGAAAATGTTAATCTGCAAGACGCAGGTTATCATCATCCCTTTTTGATTTGTTTTTGTCACTTTGGCGTTTTGCAAATAAACAACAAAAGATGTATCAGACATTATAAAGACAATAAAGATTTTCTGATAATAAAAGTGTACAAAGATGTTGCAAATATAGATTATTTTAAAATAAAAAGTTATACTAATTAAAACTAGAATTTTGAATTCATCAGTGTAATTTAGGTCAACAGTAGTTGAGATAAAGTCAGCAGAATTTGTTCAATTTTCTATATTCTTCTTTACCATTTGGCTTAAAGTGTAACTGTTCATTTGACATTGTAATTTCAAATCTGCAACAAGTGGGCAAGGTGCACACGGTGGTAATTTGCTTGGTCGCATAATTCTACCAATTCTGTATAAGCATGTGTTAAAGTCTCCATACTCATAAAAAAATTATTATGAAAATTTGGCTGAATATATTTTGGTAATCTTGAGTTTTAAAAAAATTCTCTGAAATTATCATTAGAATCTGCATAGTATTTTTGAAGTTTTCAATTATAAAGTTATAGATATTACCATTATCCCCCCCAACATTTCTATTTTATATTTCAACTTTAAGTATGTTTGACAAAATGAAATCGAAATTTAGGTATTCTTGCGAGAACATGTGTACAGTTCGAAGATGTTGTATTATAAGCATGTATACAGTGCTTAAAATTTTAAAACTGTTCTGAATCCAATTTTTTTTTAGATTTCTTGTTTAAATATGCGTACCAGATTGTTGAACCATAAGTTATTGTGCTTCTAAATAAGATCTTATATAATTATAATGATCGCCTACTATCCAATCCCACGATTTTTTTTTGTTAGACCAAGAAGATATCCACTAGCCCTAGTTGTTTTTGTAATAATCTTGTCTATATGAGGAATAAAATCTAATTTATTCTTGTTTCAATGAATCTTGAAAGTCAATCCTAGTATTTTTAAGTATTCAGCTGGTTTTACAAGATTATCGTTCAAGTTAATTACATAGTTTTTACAATTGAATAAATACAAAAGCTTTGTTTTCTGTCTTGATATTTTAAGTTTATTGCTTTCACACCACATATTTATTTTTTCTATGAATTTTCAATTGTGATCTTAAGATTTGTTACTTCTGTTTTCCAACATATTACCATTATATCACACATCTGCATAACCAATAATTTCTCTATTATCTTCCTGAAAGTTGGTTAATAGTGTTATTTAATTAAAGTAAGTCAGAAGGATGAATCCATAACCAATTTAACTCTGCATATTATTTATTATTTATAGCAATTAAACAAAACAAATCTTGGCATATATGTCTACATTAAAACAACAAAAACAATAGAATATTATTTACATACAAGTTCCTTTTCAAACTTGATATAGGCTTAGCAAAAATACGATGTTTCTTTTTAAGGATTTCAAGTTGTTTTGAACTCACGCATTTTGTAGTTAAGAGGACATCCCTTTTGATATAAACAAATATATATTTATTTAAGGAACGACTTGTTCCAATACAATTGTTGTAAACAAGCGAGCAAAGAATCAAACAGAAAAGTCATGAAGCGTAGAAGTAAGTGTGACGTCAGCATCGATGATGATGAAGTCAAAGTTTTGCGTAACAATTCCCTCCTTACTTTGTCTTTATTCCCACGATGCTGAGGTTCTCCAGGTGTTTCTTCATCTGGTCTCGGGATAGGTCCTTTGTGAAGATATCCGCCTCCAGGTCCTGAGATGGCTTGTACAGAAGGCAGATGTCTCTGGATTCATAACAGTCTCTCAAGAAGTGGTACTTTCTGTTGATATGTCTACAGCGACTGCTTTGTTTGGGGCTGGAGATCCAGTTGATCAATGACTGACTGTCTGTATAGATCGCAGTTGGGTTTTCCATGAAATTCCATTCTTCCAGCACTCGTAACAGGTTTATTATCCACTTGATTTGACAGCAGCTTTCACAAGCAGCTATCATTTCCGCTTCCATTGTGGAGAGGGCGACGAGTGGTTGTTTACTACTTTTCCAGTCTATAGATGCTTCGCCGAGCTTCAATATATATCCGCCGTAGGATTTTCCATCATGGGTGGTCGACCAGCTGGCATCGGTGTAGAACTTCAGGATTCCAGTCTTCCCTCTTTCAAATATCACTCCTAGGTCAATTGTTCCTCGTAGGTATCTCATCACTCTTTTGATTGCTGTCCAGTGCATCTGTTTTGGTTGTCTGGAGTACTGTGAAAGTTTGCTAGTGATGTAAGCGATGTCGGGTCTGGTGTTAACAGCTAGAAACATTAGCATTCCAAGGGCTTCTTGGTAAGTGTGCTGATCACAATTGTCATCTTCAATATGATTGTCCAAATTGATTTCTTTGGAACCTGGTGTTGGAACTTCCTTACAATTTTCCATTCCATAATTCTACAATATTTGTTGTACATAGTGGCTTTGCTGTAGCGAAATTCTCTCCTTGTCTTGTATGATCTTGATTCCCAAAAACATGCCTTTACATGTTACATCCTTTATTTCCAGGTGATGTCTCAATTTATTGATGAATCTGTTTGAGGTATCTTCAGAATCTGAGACAGTGATAAAGTCATCAACATATATCCCTACATAGAAGTATGTCTTCATTCTTCCATTTAAATAGGCAAGGATCAGATTTAAGTTTTTCCAGTCCACAGTCATGAAGTACTTGACTGAATTTCTCATACCACGATCTTCCGGATTGAGGTAGACCGTAAATACTTTTGTTGAGTTTGCAAACTTTGTTTCTGTCTTGGACAAATCCAGCAGGTTGTTCCATGAATATATTGTATTTTCAATGTTTCCATTTAGATAGGCTGCTTTCACATAAAATAGTTTAATGACTGAATCTTTTGTTGCTGCCATTGACAAAATAGTCCTGAGGGTGACAATTTTTATCACAGGGCTGAAAATTTCGTTGTAATCTCTTCCTGGGATTTGGTTGTATCCTATTGCAACAAGTCTAGATTTGTAAGTTTTGTTTTTGTTTTCTTGGTCTTTAGATATTTTGAACACCCATTTACTTTTGACAACTTTAGCGTTTACAGGTCTAGGTACCAGTTCTCATACTTGATGCGAGTACATGTTCTATATTTCCTCAAGCATTGCGTTCTCCCAATGTTTCTTGTCTTCGCATGCGATGGCTTCATCATAATCTTTCGGAATGGTTTCATTCGTAGTAGCCAGAACGTAGTCTTAGAATCTTTTAGGTATTGTTCGAGTTCTTTGTGGTCTGTCTGATCCACTTGACTCTGTCTGTCTGTTGATCATGGTATCTGGTGCTGGCTCTTCAATATCAACATCTGATAGAACATGATTGTCCAGTTGTTCATCCTCCTGAATGAAGAAATATGTGTCAGTGTCCGTATTATTATCACTTTGTTTTTCTTCCGAGATGACATTATTGTTCTCTCTGAAGTGAATGTCTGCGGTTTCAAGAATGACTCTCGCTGTGATATCAAATACTCGATAGGCTCTTCTGCATCTTGAATAGCCCACAAATATTCCTCTCTTAGATTTAGCTACTAGTTTGTGTCTTTGATGATTCTCGAGTTTATAGAAGACTTCACAACCAAATCTCATGATGTGGGAGACGGATGGCTTTTTACCTTTCCATTTTTCCATAGGGGTAGTGTCTGGGTCATTGATTGTGGGAGTTAGATTGTACAGATATGCAGCTGTATTCACAGCTTCTGCCCAGAAGTGTAGGGGTAATTGGGAGTCTGCCAAAAGAGTTCGGCCTTTGTCCAATAGTGTTCTGTTAGCTCTTTCAACTCTCCCATTGCTTCTTGGGGTGTATGGTGTAGTTAGTTCATGTTTAATTCCTTTGGATTCTATGAAGGTTTCAAGGTTTTTATTGATAAATTCTGTTCCGTTATCTGTTCTAAGTCGTTTTAGTTTTGAGTTTAGCTCGTTTTCTCTCTTTACAATAAACTTCTTCAAAACTTCTGCTGCTGATAGTTTATCTTTGAGAAATTCTACAAGTATTCTCCTAGAAAATCCATCTACGGTGGTCAAGAAATATGTACTTCCGCCCAAGGAGTTTATTCTCATTGGACCACAGAGATCGACATAAATGGCTTCAAAGGGGTAGCTTTCCTGATTGCTATCTGTGTGAACATAGGGTACTTTGGTCATTTTTCCCAAGGAGCAAGCAACACATTGATCAAGAGTACCATTTATAGAGTCCAAGCCTTTTAGAAGATTGTTCTTCAAAATCAGGTCTAATTTGTTGAAACTAGGATGTCCTAACCTTCTGTACCATGCAGTCCTAGAATTTTCCTCTGAAATCAAGCAATGTTCATTTGGAACATGAGTTGCTTCAGAAAAACGTGATAGGTTCAATGTGTACATGTTACCATCAAAGGTGCCTGTTCCTATTAGCTTGTCATCATAAGAGTATATGTATGCTCCTTCAGAATTCAAAAGAACAGAGTTCCCTCTTCTTACCACGCTTGGAATGGACATTAGATTTCCTTTCAGGTGTGGTACATGGAGGACATTATGCAGGGTTACAGCGTTGTTAAGTTTGTCCTTACCTTGTACAGTAGCTTGGATTGATCCTGATGAGACAGATTCGATGTGTCTCCCTTCTTCCGCCACTTGTATGCTTCTTCTCTCCTCCGTCTTGTGCTCGATCCATTCACCATGGGAAGTCATGTGGCTTGTGCACGCAGAATCAATTATCCACACGTCCTGAGTCGTCGGGCGTTCCTCCCTTGTGCTTACATGTAGTGCGTATTCTGAAGTGGAGTTTCTTTGTTGGGGTGGTTCCTCCGTTCGTTCTTGAATTGCTGATCTGGCTGTGTCTTTGTTTTGTTTTGGTCCTTTATGGTAGTTCCTTGTACTGGCCATGTTATTTTTGCTTGTTGTATTCTTTTGATTTCCTTTGTTGTTAGGGTTGAACCAACAGTCTTTCTTGAAATGTCCTTTTCTTTTGCAAATGAAGCATGACTTTTCTTTGAATTATTTGCCTGATGATCTGAAAGTATTTTCATGATTTTTGCTTCTGCCCTGTCTTTTCTTCTCGAAATCCAGTAGAGTTTGTCTCAAGTCTGGTAAGGAGATTTCTCTGTTTATTGACAGTGCTGCTGTGATCGTGTCAAAGTTAGGTGTGAGTCCTTCAACAATGTATCGTACAAGTTCTCTTTTTGTTACAGTCTTTCCTAGCTGGGTGATCTCATGTGCCAGTTTCTGTGCTCGTACAATATACAGTGGACCCTCGGTTTACGAGCACCTTGGAGTACGAGCTTTTCGCAGTACGAGCAAAATTTTTTGAAAAATTTTACCTCGGATTACGAGTGAAATTTCGCATTACGAGCAACTCGTGATGGTTGCCCGTAATCGTGATGGATGAAAATTCACTGGGATCCCTCCCTTCAGATCAGATTCGGGAAATATGTAAAATGTGGGAAACTGTGCAATTGTTCGTAGCAAGAAGAATTGCCCGAGTTTCAATTATTAAAAATAAGAAATTAGTTTCGCACTACGAGCGTTTTGGAGTACGAGCATGGCTCTGGAACGGATTATGCTCGCAAACCGAGGGTCCACTGTACATGTTAACATTTTCATTTGGGTTCAATTTTAGTCTGGCTAGATCCAACATTATGTCTATATCCTATTATTTTTTAGAGATCCTTCAAACCTTTTCTTTATGCGTACCAAATTCTTTTGGCCCTTTTATCGCCTCGAAAGATTATTTTTAAGTCATCCGAAAGTGACAATATTATTAGGCTGTATGCTTCCCGATTCTTTTTCTTCCAAATATCATATTCTAGTTTATTTTTTGTAAAGTCTGGCTCGTCATTAACAATTACGTCCTCGAAGAGATCTTTTGAATCTAGAATTGCTCCCATTTTCATGGACCACGTTGTATAGTTATTTTCTGTTAACTGTTCGATTTTTGCTAAGTTATGTGTATCCATTTTCTTTCAATTTTTTCTTTCTAAATTGGCGGTTAGTCCAATTATTTAATTTATTTTTGATTTAAATGGATCAATTGGCGGTTAGTCCAATTATTTAATTTCTTTTTGATTTAAATGGATCAATTGGCGGTTAGTCCAATTCGCGCGCCCAAACCACGCTCTGCTACCAAATTGATATAGGCTTAGCAAAAATACGATGTTGTTGGGGCACGTTTTTGTAACCATACCCCAACAGAAGGCGTATGTATAATCAAATCAAATGGATACATGGCTTCCCTCCCACATAGACTTACAGACCATTTTTTTTGCCCAGAAACTTAGACACTTGGTGACACCAGACTTCCATGCTGAAAGCTGATGCCTGGTAAAGAAGAAGACATCCAGAGACATCCGAGCTGGAAACTGTTGTTTCATATGTACATATATTCCCCTCACCAAAAATTTAGGTAAAGGTGACCAGAAAAAAAAAAAAAGGAGAAAATTGGAGAAGGAAGATCTCTAAAGACTGAAACTTATAAAATATCCTTCCAGAGAAAGGAAAGCATCACATTACAGTCCAGGTAAAAAGGGCCTGGGTCAATTTTAGCCAAGACGGGGGGGTGATATATATACCATCCCGAGAAAAAGGGGGGATTGTATTTCAACCCATGTGGAAGGACGGAGGGAGGGAGTCTGAAATCTTACACTACCGCAGGGGTTGTTTCTCTCTTTAGATTTTTTTTGTTTTTGTAATACTATATGTTCTATTTTGAAGGGGAGAGGCCTGGGGCGTCTATGAAATTGATACTGGAGCCGTTGGCCATTTTGATTGGTGTTTCTTTCGGCGAATGAAAATGGAGAATGAGATGATATAAAAGAAGGTTCTTTGCCAAAAGGCAAAAAATTCGATCGGAGTCGCTCAGTGAGAAGGACGATTTTTAGACGGGCCTGAGACGTAGAGGAGACCAGACCTTGCCGCCGCTTTCGAGAGAAGGTAAGCCCCTTGCCATTATGGCTTAGCCCCCCCTTTTATTTTTCGAACAGAAGCTAATCTATTTAGATTCTGAATGGGCCCTAAAGGGCTTTAAGTGACTTAAAAAGGAGTGTTAGGGTTCGTATATTTTGTCCCGCTAGAATAGATGGAGATCTAGGTTCCCCCCCCCCCCCCCCCTTTTTGTGTAGTAGCCAACCTAGATTTCGCATGGGCCCTAAAGGGCTATAAAGTAACTTCAGGTCACCTCTACCTAAATTTTACTATGTAAATAGCATATCTCGTCAGTTTAGACATGTTCCCAAATTTTAAGATATTTAAATAAATATCTAGAGAAATTTTCTTGTCTCCTCTGTTACCTATTTCATACATAACTTGCCTTATGGTACTACCCCCCACACCTTAATTTCACAAAGTGTACAAATTATAGAACAACCGACTCTGTTGAAATAGAATTGTGTACTATATCTTTGCTGTGATATATTGACACAGCAACAGTTACAAAATTACGACTTATTAGGGCTACTTTGAGGGTAATTATCTGTCAGGTTTTAGTGATGTTTGTACTTTTATGTGTTTCAGTGCGTTATTCCATCATATTTACCATTATACAACATTAAGGTCTTCCTGCGGGTTATATACATGGGGTTGTTGGCCTAATTTGCTATATATATATACTTAAGTAAGGAAACTTTTAATAAGTCACATTGTGTACCCTCCCTTTTCAACTATCTAAACCAGGGGAACCCATCAATGTCGCCCGCCGCGGGGCTCGAATTTAGTATATGTTTCTTCCCATATACTTTAGAAATATATACCTAATGAAAAGCCATACTATTTTTAAGTATTGGTGAAGTAGTCCACGCATCCTGAGATTAACAGTCTATTATAAATCGTGAATTTTAATTTATGCTTTCCGTTTCACGGGCATTTTATCAGGCAATGAAAGTTATGTTGAGGCGGTGTATACCGCATCTCTCGCCGCTGTCTTTTACGATTCACATTGTTTGTGGCAAAACCTTAATATTATCATTGATTTCTGATATCAAAGTAAAACGTCTATGGGGATGAGTATCTTTTATTCTGGTCTTCTCGAGCTTTCGAGCTTGTCCGCCCTTCTACAGGAGAAACATATACAATATATCAAGAAAATATGACGTCGCCTGATGCTAAAACTATTATGATTCTATGTACATATATATATATACATTAGAAAGTTTTGCATATTATTTGTTTTCTTAAGACATATTTTTTTGGATTAAGGTATTACACATATTCTACTATTGTTTGCTATATTCTATGAATTATCTTATAGGTTAGAAATTCTATTATTTAAGTAGTTTTATAATAGTTATTGGCTATTACATATAAGTTACTTATATTATTGTTGATATTATTAGCTGGTACTAGGATATATTGTGTTATATGTTTCGGGCAAATCTATTTCTATTAATGCTATTGTGTTTTCTGAATAATAGAGAATCAATTATAAGCCTTTGATATTTGCTGTTTATGTTATTGTAATGTATTCTAGGTTCTCCTAATGCGAAAGTGTGACCTGTTCCTTTGCAGTATTGGAAAATTAGAGACCTATTGTCTTGATTAATAACGTTGCGTCTATTGCAACCGACCTTTTTTTTTTTTTTTTTTTCATGATGCCGCCAACTGCATATGATCTTAAATATCCTATATACACTCTGACAAGGGAAGGTTATCCTGAATTGACAAATGTACAATTTTTGTCTATAGTAGAGATTTCCAAGATTCTATTTCTGAAACATTTTTTTTTTTGGATGAAGACAAATAAAACCATCTTGATAGTATTGAATTTTACAGTAAATACATTTGCCAGCAGAAGGCATGATGAGATTACATGAAATTTAAACCAGTTATATGCTTAGTATGTTCCTTCAGTTGTAATTTGACACCGTCTTGAAATAAAGAAATTGGACGGTGCGCTATATCTTGATGCTGGATATTTCTGTGTCAGAAAGGTGTAGTTATTCTGTTTAATGAGAATTCCAATAATTATCGAAATTTAACAGATTATCATTGGGGATTTGAACAACTGTCTTGAAAATTTTTGAACAGCCCGAGTAGATAGAAGAGTCCTAGAGTTAGAGTGGAGAATTAGTAGTACAGACTGACCACTCGACGCAGATAACTCTAGGGAACAATTACTGTGTTAATCCGCCGTAGACAAGAAGAACATTGATTCTCAGGATACTCGATAGGCAGAATTTTGAGAATTGATAAAGTCATAGTTAAAGTTTACACAGGCATGTGGGAGTAAAGACAGTGATTTAAAGAGGCAGCCTTGTGTCTTAAATACTTTTAGTGGAAGCAGATGCCACTGCAAATATTCAGGTCTAATAATTTCCAAATTTGAAGTCATGCATGACGGGTTAGCACGGGATTGACGCCTGGACGGGTTTCCACTGGGATTAATCGAGCTTGCG
>CP092866.1:42516263-42605783 GCA_030710605.1 Cordylochernes scorpioides
CCTACTATCCAATCCCACGATTTTTTTTTTGTTAGACCAAGAAGATATCCACTAGCCCTAGTTGTTTTTGTAATAATCTTGTCTATATGAGGAATAAAATCTAATTTATTCTTGTTTCAATGAATCTTGAAAGTCAATCCTAGTATTTTTAAGTATTCAGCTGGTTTTACAAGATTATCGTTCAAGTTAATTACATAGTTTTTACAATTGAATAAATACAAAAGCTTTGTTTTCTGTCTTGATATTTTAAGTTTATTGCTTTCACACCACATATTTATTTTTTCTATGAATTTTCAATTGTGATCTTAAGATTTGTTACTTCTGTTTTCCAACATATTACCATTATATCACACATCTGCATAACCAATAATTTCTCTATTATCTTCCTGAAGTTGGTTAATAGTGTTATTTAATTAAAGTAAGTCAGAAGGATGAATCCATAACCAATTTAACTCTGCATATTATTTATTATTTATAGCAATTAAACAAAACAAATCTTGGCATATATGTCTACATTAAAACAACAAAAACAATAGAATATTATTTACATACAAGTTCCTTTTTCAAACTTGATATAGGCTTAGCAAAAATACGATGTTTCTTTTTAAGGATTTCAAGTTGTTTTGAACTCACGGCATTTTGTAGTTAAGAGGACATCCCTTTTGATATAAACAAATATATATTTATTTAAGGAACGACTTGTTCCAATACAATTGTTGTAAACAAGCGAGCAAAGAATCAAACAGAAAAGTCATGAAGCGTAGAAGTAAGTGTGACGTCAGCATCGATGATGATGAAGTCAAAGTTTTGCGTAACAATTCCCTCCTTACTTTGTCTTTATTCCCACGATGCTGAGGTTCTCCAGGTGTTTCTTCATCTGGTCTCGGGATAGGTCCTTTGTGAAGATATCCGCCTCCAGGTCCTGAGATGGCTTGTACAGAAGGCAGATGTCTCTGGATTCATAACAGTCTCTCAAGAAGTGGTACTTTCTGTTGATATGTCTACATCGACTGCTTTGTTTAGGGCTGGAGATCCAGTTGATCAATGACTGACTGTCTGTATAGATCGCAGTTGGTTTTTTCTATGAAATTCCATTCTTCCGGGCTCTCGTAACAGGTTTATTATCCATTTGATTTGACAGCAGCTTTCACAAGCAGCTATCATTTCCGCTTCCATTGTGGAGAGGGGCGACGAGTGGTTGTTTACTACTTTTCCAGTCTATAGTTGCTTCGCCGAGCTTCAATACATATCCGCCGTAGGATTTTCCATCATGAGTGGTCGACCAGCTGGCATCGGTGTAGGACTTCAGGATTCCAGTCTTCCCTCTTTCAAATATCACTCCTAGGTCAATTGTTCCTCGTAGGTATCTCATCACTCTTTTGATTGCTGTCCAGTGCATCTGTTTTGGTTGTCTGGAGTACTGTGAAAGTTTGCTAGTGATGTAAGCGATGTCGGGTCTGGTGTTAACAGCTAGAAACATTAGCATTCCAAGGGCTTCTTGGTAAGTGTGCTGATCCACAATTGTCATCTTCAATATGATTGTCCAAATTGATTTCTTTGGAACCTGGTGTTGGAACTTCCTTACAATTTTCCATTCCATATTTCTGCAATATTTGTTGTACATAGTGGCTTTGCTGTAGCGAAATTCTCTCAATGTCTTGTATGATCTTGATTTCCAAAAACATGCCTTTTACATGTTACATCCTTTATTTCCAGGTGATGTTTCAATTTATTGATGAATCTGTTTGAGGTATCTTCAGAATCTGAGACAGTGATAAAGTCATCAACATATATCCCTACATAGAAGTATATCTTCATTCTTCCATTTAAATAGGCAAGGATCAGATTTAAGTTTTTCCAGTCCACAGTCATGAAGTACTTGACTGAATTTCTCATACCACGATCCTTCCGGATTGAGGTAGACCGTAAATACTTTTGTTGAGTTTTTGTTTCTGTCTTGGACAAATCCAGCAGGTTGTTCCATGAATATTGTATTTTCAATGTTTCCAGATAGGCTGCTTTCACATCAAATAGTTTAATGACTGAATCTTTGTTGCTGCCATTGACAAAATAGTCCTGAGGGTGGCAATTTTTATCACAGGGCTGAAAATTTCGTTGTAATCTCTTCCTGGGATTTGGTTGTATCCTATTGCAACAAGTCTAGATTTGTAAGTTTTGTTTTTGTTTTCTTGGTCTTTAGATATTTTGAACACCCATTTACTTTTGACAACTTTAGCGTTTACAGGTCTAGGTACCAGTTCTCATACTTGATGCGAGTACATGTTCTATATTTCCTCAAGCATTGCGTTCTCCCAATGTTTCTTGTCTTCGCATGCGATGGCTTCATCATAATCTTTCGGAATGGTTTCATTCGTAGTAGCCAGAACGTAGTCATAGAATCTTTTAGGTATTGTTCGAGTTCTTTGTGGTCTGTCTGATCCACTTGACTCTGTCTGTCTGTTGATCATGGTATCTGGTGCTGGCTCTTCAATATCAACATCTGATAGAACATGATTGTCCAGTTGTTCATCCTCCTGAATGAAGAAATATGTGTCAGTGTCCGTATTATTATCACCTTGTTTTTCTTCCGAGATGACATTATTGTTCTCTCTGAAGTGAATGTCTGCGGTTTCAAGAATGACTCTCGCTGTGATATCAAATACTCGATAAGCTCTTCTGCATCTTGAATAGCCCACAAATATTCCTCTCTTAGATTTAGCTACTAGTTGTGTCTTTGATGATTCTCGAGTTTATAGAAGACTTCACAACCAAATCTCATGATGTGGGAGACGGATGGCTTTTTACCTTTCCATTTTTCCATAGGGGTAGTGTCTGGGTCATTGATTGTGGGAGTTAGATTGTACAGATATGCAGCTGTATTCACAGCTTCTGCCCAGAAGTGTAGGGGTAATTGGGAGTCTGCCAAAAGTGTTCGGCCTTTGTCCAATAGTGTTCTGTTAGCTCTTTCAACTCTCCATTGCTTCTTGGGGTGTATGGTGTAGTTAGTTCATGTTTTAATTCCTTTGGATTCTATGAAGGTTTCAAGGTTTTTATTGATAAATTCTGTTCCGTTATCTGTTCTAAGTCGTTTTAGTTTTGAGTTTAGCTCGTTTTCTCTCTTTACAATAAACTTCTTCAAAACTTCTGCTGCTGAGAGTTTATCTTTGAGAAATTCTACAAGTATTCTCCTAGAAAATCCATCTACGGTGGTCAAGAAATATGTACTTCCGCCCAAGGAGTTTATTCTCATTGGACCACAGAGATCGACATAAATGGCTTCAAAGGGGTAGCTTTCCTGATTGCTATCTGTGTGAACATAGGGTACTTTGGTCATTTTTCCCAAGGAGCAAGCAACACATCGATCAAGAGTTACCATTTATAGAGTCCAAGCCTTTTAGAAGATTGTTCTTCAAAATCAGGTCTAATTTGTTGAAACTAGGATGTCCTAACCTTCTGTGCCATGCAGTCCTAGAATTTTCCTCTGAAATCAAGCAATGTTCATTTGGAACATGAGTTGCTTCAGATAAACGTGATAGGTTCAATGTGTACATGTTACCATCAAAGGTGCCTGTTCCTATTAGCTTGTCATCATAAGAGTATATGTATGCTCCTTCAGAATTCAAAAGAACAGAGTTCCCTCTTCTTACCACGCTTGGAATGGACATTAGATTTCCTTTCAGGTGTGGTACATGGAGGACATTATGCAGGGTTACAGCGTTGTTAAGTTTGTCCTTACCTTGTACAGTAGCTTGATTGATCCTGATGAGGCAGATTCGATGTGTCTCCCTTCTTCCGCCACTTGTATGCTTCTTCTCTCCTCCGTCTTGTGCTCGATCCATTCACCATGGGAAGTCATGTGGCTTGTGCACGCAGAATCAATTATCCACACGTCCTGAGTCGTCGGGCGTTCCTCCCTTGTGCTTACATGTAGTGCGTATTCTGAAGTGGAGTTTCTTTGTTGGGGTGGTTCCTCCGTTCGTTCTTGAATTGCTGATCTGGCTGTGTCTTTGTTTTGTTTTGGTCCTTTATGGTAGTTCCTTGTACTGGCCATGTTATTTTTGCTTGTTGTATTCTTTTGATTTCCTTTGTTGTTAGGGTTGAACCAACAGTCTTCTTGAAATGTCCTTTTCTTTTGCAAATGAAGCATGACTTTTCTTTGAATTGGTTGCCTGATGATCTGAAAGCATTTTCATGATTTTTGCTTCTGCCCTGTATTTTCTTCTCGAAATCCAGTAGAGTTTGTCTCAAGTCTGGTAAGGAGATTTCTCTGTTTATTGACAGTGCTGCTGTGATCGTGTCAAAGTTAGGTGTGAGTCCTTCAACAATGTATCGTACAAGTTCTCTTTTTGTTACAGTCTTTCCTAGCTGGGTGATCTCATGTGCCAGTTTCTGTGCTCGTACAATATACAGTGGACCCTCGGTTTACGAGCACCTTGGAGTACGAGCTTTTCGCAGTACGAGCAAAATTTTTGAAAAATTTTACCTCGGATTACGAGTGAAATTTCGCATTACGAGCAACTCGTGATGGTTGCCCGTAATCGTGATGGATGAAAATTCACTGGGATCCCTCCCTTCAGATCAGGTTCGGGAAATATGTAAAATGTGGGAAACTGTGCAATTGTTCGTAGCAAGAAGAATTGCCCGAGTTTCAATTATTAAAAATAAGAAATTAGTTTCGCACTACGAGCGTTTTGGAGTACGAGCATGGCTCTGGAACGGATTATGCTCGCAAACCGAGGGTCCACTGTACATGTTAACATTTTCATTTGGGTTCAATTTTAGTCTGGCTAGATCCAACATTAGGTCTATATCCTTTTATTTTCTAGAGATCCTTCAAACCATTTCTTTATGTCGTACCAAATTCTTTTGGCCCTTTTATCGCCTCGAAAGATTATTGTTAAGTCATCCGAAAGTGACAATATTATTAGGCTGTATGCTTCCCGATTCTTTTTCTTCCAAATATCATATTCTAGTTTATTTTTTGTAAAGTCTGGCTCGTCATTAACAATTACGTCCTCGAAGAGATCTTTTGAATCTAGAATTGCTCCCATTTTCATGGACCACGTTGTATAGTTATTTTCTGTTAACTGTTCGATTTTTGCTAAGTTATGTGTATCCATTTTCTTTCAATTTTTTCTTTCTAAATTGGCGGTTAGTCCCAATTATTTAATTTATTTTTGATTTAAATGGATCAATTGGCGGTTAGTCCAATTATTTAATTTCTTTTTGATTTAAATGAATCAATTGGCGGTTAGTCCAATTCGCGCGCCCAAACCACGCTCTGCTACCAAATTGATATAGGCTTAGCAAAAATACGATGTTTCTTTTTAAGGATTTCAAGTTGTTTTGTACTCACGTATTTTGTAGTTAAGAGGACATCCCTTTTGATATAAACAAATATATATTTATTTAAGGAACGACTTGTTCCAATACAATTATTGTAAACAAGCGAGCAAAGAATCAAACAGAAAAGTCATGAAGCGTAGAAGTAAGTGTGACGTCAGCATCGATGATGATGAAGTCAAAGTTTTGCGTAACAAAACTCAGTCTCATCTATAGCCATTGTTACTCTGTAATATTCCAACAATCCCCTTCTCAATGGCTGTAGGTGATGATTACAATTCCTTGTCTCAACTCTTGAAACTTATTCTTAGGAAGTGGCTTGGTCAAGATGTCTGCTAACATCTTTTCAGCTGGACAGTAGTTCAGAGAAAGAAAATTATTAAAAATTAAATCCTTGATGAAATGAAACTTTATATCAATATGCTTTGTCCTAGCAGTTACTTTTTCTGAATTTAGTAATTTTATACAACTCTGATTATCTTCATTTAAGATAATAGGTTTTTTAATTTCAAATCCAAAATCTGACATCAGCAAGTCTAACCAAATTGCTTCTTGAGCGGCTGTTGCTGCTGCCACATATTCTGCTTCTGTCGAAGAAAGGGAAACTGAGTTTTGTTTTTGGCTAACCCACGTGATCAGATTAGTTCCCAATTTATAAATATAACCTGTAGTAGACTTTCTGTCCTTTTCATTACCCCATTCTGCGTCAGTGTATCCAGTTAGTTAAACCGAAGATGAAGTTTCAAACACCAATACTAGGTCCAAAGTGCTTTTCAAGTACCCCAAAATTCTCTTGAGCGCTCTCCAATCATGTTCATCAGGTTTGACTACTCTTCTACTCAAAATACCAATTGCAGAAGAGATGTCGAGCCTGGTACAGTTGGCGATATACATCAATTCACCAATCAATTTTCTATATTTCCCATTTGACGGTAAAAGTCTATTTTCTTTTATGTTTAAATATCCTACTTCCACATAGGAGTGGATACGCCCTTAGAACTGCTCATTCCATATTTTTCTAAAATTCTCAAAATTTTCAACTTCTGATGCAGTGTAGTATGTTCCCATCAATATCCTTTTCAATCTGAATTCCTAGATAATGAGTGGCATTTCACACAGATCCTTCAATTGAATATGTTCAGAAAGCTTTGACTTGACCTCGTTAATATAATCATTTGAGGTTGAACAAATAAAAAAATCAACTACATATATGAGCAAATATATCATTTCTCCAGATTTTCTATTAGTATAAAGACAGGGATCCGACTTTGCTTGAGAAAACTCTAAAGTCCTTAAAATTTCATTAATTTTCTGGTATCAGGATCTTGCTGATTGTTTTAGCCCATAAATTGATTTGTTAGGTTTACAAACTAGATTTTCCTTCCCTATATGAATATATCCCTCTGGTTGATCCATGTATATCTCTTCCATCAACTCACCATATAGGAAGGCCGTTTTAATGTCATAATGTCTAATGATTAATTTTTTAGATTCAGCGATAGAAAACATAGTTCTTAATGTAGTCAATTTTACCACAGGGGCAAAGGTTTCGTTGTAATTTTCACCATATTTTTTGATCAAAACCTTTAGCAACCAATCTTGCCTTAAACCTTTCAACATTTCCATCTTGATTGTATTTAGCTTTAAAAATCCATTTACATCCTATTGATTTCTTTCCAGGCGGGAGATCAGTCAAAGTCCACGTATCATTTTCTATAAGAGATTTCATATCTTCTTCTGAAGCCTTTAGCCATTCTTTTTTCTCGTATAAAGGAAGATTCTCTAATTCATTCCAATTTAGAGGTTCTCTAATAGATGCCTAATTTGCGTGAAGGCTGTATCTCTGTGAAGGTATTCCTTGGTTGATCTCTGAGATCTTCTCAATGTTGAAGCTGACACTGAAGGTTGTAGGTCATCTTCATGTACATCTTCATTTACATGATGATCATTAGTTTCCTCTATTTGTGGCTTATTGAAAAGGTTCAGGTCCACAATATTAAAGTCTTCATTTATATCTTTTACAGAATTTCTATCAAAGTTTTCAATAAATGCAACATTTCTGCTAATTGTTATTTTGTTGGTTTCGGGAAAGAGGATTCTGTAGGCTTTCGATCTTTGGGAGTATCCAACAAAGATGCCTTCCAAAGCATTTTGTTCAAATTTATTAATTATTCTTGTATTATTAACATAATATATCGATCCAAAGATTTTCAGATGATTTATATTTGGAGTTATACCATTCCACAATTCATATGGAGTTTTTGTGAGCTTTCTGGTAGGAAGTCTGTTTTGCAAATAATTAGCAGTTAAAATTGCCTCACCCCAATATTTAAAATCTAAGCCAGATTCATTTAGCATTGTCTTTGCCATTTCAACTAGAGATCTATTTTTTCTTTCAGCAACTCCATTCTGTTGTGGGCAATATGGTGCGGAAGTTTGATGGCAAATACCTTCATGTTTCAAAATTTCCTGCATAGAAGTTGATTGATATTCACCGCCATTATCTGACCTAAGTGTTTTAATTTTTGTTTTGAACTTGTTTTGTACAAAGGCTGAGTAGCCCTTTAATTTATTAAAAACTTCGTTCTTATTTTTCAAAAGAAAAAGAGTTGTGTATCTGGAAAAATCATCAATAAAGGTTTAAAAATATCTATTTTTCCCGGGAGTTATATCCTGCATAGGTCCGCATAAATCTATATGCACTAAATCTAAAGGTTTTGTAGATTCATATTGTGTTTCTTTTGGATACAGTTGTCTAGTTACAACAACAACAACAAAAGCCTTTATTTAGGGCATTCCGCCCCATACAGGATTCGCCGTATTTACACGTCAACAAGAGGAGAGGGAAGAGGAAACATTTACAAAAAAATAAAGTTTGTCTCACATTCGGTTACCTATTTACAGATAGGTCATCCTCCAGTATCCTTTGCCCTGCATTCTTTCTCATGCGTCCAGCTTCTGTGCAGAACTTAAAGTATCTAACAATCAGTAATTCATCATCCAGAGCTGAAGAGAGAAGTTGACATATGTGATGGTATCTAAATTGACCAGAGTTAGGGCTTGGGAAAATTTCAGTACGTTTTTCTGTTAAAAGAGGGCATTGGAAGAAATAGTGAACCAAATTATCATCCATGAGATCCTTACAGAGTAAACAGTTCCGGCCATTTTCTTTCCAGAAGTCTTTTCTTTCTTCCCTGAAAAATTGCCATAAAACTCTATGTTGTGCAACTAGTCTTTTGTTGGAAAGCGAGATATTTAATCGTAGGTACTCCTCTGCCATGAATGATTCACTCAAAAATTTGTAGTGAGCAAAGTGGGTTGAATAATTGATTTTCATCTGATCGTTTTGAATTAGTTGGTCTGTGGTGGTTCTAATTATGCCTGGCAGTTCTATCTGTATGGCTAAGTAGTCTTCGCAGCCCTTAAGAAAGGAATATCCCTTAGAGTCTAAAATTTTTTATTAAATTTTGAGTAAAACTGTTTTCTATTTCCTTTTTCGCGGTGACTTTCCAGAGATAGTTTAAGCAAGCATGTGGTAATCTGCTCGTCTCCATTTTTAAAATCCTGACCCAAAACTTTAATGTGAGTTTTACAGCATTAAGTTCAGTTGATATTCTTCCACATTCTCTTCTGAGGATATATCCTGGTGTGAAGTTTGGTAAGTCTAAGAGACGACGAAGAAATGCAGCTTGGGTATTATTGACCGTCTTCAGCTGGTTAATTGCCCACATTGGTGCCGCATATAGTAACGTAGGAAGAACAATAGTGTCAAGAAGTTTCATCACTGAGGTAAAGGACTTTATTCGCGCCTTTGTAAGGATTCTCCAAAGTGCATTAATTGCATCCAGTGCTTTGTTTCTAAAGTATTGGGAAGCATATTGGGTCGATATTTTTGTAGTCAGAGGGTAACCCAGATATGTATACTTAGCTACTATTGTCAGTGGTTGCTGACCCCAAAACCATGTCTCGGAACGAGCTGTCCTTCCACCGTTTCTAAACACCATTATTTTAGATTTATTTTGGTTTAACGTTAGGCAGTTCTCTTCTAAGTACTTTTTAAGTAAGTTAATCTTCAATTGCATTTTTTTTTTTCGATTCTCCTAAGATCACCATGTCGTCTGCATACAGTAAAAGGTGTATAGTTCCATAATTCTCAAGATTTATGCCTGGCAATTCTGATTCATCGAACAGGTGTACCAGATCGTTTAGGAAGAGAATGAATAAATAAGGTGACAAGGGCTCCCCCTGCAATACTCCCGCTTGTATTTTGATAGCCTCCGTGAAGGAACCCCGCCATCTGACTGTTGCCGTCATTTGAGTATAATAGTTCTTTATTAGTTTAATAAATCGACAGCTCAGACCATTTAATGCCAATTTTTTCCAAAGTAGATGGTGCGGCACAGTATCAAAGGCCTTCCTTAGGTCAATGAAGAAGGCATATAACTTTCCCCTTCTACGGCTAAGGGTCATTTGAATTGATGATACGAGCGTGAAAATGTGGTCCTGACAAGAGTAGCCTTTTCTAAAACCAGCCTGATTTTCTGCCAAAATTGACTTTCTCTCCATCCAATCATTCAATCTTGTCTTCAAGATAGATGTAAATAATTTCGATAGGTTAGAAATCAGGGATGTTCCTCTGTAATTTGACGGGTTGTCCGGATCTCCATTTTTAAATATTGGGTGGATTATAGTTTTTGTCCATTGTTGTGGAACTACGGTTGTCTAGTTAATTTGGAACTTATGCAAATTTCGCATATCAAATTTCCATTATCTTTACATGCCTTTATGCAAATTCCTCTTGCCATTTTATTCTTCATTTGAAATTCAATTGCATCTGATCCTCGATGACCTAATCTCTTGTGCCATATATGAATGCAATTTTTACATTCACCATCACTCACAAAATTTAAATTTTCTCCAGTGTTCAATAAATATATATTTGAGACGTTATTTCCCAAACCACATAATTCTCCATTTCTTTTGATATCGCAGATATTCCTTTTGAAATTAACTTTAAAATCCACTTGAGTTAACCTATTAACAGAGAGTAGATTTTCCTTCATTCCTGGCACATATAGGACGTTCTTTACCAAAATCTGCTTGGGACTTTCTTTAGGCAATACACAGGTGATGTAGCCTTCTGCAATTAATTTAGCATTCATGGATTTCCCATCTGGAAGAAATATTTTATCCTCTCTGTTTTTGGTATATTCTATTAAAAAATGACTTATCTCCAGTCATGTGGATTGACGCACCAGAATCAATACACCAGCCATTACTTGTATAATCTATTAAAGCATTAAAACAAAAGGTTGATTTAATATGAGGATCTTGTTCACGTGGCAGTTTATTCGCGGAAAAATATGAATAATATTTTTTTTCTTTTATTTTGATTTTCACGTTGATCAGCTTTAAATTTGAAACATTCCTTTTTGATATGACCCGGTTTTGAGCAATAATGACATATTATAGTTTGGCGTTTCTAATTCACACTTTTCATTGCTTGCTCACAATAACCTTGATTAAATGTACTTCTTTCTTTTCTGTGGTCATACTCATCTATTAATTTTCCTTTTACATAGTTTAAAGTTATTTCTATTTCTGGCCTAGCTTCTAGAGCTGTAATCAACGATTCATATTCTTCTGGTAATCCACACAGCAATATAGAAACTATGTGATTATCTTTAATTTTTTCACCAAGATCTGTAAGTTTTCAACAATTTCCATTGTATCTTCAATAAAGTCTTGCATGGTTGAGTTTGATTCAAGTTTCATTCTGTATAATTTTCTCAATATAAATAATTTATTCGACAAATTTGATCGTTCATATAAATTCTTTAAAGTATTCCAAATTTCACCAGCTGTCTCCTTATGTAAACCAGTTGGTTATCTTCAACTGAAAGACATATATTAGCCATAGCTTGATCGTTTTTGTTATTCCACTCATTTAATGCTGGACCATCGTTTTCAGGCTTAGGCGTATTTAGAATATCCCAAACGCCTTCTTTAATTAAAAGCATTTTCATTCTAAACTTCCAAATATCATAATTCGAGTTGTTTAACTTTGAAAACGTTATTCTGTCCATGGCTTATTTTAAAAGGTATAATCAAAATTCTTACCTGACGATGTTAAATATACTTTTTATTTATTTTTGATCCTCTTCAGTCTCATAATCTTTGTTATTTAATTAAAGTAAATTAGAAGGATGATTCCGTAACCAATTTAACTTTACCAATTATTTATTATTAATAGCAATTATACAAAACAAATCTTGGTATATATGTCTACATGAAAACAACAAAACAATAAAATATTTACATACAAGTTCCTTTTTCAAACTCAGTCTCATCTATAGCCATTGTTACTCTGTATTATTCCAACAAATAGATCATTCATTATGATGTCCCAAATTGTTGGAGATAAAGAGTCTTCCTTGCGGACATCCTTTACTTAGTTTTTTACTGAATTCCTTCGAAGAGTACCTAAATCTTATCTTTCAGTTAGTGAAGTAGGATTTCATGAGTTTTATAATTGGTGCTGGTATATTATCCTCATCGAATCTTTTTTTATCACCATTGGCCACCAGGTATTGTCAAAAGCTCCACTAATATCGATTGCAATTATAACCATATATTCCTTGGCTTTGTGTTCTTTTTCTTTATTTCGACTTAGAGCACTATGTCCCCCTAGGGACAGTTTCACTTTAAACATAAACAAAAATTTTGAAAGAAAAGAAAGAAAGATATTTAAATATGTACAGAATTAGTATGAAGTTAGTTAGATGAAAAGATAAAAAATATATATCAGCACATATACTCGTATGTACAAAGGGTTGGTATGCAAATTTAGTTAAATGAAATCAAATTGTAAAGTATTGTGTGTATTCGAGAAAAGCAATTTACAGATTTAAAAAAAAAGTTTTAAGGAATATTTTTGAATAAAAATATGCTAGATATTAGAGAATTATTCAATTAAAACAATACTAAAAAGAATTAATTTCTAAATAAAAGCGTTCCAATAGAATTTAGTATTTTTTTTATAAAATTCAAAATAAATCTGCAAAATGAGTTGAATTTTATATATTTGTCTTTTGTTGAAATTAGATCAAACGGGTTTGATACATTTAGTCATTGTTTATTCTATACTCTTGGAAGACGGGGCAATTTAGCAGCAGATGAATAGAAGTCTGTTCCTCACATCCACAGAAGCATCTTGAATCTTGCGCTGCTTTGATGAATATTAAAAAGCTTCTAAAATTTCCGTGAATTGTAATAAATTGAGAGTTGTGGAAATTTGCCCGAAAATATTTCGGAATATTAGCGGGAAAGAAACTTTGAAATGTTTGGTTAGTATTTTTCTTCAATAGTGTAATTTTATATTTTATAAAATTTTCAAGTATGTCTGGAATATCCAAGTCATATCGCTGTTGGTCCTCAATCGATAAATTATTCAGATCATATTTTATATTTCTGGATTCCATATAATCCGTAATCAAAGGAATATTTGCTAGGGTATGCACACAACTATATCTAGTTGTTTTATAAGTTTGTGTACACCATAATAATATTTGATATTGAAGTGAATTAAATTTGTGTATATAGTTTTTACTTATATATTTATACCAGACCTCAGTTCCATAAGTGAGTATCGATCTAAAGATTGTTTTGTATAAAATGAGTCTTTTCTTGGTGCTTAGTCCCCAAGATTTGCCACATATCGAAAAAATTATTTTTTTGTCTTTGAGTTCTATTTAGTATATTGTTCAAATGAGGATTAAAATTTAATTTATTATTCCTTCTATGGTTGGCAAAGGTAATTCCCAAAATTTTTATTTCTTGAACAGGCGTAATAATATTATTTTTTAATTTACTTTCAAATTTATCTATGTTATGAAAATGTAAAATACTAGTTTTATCAATACTTTTTTATTTTTAGTTTGTTTTCTGTACACCAGTCGTCAACTTTTTCCAAAATACGCTCAATTGAATTTTTGAGGGTTGCTAAATCTGTGTTCCAGCATATTATTGTGACATCATCGGCATAGCAAATTATTTCTGAATTTGGTAGTTGTATTTTGGTTAACATATCATTTATAAATATCATCCAAAGCAATGGAGACAATGGTCCACCTTGTGGGCAACCTTTTGATAATGTTTTAGATATTTTTCTGCTACTATAATTAAAAATTATTTTCCAATTTTTCAAAAGGGATTGTAAAATTTTGAGCAGGTCAGCAGGTATATTATCTTCATCAATTCTTTTGATCAAAGCTGGCCACCATGTATTGTCAAAGGCTGTGTTCAAAAGTGTTGTGTTTTAACTTTAAAAGCACACAAAAAATATAATATACTTGAATTTGTTTATTCAAGTATCAAAAACAAAGCTTTATATATAGAACAAATAATAATGAAAAAGAAGAAAAAAACATTTTAGGAAAAAGGGCAAAAACAAAACAAAAGTACTGGTCATAAAGAAACATTTAAAATCACAGATTAATATCTTGAACACTTCCCCTTAATCAGATTTCAAATGTCCCTTATACCCAGTAGATATCTCAGCATTTGGAAACGCGGCTTAGGGAGCCCTTTGGTCATAATGTCAGCAACTTGTTCTTTTCCAGAAATATGTTCTACATTGAAAATACCTTCTTGATACTTTTCTCTCACAAAATAGTGTCTTACTTCTATATGTTTGGTTCTCTTATGAAATTCAGGATTTTTGATCAATTTAATTGTACTTGCATTATCAACTTTTATAATTGGTTGTTCTTTTAGTGGAGAAATTTCACTGAAAAGTCTATTTAACCAAATGACTTCCTTTGCAGTATTGCTTGCTGCCACGAGTTCGGCCTCAGTTGTTGACAAAGATACTGATCTTTGTTTTTGGCTAAGCCAAGAAATAGAACCACCAGCCAGTTTACACACAACTCCACTGGTAGATCTTCTATTTTCTGGGTCTCCAGCAAAATCTGCATCACTGAAAGATTCCAAAACTCCTACTTTATGACCCTTTTGGTACATAATTCCATATTCAGTTGTTCCTACTAGATATTTGAAGATTCGTTTAACTGCTTCCCAGTCATATTTTGTTGGTGCTGCAAGTTTTTGCGAAACTTTATTCAGTGCAAAAGTGATATCGGGTCTTGTTAAGCAGGTCAGATGCATCAGACTACCAATCGCTTCACCAGGAACAGTAGAATTATCAGTTGGTGTTCCCACTTTATTAGCTTGAGACATATTGAATTTCTCAAGAATTCTTTTTATATATGCCTTTTGATTTATAAAGATTGACCCATCCGGTTGCCGCTCTATCTCAATACCCAAAAAGTAATTTAATGGTTCACTTGTAATCTTAAATGAAAACATTAGTTCATCAAGAAATTCTTTGATTTCCTGTTCATTTGTACCAGCAATGATTCCATCATCAACATATATGGCAATAAGGAGTAGATGATCATTTGTTTTTCTGAAGAATAAACAGGGGTCAGCTGTACTTTCCTTCAGACATCTTTCTTTCATGAAGTTGACCATTTTCTGATTCCAGCATCTTGGCGACTGTTTAAGTCCATAGAGACTTTTCTTCAATTTCCATACAAGATCTGTTCCATTGTTGAATCCTTCAGGTTGTTTGATATAAATTTGATCTTGTAAGTCTCCATATAGAAAGGCTGTCTTTATGTCAAACTGTACCAATTTTAAGTCTTCATTAGCAGCAATTGCTAAAAGAGTTCTTATGGTGTCATGTCTTGCCACAGGACTAAATGTTTCTTCATAATCTATACCCTTCTTTTGTACAAACCCTTTTGCCACCAGTCTTGCCTTATATCTTGTAATCTCTCCTTTAGAATTCAATTTGGTCTTTAATACCCATTTACAATCAATTGGTTTTTGGCCAGTGTAATGTATATTAAACTTTTAGTTTGGCAACGCCAACTATTTATCATCATCACTGAATAGCATTCAGAATTTGCATGTAACTTAAGAAATAAACAATAAGTTTTGTTTACTGCGTCTTATTAAATTTCCATAGACTATAAAGAATATTAAAGTGTAAACGAATAACATAACATGGTGGCAGCGGTAAGTCTATCGTTTTAAAATATAAAAATATAGGTATAATAACTATTTTAACTTTTTTTATATTTTGCTTTCTCATAAATTATAAAAGATAATTATGAATAATTTACCACCGCCTTCTGCGTTTACAATAGATCAAAATGATCCTAATAAATGTCCAAAATGGCGTAAAAAATTCGAAAACTACATCATAGCAAGTGATCTTGATTAAAAAAACTATACAACAACAAAGGGCGATTCTATTACACATTATTGGCGATTCAGCGCTTGAAATATATAATACATTTGGTTTTGAAGAGAATGCGCAAAGCCCTACTATCAAAGATATTCTAGATAAATATGATCAAGATTTTAGACCATTTAAAAACACCATATATAAAAGATACATTTTCTTTACTTGTGAACAAAAGCTAAATCAAACTTTTGACGATTTTGTCACAGAAATTAAAAGTAAGGCTGAAGACTGTGAATTCGAAAATATTAAAGATTCTCTTATTAGAGACAGAATTGTTCTGGGTTGTAGGGATACAACACTTAGAGAAAAATATTTACAGAACCCCGATTTGACACTGTCATTGGCTATTAATCAAGGTCAGGCGGCTGAGGCATCGCAAAAACAATTAAGAAACATTGAAAAAGATTCAATTGATGCTATAAGGAAAAACTTTAATGAAAGATATAAACCTACCACCTCTTTGAAGAATAGCTACACAAGTAACCCAGTTAGAGCCAATTTTAATAAATCGATCAGGTGCTCAAAATGCAACATGGCTCATGACTTTGGAAAGTGCCCTGCATATGGAAAAGAATGTTACAAGTGCAGACAGCCAAACCACTTTGCAAATTGCTGCAAAAATAGAGCAGTTAGGTGTATACAAGAAATTGAGGAAGAAAAAGATAACCTACTGATTATAGACTCAATCATGGTCGGCCAAGTGTTAAGGAAACCGTGGAAGGAACTAATTTACATACAAGGACATCCTGTTGATATTAAACTTGATACAGGAGCAGATGTAAATATTCTGCCGGAAAGGCTAATTAAAGAATGGCCTAATATGCCATTGCTGGAAACAGCAGATTGCAAAATATATACTTATACAGGGCAACGAATCCCAGTAGTAGGAAAATGCCAGCTAGATTGTAAGACGAAATACGCTGGCAGAAAAGTTACATTTTTGATTGTTAACAACTCAGCAGTTCCTATACTAGGTCTGGATGAGTGTGTGAAATTAAATTTAGTAAAAAGAGTGGAAACAATAAATGATATCAGCGTTACTCTTACAGGACTCTTGGACGAATATAAAGATGTTTTCAAAGGAAATGGCCATTTGAGTTATATGTATGACATAAAAATATCGGACAAGGCGGAGCCTAAATAAGTCCAGCCAGAAGACTACCCAGAGCATTGCTTCAACCAGTAAAGGAAGAACTGTTTAAAATGGAAGAAGACGGGATTATCGAAAAAATAGAAGAACCGACGGTATGGGCGCACCCAATGGTAGTGGTAAAGAAACCATCGGGCAAATATCGGATATGTATTGACCCAAGGGAACTGAATAAATGGGTCTTGAGGGAGAATTACACCTTACCTGCACCTGAAAACATTTTGGCAGAAATACCTATGGCTAAATTTTATTCTGTATTAGATGCGAAATCTGCATTTTGGCAAGTGCCGCTAAGTGAAAATACATCTAAATATTTGGTGATGAGTACACCATTTGGGCGTTATCGATTCTTGAGGCTACCTTTTGGAATTTCCAGTGCACCTGAAATTTTTCAAAAAATTATGCACAAGATTTTTTGTGATATCCCTAACGTGGTCTGCTATATAGATGATCTTCTAATATGGGGTAATTCAATTGTGAAGATCATAACTCTACTCTAAAAAAGGTTTTGGATTTGGCCAGAGAAAGTAGACTGAAGCTTACATTAAATAAACTCCAAATGGCCACAGGGGTAGTTAAATTTTTAGGTCATACCATCTCACAGGAAGGAATTTTACCTGATCAAGATAAAGTTAGAGCCATTCAAAATATGCAAATACCTAAAAATAAGCAAGAATTGCAAAGGATACTTGGGACTGTAACTTATCTAGCCAAATTCATACCGGACTTATCATCAAATACTTCTAATATGAGAAACCTGCTTAAAAAGGATATAATCTGGAATTGGAATATTGCAGCAGATCAAGAGCTGAATTTTATCAAAACTCTCCTAACTAGTCCACCAGTATTGAGACACTTTGATCCTAATGAACCACTAGAACTTTTTGCTGATGCAAGCAAAGATGGGTTGGGTGCTATACTAATGCAAAAAGAAAAACCTTTATCTTATGCATTTGCATCTCTCACTTCTCCGCAAAAACATTACTCCCAAATTGAAAAATAATTATTGGCTCTATATTTTGGATGTAAAAGGTTCCATTATTTCCTTTATGGTAGAAAATTTACTGCATATACAGATCATAAACCCTTGGTTTCTTTATTGAAGAAAAACTTTGATCAAATGTCACCTAGACTCCAAAGGTTGTCATTGTATTTATTAAATTATCAATTTGAATTGAAGTTCATCCCAGGAAAGAGTATGATACCTGCTGATACCCTTTCCAGACATTTCTTGCCCCAGGAACAAATGGAAGATAAAGAATTAGACTTATGTACTCAAACGTTTGTTTTAAATGTTGAGATCAAAGACCAGAGATTAACGAGACTACAGGAGGATACGTTAAATGATAAAGAATGCTGTTTGCTAAAGCAATATATTTTAACAGGTTGGCCTTTACACAAAAAGAACTTGCCTTCCAACCTCAAACCTTATTGGGAATTCAAAGAAGAACTTCATGAATGGCAAAACTTGATTTGCAGAGGTAATAAACTTCTAATACCAAAAACCCAAAGAGGCGATATTTTAAAGATACTCCATGCTTCACATCAAGGTATAAATAATACAATTGCATTAGCCAAAGGATTCATTTACTGGCCTGGAATTAATAAAGAAATTGAAGAAATAATCAATAACTGTTCAATTTGTCAACAAACATCAAGAGCAAATCTTAAAGAACCTATGCTTCCACACCAAGCACCTGAATATCCATGGCAAAAGGTAGGGATCGACATTTTTCAAATAGAAAGCTCAAAATATCTCTTAATAGTGGACTACTTCAGCAAATACCCAGAAATATATCAACTCCAAGATATGACAACAGACACCATAATAAGGAGACTAAAGAGAACTTTCTCGAATTTTGGAATTCCTGAAACTTTGGTGAGTGATAATGGGCCTCCATTCTTTTCAAAAGAGTTCCAGAACTTTACTAGAACTTGGAATATAGTCCATGTAACATCTAGTCCTTACCATGCACAGAGTAACGGGATGGTAGAACGAACAGTTCAAACTTTAAAGAAATTGATAAAGAGATGTGAGGAAGAAAGTACAGACCCCTACTTAGCTCTTCTCAACTTACGAAACACACCACACAATAATTTGCCATCACCTGCACAAATTCTGATGTCAAGGAAATTAAGGTCTATAATACCCTCGAAGACATCCCAGTTCGTGCCCTCTATGATTAACAATGAGGCGATCCAGAAACAGCTAGTGGATAATCAAGTTAAAATGAAAAACTATTACGATAGACACACTAGACCGGCAGACCCATTATCTATCAATGATAGAGTTTGGTTTCGAAAAGATAAAAGATGGATCCCAGGCCAGCTAAAAAACCAAGCCAATGAACCCCGATCCTTCTACGTGAAAGACCAAGAAGGAAATGAATATAGAAGAAATAGTATCCACATCCGCGAGGATAAGCGGAGTGAAACAACCCACACAGATTGGGAGAAGCCACTAGAACTGAACCAGGAACAAGCTGATTTGCAGGACCTGGAGGAAACCCCATCACAGCCTACATCTTCTGGACAACTCTCTTCTCCTGGATCCCCGGAGAACGTGACCACCACAGGACCCCCAGAGAGCTGTACCAATGGTTCCCCAGGGAACCTGATCACCACCAGATCTGGTAGGGTGGTTCGACCCCCACGCAGATTGAACCTTTGATGGTTAAAGAGGGGACATGTAATGTATATTAAACTTTTAGTTTGGCAACGCCAACTATTTATCATCATCACTGAATAGCATTCAGAATTTGCATGTAACTTAAGAAATAAACAATAAGTTTTGTTTACTGCGTCTTATTAAATTTCCATAGACTATAAAGAATATTAAAGTGTAAACGAATAACATAACAGCCAGGTGGTAATGTTGTGCATTCGTATACATCATTTTCCGTTAAAGAATTCATTTCTTCATTCATTGCTTCTTTCCAAAATTGTGCATTTGGAGAATCCATTGCTTCTTTGTATGTCTTGGGTTCAAGACCTTCTGCAATATTTATTTCACACACAGCATCAATATGCCTTTGAGGTTTTGATATATTTGATCGATCTCTTAGATTGTATACGTCTGATGTTTGAACATTGCTTTCAATTTTCTCAATATCTTGAGTATCATTTTGTTCATCAATCTGATTACTTGAAAGAGTTCCTTATTTCTCTTTTCAATATCAAGGCTAAATGTTGGTATAGTTTCCTTGAATATTACATCCCTACTTGTGACAACTTTGTTTGAGTTCGGCATCCAGATTCGATACCCATCCTTGTTACTGCAATAACCAACTAAAATACCTTTTTCGCTTTTGGCATCTAATTTTCTTCTCTTTTCATCAGGCACATGAACAAAACATTCAGTTCCGAATATTCGAAGATGATCAACTGCCGGTTTTTTATCAAACCATAGTTCATAAGGTGTCTTTCCCTCAATTTGTGTTGGTCCTGTTCTATTCAAAACATATGTAGCAGTGTTAACTGCCTCTGCCCACAGCTTTAGGCTCATATTTTTGGCATATATCATTGAACGAGCTGCTTCTATTAAAGTCCTGTTTTCTCTTTCCGCTGAACCATTCTGTTGTGGAGTATATGGCATTGTGATACTATGATTAATACCATACTTGTTTGTAATTTTTGAGGTTTCTTTATTTACAAACTCCTTTCCTCCATCTGTGAGAATTTCTTTCACTATATGTCCAGTAGTCTTTGTTTCCAAGAGAAATTGTTCTAGCTTTTCAATGACTTGTGACTTTTATTTTAGGAAATACACTGATCGGTATTTTGTAAAATCATCTTTGAAACACACAAAGTATCTCATCCCTCCTTTCGAAACCTCCTGCATAGGGCCACATACATCTACATGAATTAAGTTTCCAGGTTGGGTAGAAGCATATTGTTCTCTTGATCCAAAACTCAGTCTATGTTGTTTGCCATAAATGCATGCCTCGCAAGGTTCATTGTCCATGACTGCATCTATTCCTTGTTCTTTAAGCCATTTTTGAACATGTCTTTTATTTTGATGTCCAAATCTTTCATGCCATAGTTGTAGCATATTGACATTTTGGGTTTTGGCTAAATTTACTTCTGCAGCATTTTCAGGTTTAATACTTGTTATTAACATACCATACAAGCCTCCTGGTAGTCTTTTTCCTTCTACAATAACTTCTCCAGTTGTTGTCTTAAAAAGTTTACAACCTTTTTTATCCATTTTCATTTCAAACCCTTTATACAATGTGGACTGTAATGACATCACATTACGACTGAAATTGGGAACATACCATACATCAGTTAGGTAGTGAGTTTGCCATTTACCTTTTACACAAGTTTCAATTGTTATAGTTCCACTTCCATAAGCTATCAATTTTTCATTACTTCCAACTTTAACAGTCTGTTGGGTAGGAAAATCCTTATAAGAAGTATAAAAACTTGAATTTCTTGTAATGTGGTTAGTAGCTCCTGAGTCACCAATCCAAATGTCTTCATCTTGTTCATTGAATCTTTCACTGATTAAAATTTCACTTAAAATTTTGAATTAAGTTTTAATTTAGTTTCATCCTTTTCTTTATCCTTTAGTTTCTTCTGTTTTTGCATACCTACAATCTTTGGCCAAGTGTCCTTTTCTATGACAAAAGTAACATTCTCTTGTTTCTCTTGTTTTCTGAAAATTTTCATTACTTTTGGTAACTTTTCCTTTCATATTTTGCTTATTTTCATATGCATTTGCCATTAGTGCTGTCGAACTTGATGTGCTGCATTCATCTCGCTGTTGAATTCTTATTTCGAGTAGCCGAAGCCTTTGTGTGAGATTGTCTACAGAACGTTCTTCTTTAGACACTGATTCCCAAACACTTTTAAAATCAAAATATTAATCAGGCAAGGTGTTTATGATTCTGCACATCAGCATGGATTCTGGCAATTTCAAATGTTCTTGTTTAGTAAGTTCATTTTGCATATCATTCCATAAACTTTCTAATTTTGAAATGTGCTTTGAAATATCATCTGTAGGATCCCTCTTAAAATTAAAGAATTGATTATAGAGCATGTCTAATCTTTGACCAGAGCTTTGCTCATAGACACTTAACAATTTGTCCCACATATCTTTAGCACTTGAGCAGGGAATGATTAGTTGACTTACATCAGGCATCACACTTGTTGTAAATAACAATTGGGATATTGCATCTTCACTTTCCCATTTTACATATGCCTCTTTTTCTTCATTTGTTTCTTGTTTTATTGGCTTCTATATGTTCCATCAACAACGCCTATTACTTTGTTTATTGTTAAAAGCAATTTTATATTTTTCTTATATTCTGGCCAGTTTATTAATCCTTCCAATTTGGGAATATTCATACCCATTTTAATATTATCCATTCCAGCCATTACTAATATAAATTTTAACGTGATAAACAAAATATAATCTTTTTAGGCTTACCGTTGCTTCGTTTTTGTTATATTTCGCAGTGAATGCGTGGTTGGGTCCATAACCTGTTGTGTTTCAACTTTAAAAGCACACAAAAAATATAATAAACTTGAATTTGTTTATTCAAGTATCAAAAACAAAGCTTTACATATAGAACAAATAATAATGAAGAAGAAGAAAAAAACATTTTAGGAAAAAGGGCAAAAACAAAACAAAAGTACTGGTCAAAAAGAAACATTTAAAATCACAGATTAATATCTTCAACAAAAAGCAATGTGAATTATATCAGTTAATGCAGTTATGGTTGATCGAGATTTTGTAAAACCATGTTGACGATTAGTCAATAGCTTCATTTCCTATTAGTATTTAATAATTTTGTTGTTTATTATTCTTTCTAAATTTTTCGAAATATTTGAATTTAGACATAGAGGTCTAGAACAGCTATAATCTTTGTAATCTGATTTACCAGGCTTTGGAATAATCAACGTCTCTGCTCTTTTCCATTCATCAGGAAAGTAATTTATATTCAGACACTTCTGATATATTTTAGTTAATAGTGGCACCACGAATTGTTTTGCGTGTATTATCATATTATCATAAATGTTATCTATTCCTGGAGATTTCTTTGGATTCAATTTATCAGTAATAGCGTTTACATCATTGATTGTGATTATTGGTTTTGCTGTGTTCGAAAGTTTTAATGCATATTTCCTTATATTTGTATATCACCACCTGTGTTGTCATCAGGAAATAGAGTCGCTATTAATTCGTCAGTTTTCTCTTGTTGTTCTTGATATGTGTATTTTTCTAATATTTATAGTTGTTTATTCGAGATACCTCTATTTTTTTAAATATATATTTTGTAAAAGTTCCCATAAGGATTGGTCGAATTATTTTCTTCTAGGAAAGGCCCTCCAAGATATTCTTTTGACCTTTTTAATCTTTAGCATATATTTATTTCTTGTTCTTTTAAATAATTTTATTTAATACCCTGAAGAATTTCGAGTTTGGTAGTAAAGATTTCTTATATAGTGAAAGTAGGTTTTTAAAATCTCCAGTTCTGTATTCCACCAGTTAACTGCACCACATTTTGGAGTTACATTATATTTTAGTTTCAGTGTGGAATAGGCAGATTCAATTATAATCTCTGAAAGTTCTTTTATTATTTGATCAACTTTTTCTGGTGTGGATATATTAACCGATAAGCTTTCAATCTTTTTCTTGTCAGCATCATTCGCATTCTGTGTAAATCTTGGCCAATCTGCTCTTTTCTCATTTAATTTTCATGTTGATTGTACAGTTGTGGTTGAAAATTGTTCAGTCATACACACATCAAATATTATCAGAGCGTGATCAGATATTTGGGATATTTGTTGTGTACGCCATTTTTTTTATAGTTGTAAGAACTTTTTTTATTTGTCAATGTCAAATCAATTACACTAGCATTCCTGCATGTTGGTGTTTTATCATTGTGTATAATTAGATATATTCCTATAAAATAATGAAACATATAAATACAGGGTGATCCAAAAGTCCCGCACTATTTTAAAAATTAATAACTCCGCGAATATTTGCGCTAGAGCAATGCGGTAAACACCATTGTGTTCAGGATGCAATGGGATTTTTTATGGCAAATAATGAAAAATTCGAAATTGATTTTAGTTACAATTTTATTCGCCAGATGGCGCACTACCTGAATAAGAGATTCAGCGGCCAAATTGTTTGATAAATTGAAAAATATAACTGATCGACGCGTTTTTTTCCTTTTTGAATACCAGGAAAGAACCCTAATAATATCAAATAACAAATTAATAAAACACCACTTCGCCAAAAGTATGAAGAATTGGTTAACGATTTTTAAATACAATCAGAGATATGTAAAATAGGTAAATGCAAATTAAAACATGTAGCAAAAAAAAATGATATTTTAGATACGGTTTGTTTCCGAAGATAATAAATTTCTAATATTTTTAATTCAACTCTCTCTCATACTGTACACAATTTTAAAAAATGTGTTCCCTCAAATAAAAATATTTTTAAATCGACCTTTTGCGTTGAAAAACGTGTTAGTATAATCATTTTGTATTATTTTTTTTGCACAAAATTTCTAAAGTTATTGGTGTACAGAAAATTTTCCTTATGCTATTTCTTCTAATGGGCGAAAAGCGAAAAACTAAACATAAGGGGAAAAATTGTGCGTACCAGTGTTATTCGAAAAGTTATAACACTCTGGTTTGCACGACATAATATGTGAGCAAATGACAAACAAAAAATTACTGTTCACAAAAAAAAAAAAGTCAAGATGTGAGGACAGCATTTATTATCCCCATATCCCAACACAAAGAGCTGCAAAATATTGGTAGATAATATAATACATAGCAGCTTATATAACACATGAGGTAACTGCCTTCTCTCTTGTATTAGGTCACAATTCTTGCTCAATGTAGCACCCTTCATTCTCAATCACCGCCTGCAGACGATAAATGACAGAATGGACAGCATTAAATAACATATCTGTTGAAATTGATAAAACGTGCCATCTGATAGAAGCCTTCAACATGGCCAATATGGTAGGCCAGCATCGATAAACACACGATTTAATGTACCCCCATAAACAAAAATCGCAAGGCGTCAAGTCTGGTGATCTTGGAGGCCACTGGTATATGGCGACTTATCCCACGAATTTCACCGAACGTATCCTTCAGCAATTGTTTGGCACCGCGAGAGATATGAGGAGGTCCTCCAACATTCATGAATGTTATTTCGCTTAGTGCTTTTTCCCTGTAATATGGGAATACCCTTTTCTCTCAAAAGTTGAACATAACGTTCACCAGTTACAAAAACGGTTTTAAAAGTTCTTCCATTGATTTTTCAAAGAAAAATGGCCCAATAATAAAAGAAGAAGTGAACCCACACAAAATTGTAACTCTAGGCTGATAAAGTGGCATTTCTTTCAAATTCCTAGGGTTTTCTGTTGCCCAAAAGCGGCTGTTTTGAATGTTAAATTCTCCATTTAGAGAAAAGTGAGCATCATCTGTCCACAGAACATTCGACAGCCAGTTTTCATCACTATCAATTTGCCGGAAAACCCATGCAGCGAATTATTGACGCATCTCAAAATCGCCAACTTTCAGCTCGTTATATCTTTGAATTTTGTATGGGTACACACAATAGAGACATTAAGTGAAGCCTCTTCGGATATCACAATCATACACGGCGATTTTAACGCCAAAAGTTCAACTTGGGGATCATCTGTCCAGGATAACAAAGGTCACCGACCTCGACCTTACACAATTAAATAAGGGAGAGAACACCAATCTATTCAAGTCCACAGGCACAGAATCCGCAATAGACATCACAGCGATAAATTTCAACATCGCACCCACAACACAATGGAAAATCCTGAGAGGTGCAATCAGTGACCATGGACGAATTTTAACAACCCTAAACCTCAAAATTGAAAATGTCCAATAGAATAAAAGAACATGGAAATTTAGGAAAGCTGACTTGAAAAAATTCACAGAAAAGCTTGAAGAACTGTGCAACGAAAAATTGAATTACAGAATACTTGAGAAAAACTTGGAAAACTTCTCTTCGAATATATTAAAAGCTGCAAAAGCATCGATACCTAGAAGGAGACGTTAGACCTGTGGATACCTTACTGGAAGGACCACAACATCGAGGCAATGATTGCAGAGAGAGACAATATCAATGAACTTCTTTAAAAAAATAAAACAGAAGAAAAGAGAAAGGAACACATTGAAATTAGTCACAAAATAGAACAAGAAATTTGGATATGCAAACAAGAAAAATGGCAGATTTCTGCGAAAAAATGGATCCAAGAAAGGACAGCCAACACTGGAATATGATTAGAGTGTTAGAAAACAATCAAAACCAACACCAATCCTCCAATACTCTAACCGATATGAATAGAACAGCAAGAAAACGAGAACAGATGGCTGACATAATTGCTGAATATCTTTCAAGCACTTCCATACTCAACTATACGAATGAAGACAGGACTCTAAAAATAATATAAACCAGTTTGTTAAACAAGCAAGAAACTTCCATCAACAAGATATTTTCTCGAAAGACTTCACATTGAATGAGCTAAACTCATCAATAAAAAAATCCAAGAGGTCACCAAGAGATAATCTAATGTTTGGTTAAATGATTAAACACTTTGAAGACAAAGCTAATAAACAACTCCTGCGAATACTAAACATTTCATGGTAAACTGGTAAACTACCAAAGAATTGGAAGATATCAATTACTGTGCCAATACTGAAACCAAACAAAGATGCCAAGGAATCGAAGAACTATCGGCCAATTGCCCTCACCAGCATACTTTGTAAAATAATTATCCACTCTAGGCTCATAGTCTGGCTCACTAACAATAATAAAATAAACTTCTACCAAACTGCCTATAGATCCCAGCACTGTACGACTGATCAACTGTTCTACTTCTGTCAATCAATAATAGATTCTTTCCAGGAAAAACCGCCAAAGAAGACCACGGCTATAATCCTTGATATGACCTCAGCTTTTGATCGAGTATGGAGGGAGAAATTACGTGAAAAGCTGCACAACATCGGAGTAAGAGAAAAACCTTAATCTGGATTGCAGACTTCTTAAGGGGAAGAAGGTTAAAGGTTCGGGTCAATGGAGAATTTTTAAAGGAAGGAAGAACATGGGCTGGTGTAACTCAGGGATCTGTGCTCAGTCCTCTACTCTATCTGCTATATATTAACGACATCCATCCTTACCTCACTGAAGACACAGAGGTTGCCTGTTATGCAGATGATATAGCCATACGGCACACAAGTAGCAGCATAGAAAATTCGTAAAAAATACTGAACACATCAATGAGAGGACTGGAGAAGTGGGCAATGGAACTCCAAATGACCATAAACCCAATAAAACCAAACCTATGCGTCTTCTCCACTCACAGGGAAAAAGGCATAAATATAACCACAAAATAAGCATAAACAAACAAATAATTGATAAAATTAGAAATCCAAAATACCTAGGTGTGATACTGCAGTCCTGGATCTTTCCAGTTGGTCTCGAGGACCACGCCATCACCATCTCCTAAGCGGCGAAGTCCGCGATCTACGTTTTCATCGTAGATCGCAAAATGCGTGGTGTTGCTGGAGACCCACTGGCAATTCTCAACCAAACTCTGCAGCGCTGGCAGAGGCGCCATATTCATTGTACATAGTGTATATTATGCATATTATCTTTTTTAAATATAGCTACCAGAAAACTAAACATTCTGATGTGGCTATGTGAAACAAATTGGGAGGAAAAACCCAGAATTCTCAGAACAACATATATCACCTTAATAAGGCCGATAATGGAATATGCAACACCGGTTTGGGCTCCCTCAAGCTCATCACTAAAAGTAAGACTAGACAGTGTTCAAGCAAAAGCGGCCAAAATAATCACTGGTGCTGTTTCATCCACCAACAATGAGAAAATTCAGAGAGAATGTGTTCTAGACCTTCTCGCTCGAAAGCAGAAGATAAAATAAAAACAACTTGGATCGGCACTTCGGAAACGAGGAACCAGAGGACGAGATCTCTCTGAACACTTGTGGTTTGGTGGATCCGCACTTTTCTGAGAATGAGGTGAAACTGACGGCTTTCAAGTTCGGGAAAAGGAAATCTCCTGGTCCCGAAGGGATCGATAACACGGTCGTGAAAGCCCTGTTACGAATGCACCCATCACTTCTTGCCAGGTTTTTCAATAGGTGTCTGGACACTGGTACTTTTCCTGAGGCATGGAAGGTTGCTCGAGTAGTGCTTCTCGAAAAGTCTGGTAGAAAGGGTAATTCTCCTAATGATTATCGTCCGCTTTCTTTACTAGTGTGTCTAGGTATGGTCCTGGATAGCCTACTAGCTCAGCGACTGAAGCACTGGCTAGAGAGTAATGAGCTCCTTTCCTCTTTCCAACATGGTTTTAGGGAAGGGAACTCCACAACCACAGCTCTGAACGAGGTGTTAGAGGGGGTTGAGATGGGCTTGAATAAGGGTGCTTGGGTTCTTTTCGTGGCCCTGGACATTGATGGCGCGTTCAACTCCATGAGCTGGAACAAGCTGATGAGAAATTTGATGGACATGGGTTGTCCTGATAATTTGTGCAGCTTGGTTCGGGACTTCCTGAGGGATAGACGGATTAGCCTCAGTTTTGGTGGGCGGAAGTTGGAAAGAAACTGTGCTAGGGGTTGCCCCCAGGGCTCTTGCTGCGGACCTATTCTGTGAAATATCCTGGTAAACACCGTTTTCCAGGAGGAGCTCCTTGAGGGAGCCAGGCTGGTTCTCTATGCTGACGACCAGTTCCTCATCATTGAGGCTGCTTCAAGAGCGAAAGCTGAGAAGTGTGTTGAAGCTTCTCTCCAAATCCTCTCGAATTGGGCCCATGACTCTGGCCTTAAGTTCAATGTCTCCAAAACTAAAGCCCTCAGCTTTAAACCTAGGGACATAAGAACTAAAAGGAAAGGGATCAAATGGGAGCACAAGCCGGCTATCCGGATGAAAGGACGGAGGGTAGTCATGGGGGTGGTCATTGATGACAAGATGGGTTGGCAATACCAGGCGGAGGAGATGGTGGCGAGAGGCAGGGAGGCGTTGTTCAGGCCTGTCCTGGTTGGCTCTCAACAGGGGGGGGAAAGAAGGGTACTATTTTTAACAACCTCTGCCTCTCCTGTGTCGAGCCAATCCTGCTATAACAGGGATCAGAAGGTGGCAAAAACTCTAGAGAGCGTGCAGAGGACAGCGGCACTCAGAATCACAGGGGGATATCGCACTACCAGCAGTGAGGCCTTTTTGGTACTCGCTGTGCTTATTTCCCTGGGATTGAAACTAGAGGAGGAGACCATCTGACAGAAGATCTGGGAGAACAGGGAAGATGCCCTGGGACTTGAAGCGGGTGCCCTGGAATGGAAGAGAACCCAAGGAAGCCTCCGCAGTGGTTGCCAAAGTGGAATTGGAGTCCTGAAGGGCCGACAGGAATTGTCACGGAGGTTTTCACTGATGGTAGTAAGTCTGGAACCAATACTGGAGCTGAAGTAGTGATTTTCACTAATGGAGAGCTGATCTTCCAAGAAAGCTTAACACTCAGAGTGGACGAATTGGTCTTTTCAGCCGAGCTGGTTGCGATCAGGGTAGCCCTCAGAGTGTGTGCCGAGAAAAACTTCAGCCCGGACCGCCTCTATTCAGATTGTATGTCGGCCCTCGTCGCCATTAATCTGGTGAAAGGGCAACTCGCGCATCAAATAATCCAGGAGCTGGAGATGACAACGCAGGCTCCGGAGCTCTATTGGGTTAGGAGACACAGCCTCATCGAAGGTAATGAGTTCGCAGACAGGCTCACTAAGGCAAGATGCTTTAGAGATAGATCACTGAGGACCCCAGTGACCAAGAAAGAAGTTTATAGGAGGATCAGGGGGCACGTCCAGGACTTATGGTTGGACAGATGGAGGAGCAGTGTGAAGGGGAGAGAGGTATATTCAATTGGGTAACAACACCCAAGTACCTCTGTAAGGTAATGTCCCACAAATTCATTAGGGTAGTTCGGGACATGGGCCCTTTCCCAGGAGTCTCCACAGATTTAAAATTAAGAGAAACCCTGATTGCGTCTATGAAGAAAGGGATGTGGATGCACGCCACTACGTCTTGGATTGTCCAAGGGTAGTGGGTGTGCAGGAAGAGAGAAGGAGGGCGAGGGGCGCGATCGAGAGTAAACTGCTGAGAAACCACAGCAAGCTTCTTGAGAAAGCCCACGACGTGGCAGCTGAGCTTTTCCTCAGCTGTTAGTGAACAGAGTCGACCGGGGGCCGCCTCCCCGCGGTCCCTGCTGGACACAGTAGATAGTGACCTCTTTTGTTGTGATTAAAGGCTACCGGTATAGAAATCCTTCCAGACACGTTATCTGGGAGGTGGTGTTTTCCAGGTACAATGTCCAAGCACTAGCTTGGATATCGTTACTTGGCTTATGAGTTGAACAGAATAGCAGCGAAGTGCATGCTTCGGATGCCGGCTTGTGGACCGAAAGGTCTGGGTGGCCGTCTGCTCCTAGGGTGTACCAACTGTGCTTAGGTGGAATCCTCCAGTTCTTGTTTATTTTTGTTTTGGCTACTGTTTCTATTTCTTTAAAAGTAAGTTTATTTTTCTGTAGCAAGGTTTCTTTTGTGCCTTTTTTCGCTAGCGCATTAGCAGCTTCATTGCCTTCAATGCTAACATGTAAGGGTATCCATTGAAGGTGAATTTTTGAGGTATTGAGAGTTTTTGGAGATAACCAATTATGTTCCTGCTTACTTTGTCTCTAAGTTCCCTTGTGTGACTCAAGTGTTGTATTGCACTTCTACTATCAGTAAGAATCCATATATCGTGATGCTTAGTGTTTCTGATGGATTTTAAGGCTTCATAGATGGCTATAAGTTCTGATCTGAAGACTGAGCAAAAATCTGGGTTTCTTCTGTTTATTTTCTCATTGCCATTTGTGGTTTTAATGAGACAGCCACTGTCAGTGTGTCCCAACTCGTCTCTGCTACCATCGGTATAGATAGTTATTGCATTTTTAGGAATGTTATTAATTATTTCTAATGATAATTGTTTTAAGTATTCTGAATTTTGGTATTGTTTGTTGGTGGGTTCATTTAAAGTGGCATTAAAAATAACATTTTGTTAGTGATTCGCATGAGGATATTTTTTTCTGCAAAATAATATTTTTCCACTTTATATTTTAAAAATCCATTTCTTTAGGCCAGGTGGAGAAGGCCTTCTTTTTTGAGTCTTATATTGGATTCCCAATTAAGTATGCAATTGGAAGTTCTGTGTTTGTTTTCATAACTCTTGATTTTGTTTATATATTTTGGCAGATTGAAGCTTCTTCTACCCTTTAAGGGCATAATGTCTGCCTCGTAAAGTACAATATTATTATGGCAGGTATTTCGAAGACCTGTAATAATTCTAGCTGCATTTAGTTGTATCCTTTCCAGTGATTTTAGATTTGTTTCAGATGCTGTACCATAGATTTGATATCCATATTCCAAGATAGGTCTCATTAGAGATGTGTAAGTTAATTTTAGTGTTGTTGCTTCAGCTCCCCACTCTTCCTGAAATATATTTCAAGATTTTTAGTCGGTCTCTTCCTTTTCTAACAACTCCTTCAATATGTTTACTGGAGTTAATTTCTGGATCCAGGGTGTAGCCAAGATATTTAGGATGTTTATTATATTGCAATTGTTGTTCTTCCAGAAAAATATTTGGTCTTATTTTGTATAGTTTCTTATCGGTAGTAAAAAGACAGGTTTCAGATTTTTGGGGGTTAAATTCTAATTTATGTTTATTAGCAAATTTTTCTAGGTGGAGAAGAGTCTTGTTCAAATCTCTTTCAGCTTTTTTCCAGTTAGTGTTGCTGCTCCATAGAATAATGTCATCAGCGAAAAGTCCAATATGGGTTTTATGAGAAAAAATTCTTCTATGCCTGCAATAAATTGGGTGAAGAGATTTGGGCTAAGGACTGATCCTTGTGGTAATCCTTGATACAATTTGAAGGTTTTAGATAAAGTGCCATTATATTTGACCCTGATGCATCTATTTTTAAGGGAATCATTTATCCAAGTGATAGCTTTTCCATCAATTTTGAAATGTTTGTATAATTTTGTAATTAACTTGTTTTTCCATACCTTATCAAAAGCTTGTGTAAGGTCTAAAAAGCAGCTATTGTGTGGTTAGTTGGTTTTCTGTTTTGTGCATCCTTTACCTTTTGTGTGAAAAATAAGGGTTGGTCTATTGTCCCATGTCCTTTCCTAAATCCATATTGTTCTTCTGGTCAGAGATTTCTTGTGTCGGGGTGGTAGGTGAGTCGTCTGAGTATAATTTTTCCATTAATTTTCAGCAAATACTTATGAGAGAGATAGGTCGGTAGTTTTTTTGGGTCATCAGCAGATTTGTAAAGTTTTTAAATGGGAATTATTGTTGCATTTTTACAGTCTTGAAGCAATTTTCCAGTTTTCCAGGAGTTATTGAAAATATTAAGAAGTATTTCTTTGCCAAATTTGCCCAAGTTTGATATCATTCGGCCATGGATTCCATCTGGCCCAGGAGTCTTGTTTAGGTCAGTGTTTTCTAATGCATAAGCTAGCTCTTTCATATTTTTTTTAATGGAAAATATTATGAGTGCTGGTGACATTTTTACACTCATGAATAATCCTTTGGGCCTTTGTTTCAACCTTGATTTTACTACTTATTTGATATGAATTACCTAAAAGATTGGCAACAATTTTGTCAATAGTTGCTGGTGTACCATCTGTATTCTTAATCATATTAGTTTTTTCAGTTTGTGACTGGGATCTATCAATTTGTTTTGCCAAATTCCAAAGTTTTGTATTTGGGTTTCTTGGGTTCAGGTTTTCACAAATTTGTTTCCATTTTTCCCTTTTCACATTTACGTATATTCTTTTTATTTTTGCATTCACAATGTTCAGTTCAGTTCTACAATTTGTTTGGTTTTGGGTGCTCTTTTTTTGTAGTTCATTTCTTTTAGTTATAAGTGTTTGAATATTTTTGCCTGGTGTGTATAATTTGGAATCCATTTCTCAATATTACCTCTTGGTATTGAAACTGTAGCTGCTTTAATAATGGTGTTTTCGAAAGATATCCAATTAGCCTTTTTGAAGTTCCAGAATTTTTTTTTAATTGAGCTGGTTTTGGTCTTGGTGCTAATTTCTATCAAATTAGGCAAATGATCACTTCCAATACTTTTTAATATTTGCTATTTGCATTTGTGGAAAATGTCAGGATAGTAAAAACTTATATCAAGGGCTTGTGCAGTATTATAGCTGTAGGAATGATGGGTAGGATTCCCATCATTTAAGCACATGATGGCATTGTCGTCAAATATGTTTGAAAGTATTTTGCCTCTTGGGTTTGGCGTGGAACATCCCCATAGTTGATGTTTGGCATTAAGGTCACCTACAATAAGAGTTGTCTTTAAGAAATTGAGCCATTGTTCCATCGTCAATAAGTGTATTGTTTGGAGGGTGATACATATTGTATATGTTGATGGCTTTGTTTTGATTGAGGTAGACTTTGATATCTTGGGCTTCGAGGTCTAATGTGTTTGAAATATTAACGGCTATGTCCTCATAGTACAAATTCTTGATTATAAAAGCTAGGCCACCCCCTTCAACAGCATATACAGATGGATCTTCAGACCTTACCCTGAGTTATGGAGGGGCCGGAATTAACATAATACTGCAAGATGGAACGCACATCAAAATCAAAGAAGGAGGACAGATTTCGTCAAACTTCACTTGTGAAATGACAGCTATCTGGAAAGCCCTTGATGTATGCCTTAACCAACCATCCCTGCATCAAGCAGAAGGAAATTTAATATACAGTGACTCCATATCCGCTCTAGAAGCAATTCAGAAGGGCAATACTAAAATCACACAGAAAATACACTCGTTACTTACCCAACTGGAACCATTGGAGAATAACTGCATTCTACAATGGATCCCTGCCCATGCTGGGATCGGGGGTAATGAAATGGCATTTGAATTGGCAAAGGAAGCCAGAAAGTTGAGCCAAAGGAAAGAACAAATGTCATTATTTGACGCTGATTTTTTGTCAAAATACAAGATAATTAAACAATAAATAAGAAAAGATCAAAATGCGAAATAAACTCTGAGAGAAAAATGACAAAAACTATAACAACACTTAGAACAAAACACTATAAAGGAATAACAATACATCCAGATGGCACAATAACCTATAGGGCATGCAACAATTGTCCTGGTGTGGAACTTACACCTACCCACATATTCTCATAGCCAGCAATGGCCGCAGCCTTGCAGAAAATTGACATAGACCCAGAGCAGCAGCTTTACACACCCAAGATAGTGGACATTGCTGCTGCTGTGATGGAGATGCATGGAGACATCTGAGGCTTTTTATTGGACACGACAACAACAACGGCATTCCAGAGTAAAATAAATTATCAGAGATAGATACATATTTTTCAAATGAATTAAAATAAATATAATCGATACTGAGAGAGAGTTGAATTAAAAATATTAGAAATTTATTATCTTCGGAAACAAACCGTGTCTAAAATATCAATTTTTTTTGCTACATGTTTAATTTGCATTTACCTATTTTACATATCTCTGATTGTATTTAAAAATTGTTAACCAATTCTTCATACTTTTTGAGAAGCGGTGTTTTATTAATTTGTTATTTGATGTTATTAGGGTTCTTTCCTGGTATTCAAAAAGGAAAAATACGTGTCGATCAGTTATATTTTTCAATTTATCAAACAATTTGGCCGCTGAATCTCTGATTCTGGTAGTGCGCCATCTGGCGAATAAAATTGTAACTAAAATCAATTTCGAATTTTTCATTATTTGCCATAAAAAATCCCATTGCATCCTGAACACAATGGTGTTTACCGCATTGCTCTAGCGCAAATATTCGCGGAGTTATTAATTTTTAAAATAGTGCGGGACTTTTGGATGACCCTGTATTTGATGAGACAATCTTACCACTCTCTCTTTCCTGTTTCATTTGCACGTTTCCACTTTTCTGCATCAACAGCTTTGTGTTCTTCACTATTATTTATTCAGGGCCTTTTCATTTTCTATTTTTCACAGCCGCTAAAATTTTCCATTAAATAATTATGAGATCAAGAGCCAGAACTTTATTATGTGTAACGAAAAAAAAAAGGTTTAACAATAGATATCTTTCTATATATAAATAGGATTTTCATAAGCAAGGACTATAGCCCTAAAATCCGAGATCAAAGACGAATTTTGAATGCCAAAAGGAAAGAACTGTCAGAGAGGGGTACTAGAGGGAAACTGAGGGATAATAGGCTGCTTGTAAATGGTGTCAGTTACCAGATTAAAAACGGCCAGGTAGTTAATGCCACCGGAATATCCATATAGCAAACACCTGAAAATTTGAATATTGGGCTGCACGCAAATAGAACTGGTAACTATATATTGTTGCACCAGGTTGCGGCTTGGCAGACTCTTCAACCTTGATCCTCTCCTGTGCTGGGTCTTGCATCTTACCAGAGCGTGTTTCAACCATCCTACAAATTTATATAAGCGAATAATGAGATAACACTACTTTAAGTAGCCTCCAGAATCCTTTATTTATTTCTCACCTCAAAGAGAGCGGTGAAGTCACACAGTGTACCTAAATACAAATGATGATTCTATAATACATATATTCTGTTTATAATACATATATTCTGTTTAATAAAATAGATAAATATAAATTATAAATTTGAATTTAATATATATAAAAAATAATATTACAAATTAAAATAAAATAGGTTCATTAGCCATGATGCAACACTTCCCCCCTCTCCAGAGGTCGTCACGTCCTCGTGAGTTACCTCATCAATTCTCTCAAAATAGGGTTTGAGTCTTGAGACATGGACAATCAATGGGTCTTGGCCAGGATTATCTTTCGGCTCACATTTTCCGATTTTCCTGACTGGTGTCCAAACTGCCACTAAATGTCCCGGTTCTTAGATTTTCTCATTCTGTTTTTTGTCATAGTTTCTTTTAATTCTTTCCTGAGTCTTCTCTGTGTTGTTAATGACTACCTGTCTAGTCCTTGCTATTTTATCTAAGTAATTTTCTATATATTCGTCGTAATCATCCATGTTACTGTCAATTGGGATATTCTCGTCGTCTAAGAGGGACATGGGTTCCCTCCAAAACAACAGGAAAAATGGAGAGTAGCCTGTGGTTTCTTGAATCGTGGTATTATACGGGTGGGTTATAAAAGGGAGGATTTCGTCCCAGTTCTTCTGGTCTGTGTTCACATACATGCTGATCATATTGATTAAAGTTCTATTTAGCCGTTCCGTTAGTCCGTTAGTCTGGGGGTGGTAGCTCGTTGTGAAGCAGCGTTTAACTTTGCACATTTTCATTACCTCCTTCATCAAATTGCTAGTGAATTGTGAACCTCTATAGCTAATAAGAAATTTTGGGGCCCCGTGACGTAAAATAATATGTTCGATTAAAAATGTAGAGACTTCTTTCACGGTTGCTTCTGATACTGCCTTTGTTTCAGCATACTTGGTATAATAATCAGTCAACACAATTATCCACTTCCTTCTTCTTTTCGTTGATGGCAAGGGGCCAACAAAGTCAATTCCGATTCTTTCAAAAGGGTAGTTATCTGGGGGAATAGGTTGTAAAAGTCCAGTAGGCAAGTGATTTGAACCTTTCCGACTTTGGCAAAGATGGCACGTCTTTACAAATTCTGAAACATCTTTCAACATGAAAGGCCAATAGTATTTATTCTTCAATCGGTAAGTGGTTCTGGCGACGCCCAGATGGCCATTCAGCATATGATTGTGGTATTCACTCATGATTTCCTTCCTTCTCTTCTTTGGCACTACCAGCAACCATGCCCTACCTTCAGGATTTTATTTTTCTTGTATAGACCCCCATTTTCTTCTTTAAAGTTCTGTGTAATTGAACGCTTGTGTCCACTAAGGTTCTCCTTAATATTCTCAATAAAATCATCCTTTTCGTCTATTATTTGATTCAGAAATAGTCTTTCATAATCTTCGTCCCATTCGTTTTCCGGTAAGGGTCCTCTAGATAGACCATCAGCGTCCAGATGTTTTTTACCCGATTTGTGTATAATTTCAAAATTATATTCCTGAATCTTCAGTGCCCATCGTGCTAATCGGCCGGTCGGATCTTTCAGATTCTTAAGCCAGCATAGTGCATGATGATCAGTTACGATTGTGAAGTGGCTTCCATATAGGTAGGGTCGTAACTTGGACATTGACCACACATCAGCTAGACATTCTTTTTCGGTAGTCGAATAATTTTGCTCAGTGTTCGACTTAAATATGAGATCACCTTTTCTTTATCACCGAACTTTTGGACTAATGTTGCATCCAAGCCGATGTTAGATGCGTTAGTATGAATGTAAATAGTTGCATTCGGATCAAAGTGCTCTAATATTGGGGGATTTATTAAGGGTTACATTACTTTACTTAAGGGTTTGAAATGCTTTTCTTGATTTTCTGTCCAGGTAAAAGGTACATTCTTTTTTATAAGACTGGTTAATGGATCGGCAATTTTCGAAAAACCTTTGATAAATTTTCTATAATATGAACACATTCCTAAAACTGATTGAACTTCTTTTATCTTTTTGGGTCGAGGAAAATCTCTAATAGCCTTGATATTATGCTCCGCTGGTTTTATACCATGTTGATTAGTTATATGGCCAAGAATCTCCAGTTCTTCGAAAGCAAATTGGCATTTTTTGTTGTTCAATTTTAAATTAGCCTCGCGAAAACATCTTAAAACAGCTTCTATTCTTTTGAGATGTGTTGAAAAATCCGAGCTATATATGATTACGTCATCTAGAGAACATAAGCAAATTTACCATCTAAGATTACCAAGCATATTTTCCATGTTCCTCTCAAATGTAGCAGGGGCATTGCATAGTCCAATGGGCATTACGTTGAACTCATATAGGCCATGTGCTATAGTGAAGGCTGTCTTTTCCTTATCTTTCTCCTCAACCTCTACTTGCCAATATCCTGATTTAAGGTCAATTGCTGAAAGGTATTTGGATCCTTGTAGTGTGTCCAATACTTCATCAATTCTGGGAATTGGGTAAACATCCTTCACTGTTACATCATTCAATTTTCTGTAGTCAACGCAAAATCTGTACTTACCATCTCGCTTCTTGACCAAGATTACAGGGAAAGACCATGGGCTCGAGGATGGTCTAATTATGCCGTCTCTGAGCATTTCAACAATTTGCTCTTTTATGATTTCTCGCTCTTTCGCGCTCACCCTATATGGCTTGTGTTTGATCGGTTTCGCGCCTTCACAACTCACAATTTTTTCAGCTCTAGCGGACCACAATCAACCTTTGATTTTAAGTCAAGTCAGATCACCTACTGTTGATACAACAATTCTACTTATAGCATGGTTCTCCATCTCACCCCTTTCACAATCATATTAATGAACAACTTTTTCTTCAACAACTTTTCAACCCAATAACCCTACAATTGTGACAAAGCACTGTAACCTTATACAGGATCACAGGTGAAACATTGCCTAGGAAGACGCTCAAGTCAATATCCTCGCTTTGCACCTGGACCTAAGTATTTGATTGCATGTGTAATACTTACAATTGCTTATTCTTCAACCCCTAACCCTTTCCAACGCCCGCCAACAATCTCTTAGAACATCATTTTATTTTTTTATCATCATTATTTTTAAGCAAACAAAGGTTTTATCTACATTTCTCTTTTATAATGAATATCATAACTTTTAAATTAAACATAAGTTTTATTTTTTTATAATTTTCAGATATATCCAAACAAACATCTTGTTATAGCCCTTTTTAACCCTCACAGTTTAAATTAATTAAAATAAATTTTAATTACTTACCTGTGTTAGAGAGGCTTTACCCGTTTAAACCCGGATAAACCCTTTCACTCCCGGGGCTCATCTATGGTAATTTAAGCCAACAACCCTATATTGTATATGTTGCGTCTACGTCCTTTATACTCGTCGCCACTGTTGCGTCTCTACTCTACACCAGGTTACCGAGATCCACTAGGTCTGTGATAAAATCTTTATTCGCTCATAACACTAATATGACTGACTATTTACAATTTAATGATACATATATATACATAAAAATAATTAACATAATAACAACAAACAAACACTATGCAAAACCTTATTTGCATATCTCTACAATTTATCTAAAACATAACTATTGTTATGCAAAACACCACATCTTCTCACCCCCAATTTGTTACACCATCTTTAAAGTATTCGGGGAGACTCCGGTTTCTTATTGGTCTACTTGGCCCAGGTGTTTCCTCCAGCCTTGGTGGGTCCCTCCTGATCGGCATAGTATCCAGGAAGCTCCTGTTGTCCGCATTGGAAGCTGGTCTCGGGGCACCGAGGCGAAAAATGGGAAGTCCACGCCGGGGTTGCCGTACACGCTCAGCCCGTCACCCTCACTGTACATGCCCTCCCCAACGTTCATGTAACCCGCGCCCATTCCATTAGCTCCGCTCATCATTCCATTGGCGGTTCCATTCATAGCCGCGGCCATTCCATTACCGTTCATCGCAGCGGCCATACCATTTCCATTCATTACCTCATTGATTTGACATACACTGTCGCCATAACTTATCCATTCAAGACCAATTCCAATCTGGTCAAAAGCCTCCCTTCCAATCAGATTTGGGCCCGGACCTTCGATCACAAGAAATTCCAATGTGATACTTCTTTTGTTTACTTTTACGTCGGCTTTTATTTTACCCAGAATCGATAACCTCTGCCTGTTCCATTGCACCAACTTGGTATAATCCTTCTCTATTCTAGGCCTTTCTGAATTCACCCAAGTTTCAATATATGTCTTCTCAGAAATAATATTTTTTCTTGTTCCTGTGTCAATGAGCATATTCATATCTCGACCGCTAGTCCGTACTTTTACCATATAATTCCGCATGTTACTGGTGTCCTTCACTTGATTTATATTAAAAAGGCCATAAATTGCCTCTGCCTCCTCATCTATCGAGCAGTTATTATTACGATCGCTCCTCCAGTTCCCGTTCTTACAGACCCTAGATATATGCCCTAACTTCTGGCATTTAAAACATCTTTTCTCTTTAAAAAAACATTTCTCTTCTCTGTGATTTGTGTATCCACAGCGGAAACATTTAAGAATCCTCTCATTCCTCCGTCTCACCTTAACAGCTCTTCCCATTACATTAATTTCTTCCTGAGGTTTTCCGTCTTTAATTTCTGCAACGTTCCTTACCGCAGCCTCATGTGCCAATGCCATCTCTTGAGCCACTTTAAATGTTAGCATACTGTTCATTAACAGCATTGATTGTATCTCTTCGCTTAGAATGCCGCATACTAGGGCATCACGCAACCTATCTTCCACATCAGGGAATTCACACTTCTCGGCAATTTTCTTTAGAGCTGTTATAAATACAGATATTGTTTCATTTGGCATTTGAAGCCTTTTCGCAAATTTAAAACGCTGCACTATTATATTTGGCGTTGGATCAAAATATTTTTTAATCCCTGCTACTATCTCTTCCCATTCTGTTTCCAATGGATTCTTGGGAGAGGTCAACGTCCGTATTATATTATACGTTTCTCTTCCGCACAGCGAGAAAAATGTTGCCTTCTTTTTAACGATCTTCACTATATCATTCGCTATGCAATAGGATTCAAAACGTTCTAAATAGCTTGAGATTTCATTTCCATTGTTCGGGTTGAACTGTTCAATATTCATCATTGTTCGCTTACTTTCATTCACTCGTATTTGCTCTCTTCAATAGTCACAGTCACTGTTGCGTATAGGTTCTTTATACTCGTCGCCACTGTTGCGTCTACGTCCTTTATACTCGTCGCCACTGTTGCGTCTCTACTCTACACCAGGTTACCGAGATCCACTAGGTCTGTGATAAAATCTTTATTCGCTCATAACACTAATCTGACTGACTATTTACAATTTAATGATACATATATATACATAAAAATAATTAACATAATAACAACAAACAAACACTATGCAAAACCTTATTTGCATATCTCTACAATTTATCTAAAACATAACTATTGTTATGCAAAACACCACAGTATAATACTTATAACAAGATTGTCATGTTGTATATAGAAACACATCTATAAATAATTATACGCATGATTGACATGTGTCATTGCATCACCATATGTAATGTACTTTGTACAAACTGAGGATGAATAAATAAAACCATGTAATAGATTAAGAGCTGAGCTAAGCAAGAGATCGAGAGAGAAATAGAAATCAACCCTAAAGAGAATTTGGCGAGTCGTTGCCATCAAGGTCAAAGGGTGCAGGATGTAGCAGACGTTCAAAGTCTAAATTCTCAGACATCTCCCCCCCCCCCCCCCTCCTCGGGAATGGTATATAAAAAACATCGGTTTTAGCCCAACTCAGACAGACACTTCACCGTCGGCGTGAGCCCTTGTTGGTCTTAGCCAGGTCCACCTCATCGACCATGTAAAACAGTAAGAAATATTCTAACTCCATCTTGCCCTTAGCTCGACTCCTATCTGTTCATGGAACTTTCCTACTACAAGTTGAAATTCAACATGCATGTCAAAATATCATAAAGAAAGTAAAAATCGCAAAAATAACATTATCAAGTCTGTTCAACTATAGAAGCAAATTAATTGTCTACAAAACAAAAGTTTACTCTATAAAGAAGTTGTATCCTCCCGATAGTAACATACGCACTCCCAGTTTGGTGCAAATATATATTACAACCACAGACAAAAATAGAATAAACGCATTCATGAGAATCTGCCTTCGGACAAGTATAGGAGCTTCATTCAACCTATCAAACAAGATACTGGAGGAGGACTTGAACCAACCCGATCTAGAAGATATGTACCAAACTTCAAATGCAAAATTCAAATAATCCAATCATACAAGATATTCTACAAAATAAAGGAGATATAAATCCCCGATTCCGACGACCCGGCCCTGACGCTTAGTTAAGAGCTCATCGCCCAACAGCTGCCCTCCTGCAAGGTCCGGGGGGACCACCTCTACTCCACCAACTCGCCATGTGTAAATAGCCAGGACAAGGTGACTCGCGAGCTGTGCTCGAATGTAACACCTGTAAATTGAGACGAAATAAATAAAAATGTATATTTATATACGTTTATAAATCTATATATAGGTGGATTGGATGTTTTCTAGAATCGTTTTAACAAATGTTGGTTCGGCAAACTTTTACTCAGGTAAAAACCGAGCGAAGCCGGGCAAATTCGCTAAATACAGTTATTTACAAATTTTCGTTTGTGGCAAGATACTATTCCTTCAACTTCAAATTACCAAGTGGACTAATAAATAATGATTTTATTCAACTTATCGAGTATTGGACTGGGAAAAAATTTCTAATTATCGAGAGTATAGACAAGTGCAGAATCAGTAGGGATTGGATGTTTGCTAGAATCGTTTTAACAAATGTTCGTTAGGCGAACTTTTACTTGTGTAAAAACCGGGCGAAGCCGGGAACATATATATATATATATATATGTCCAGAAGCATAAGGCGCCTCTCCCGTCAAAATAAACGTCAACATCTGACGCCATCTATTGACCGTCGCCGCAACTAGCGGCCTCGGGTCGGTGACAAAGCCACAACACCAGCTTTGGCAAACTGAGAAGCGTCCACCTAGAGACCATGGTTTCGGGCTATTGGCCCTCGTCATTCTAGGGCGGACTTTATTCCATGAGATCCCACACGGGATCTAATGGAATCTTCACAATCTACCAAAGAGGTGTTTTTGACGGGAGAGGCGCCTTATGCTTCTATGGATCAATTTCCTTCCGGCAAATTTTCCATATATATATGTTTGTCGGCTATGCACGCCCTCAATATGTAACTATTCCGCTGAAATTTGAACAGGACAGAGTTAAATCTGGAAGAGTTTTTTTTGCACTTTTATCAGAGAAAAAATATTATTAACCAAGTAAGTACTGAGCAAAAATATTTTTTTAGTCAGAAATGATGACGACAATATTGCCATAAACAAAATTCTTTAGGAGAATATTCAATAAAGTAGACCACGGGCGAAGCCAGATAATAATTATTAGTAGGCAGGAACAAAAATCTACCAGCGAAACATTCACTCGAGCAGAAGACACACGAAGCCAGGTCATCTATATATATATAAAATATCATTTCTCGGCCTTTTGGCTAAGATCATGTAGTATATCTCTAGATATTTTATTTATATATATCTTTTTAAAAATCTATTCAGTAGAGAGAGTGATTATGTTTGCTCGAAAAATATATCTACTTATATATTTGCCTTATTCTGTCTGTTTGTTTGTCTGAAGCTCACGGATGGGAATTTTCATAACCATCGGTGGTTCAGTGGTAGAATGCTCGCCTGCCACGCGGGCGGCCCGGGTTCGATTCCCGGCCGATGCATTTTTTTTTACAATTTTTAAAACTCATTTATATATTATACAAGAATGACATCCACGGCGCCAATTTATGATTGTAACGAATAGTATTTGAATAAAAGCATTTAATCGGGTAAAACCCGGGCGTTGCCCAGGTCATTCGTATATAATAATTGTATAAACGAATGCAAGACAAAATCACCGCGAATGTTTCTTTTTTTAAGGCAATTTCTTTTTAAGGCAATTATCGTTATTTATCGTTAATTTTTGTTTCGATTTTATTGAAAAAAAAAAACGATATGGTGCCTTTAAAAAATGATCTTTATTACTATGCAGTTTTCTATTTAGTCAATATACCTAAGTTCATGTTGCAAATGTAATTATCTCTATCGATTTAGTAGGTGAAATGCAAAAAAAAAATCGACATGATGAAATCTTTATGAAAATTCACATTTTTATTTTTATATTTTCAAGACACACACAGTTTGGGGCGGGACGTTTCACAAGAGAGACATCCACGGCGCCAATTTATAATTGTAACGAATAGTATTTTAATTAAAACATTTTAAAGACACACAGTTTGGAACGGGACGTTTCACAAGAGTGACATCCATGGCGCCAATTTATAATTGTAACGAATAGTATTTGAATTAAAACGTTTTTAAAATATATGCGCACTCGGGCAAAACCCGGGCGTTGCCCGGGCCATTCGTCTAGTTTTATATATTATATAATTATATAATGTAATGAATATTATTATCATTATTATCATATTATTCTATGATTTAGAAAATTATTATCAATAATTGTTGTTTCATTCGGATGAACCCGGCGAAGCCGGGTACACATCCGCTAGAAACTTATATATCTGATCTAATTGAATATTATAATAATTCTTCACTTACAGGATTCTATCTTCCAGACTTCGGCTACTTACTGATGTATGCAGATGACATAGCAATAATAGGAGAGAGAATCAAAAATAAATTTGCAAAGCAAAATCAATTTACTTAGTACTTATCTGAAGGAAAATAAATTAGTTTTAAATTAAAAAAGTAAAAAATAATGGTGTTCAGAAATGGTGGAAAACCAACAAGAAATGAAAACTGGTTCTGGGGAGGCATTCCGTTGACTGTCACCCCTAGAATAACATATCTGGGATTCCCCTACACAAACACACACAGTACCAGACAAGCTGCGCTAGTTTTCAAAGCAAAGGCATATACCGCACTAAACTCAACCATTGGTTTTCTAAAAAGAGAAAAAATCGATTCGATAGAAGTTGCATTCAAACTATTTGAATCTTCGATAAAATCAGTTCTTTTCTACGCGGCCCCAGTGTGGGCATGCGATAATGGGGAAATTATAGAGCAACTTCAAACCTCATTTATAAAAATATTTCTTGATTTACCTAGATATATCCCGGGGCACATACTAAGATTGGAAACTGGAAGAATCTCACTTACTGCTACCGCCACAAAATTAACATTCAAATACTACATGAGAATACTGGAAATGGACGATTACAGACTACCAAAATTATGCTGGAACAGACTGAAAGAAGTACATCAAATGTAAAAAAAAAAAACTCTATAGGAGTATACGAAACCGTTAATGATATAATCAACTGTTGTGGTCAGTCATGGCTGAACCTCCCACCGAACTATGATACAATTAAAAAAGAACTTCCTAAGATTATGAAAACAAAAATAGAACAGCTTATTCAACAAGACTTCGCTAGACTCGACAATACGATTTTTTTTTTCAAACTATAAACTTCTGTAATTCATTTATGCCAGAACGATACTTGTCATGGAATCTGTCATCGAAGATAATAGCCTTCATTGCATGGACTAGAATTACTTCAACTCTAGAAAGAGAAAGTCATATTCTCATCATCAAAAAGGAAAACATTCACTGCAGGATTTGTGGAAATATGATATCTGATGAAATCTCCAACTATATCATAGAATGCATATATTTAGGTGAAGATAGAGAAAAAACTTTTAAAAACACCTTCTGGAGATCTAGCAACCCACTGAAGACGCTGAGAACTATTTCAGAAAAGAAAAATATAGCAATAGAACTCTATAATTTCTACAGATCAATTGTAAATAGATTCACACACAAAATAGGTAGTGAGGAAAGTTCTAGAACAGATGTGTAAATAAATCCCTTTTCAAAAAAAGGCTCACTTGCACGTGGGGAAAGGAAGGAAAAATTACTGTATTATTTTGTTGTTGTATGGCGAATCCATACAGGGCAATGGGCCCTAATAAAAGCCTTTTTGTTGTTGTTGTTATTAATTCCTCATCATTAGACATCATAACTCTGAAGAATTTGTATGATACGTCTGGGTTCTGCTCGAGTGGATGTTTGCCCAAAATATAGTTTCATGATATGTCAATCGTTGTTGTATAGAATTAATATTCTTAACTAGCTGAATAGCACGAGGCAATCCACGGGATTTACTGGGATTTACTCAAATGCATTTTTATTCAAGTGTATATGTATAAAATGAAATGATATGTTTAAAATAAAATGTTCAAAATTATTTATCGTGACCCATGCTTGTTATCCTTAGTAAATGTTGCCCGATAAATAGTGCTTCATCAAATAGTATTTATTATTTTTCCATTGCAGTAAGGGCAGTAGAAATTGTTTAATATCAAAAAGAATCCTACGCCTTTAAAATAGTTTTGAATTTTGATAACAGATGGCGCGCTAGTGCATCATATTGTATCTTATTATTCCTCTAAAATGAAATGATTTAAAAAAATAAAATTTGAAATAAAACAAAATGAGCTTAATAATAATAAAATCAATTGGAACCTTCATGACCAATGATCAAATTGATTATGATATAATTATAATATATAACATTAGTTAAAGAAAAATTTGCCTAAAACATTCACTAGGGGAGAAACTGGGAAGCCGGTCATGTAGAGTCAGTATATAATAAATATGATATTATTACAATATCAAAATATGAAAAAAGGTTTGTTTATTGTCAAATTTCATTCCTTAGATAGCTTATACAAGGTGCGGCAGCTATTTGAGAACAAAATGATTATCATGGGTAAAATGAATAGACAAAGGAAAAAGAGCATATTTACATATTAAAATTTTAAATAGATGAACCCATTCCTAAAAGACGACATCATTTAATGAACCCGCCATCAGCGGCAATAACAGCTTCGATACGCTGTCGAAACCGACTTCTTTGCATAAATCGGCCACCAAATTCCAATTGTTGGGACACCTCGTGACCATAATATGCCAAAATAACCCAGAACCCCACCTAACCTAACCATATCCCACCTTTGTCCATCTAAGCCACAAACCTCTGGTGATTGCGAGGTGTCGAGATGGAGCCTGAAGCCACCTTTAGCCTTGGCAGCACTGAGCCAGAGACTGAAATCCCCTTCCTGTAGTCAAGCCACCTGACCTGTGGTGAATGACCTGGCCCCACCAACACCAAGCTAGTCTGAGATGGACTCAGACACCCCTTCCTGGTGGTCAAGTCACCTGACCTGTGGTGGATGACCTGGCCCCACCAACATCAAGCTAGTCTGAGATGAACTCAGACACCCCTTCCTGGTGGTCGAGCCACATGTCCGATGATGGCTGACTTGACCACAAGCCAGTCCAAGATGGACTCAGACACCCCTTCCCTGTAGTCAAGCCACCGACCTATGGTGCTTGACCTGACTCCACCATCTTCATGCAGAACACCAGCTCCACCATGAGCCCTGAACCTTTCCCAAGCTGACCCCAAGATGCCCAGAATCAACAATAATAATTTTTCGTTTTCTCTTTAATAATAATTATATTTTAAAATTATTTTTAATTTAATATTTTGTTTCTTTCTTATTTTTTTGTGAATGTTTCTTTAACAATTTTATATTTAATTTATTTTTATCATTTTTTAAGATGCCTTTTTTTATTTTTTTATTTTTCATAGAGAAAGAGGGATGATAGCCTTGGGGGGTGAGTTCAGCAACACTGGGGCAAGGGAAGCGGGATATTTTCATTCTTGGATATTGGACATTTTTGATATTTACATTCGGATATTTACTTTTTTTTTCTTAACAAAAATTAGATTTTTTTTTCTTGAGAAGCAAAAAAGACTTGGAGTTGCGGAGGGCGGAGGCCGCTGGCTGCGGCCTTACCTCCCCCTTTTTCCGAATCGTGGACTTGGGTGGCTAGATGTCGAGGTAGGTTGGGGATAATCTGGGACTTTGGCATAATAGGCCTTTGTATAAAGTTTAAAACTCCTCCCTTTTAACCTTATTTACAGTTTTTTTAATATATATTTTTAAATCTTATATATATGTGTGTGATTCCATTAATTAATTTTTCTTTGTTTAAAAAAATATATACCTGATGTACATTGTAAGATTATTTTTATTGGTCTAAATAAAAATTTGTTTAGCCAAAAAATGATTGGTTAATTTCCCCTTTAACATTAATTGCTAGCCGGCACAGCTTTAGGTCTCTACATGTGCCATAGATGAATAAATTTGTGGTCTGCTTTTCTGCAGCCACTGGCGCCCTAATATTTGGACATGTAGAGATCTGGAAATAGTTTATTTAAAGACACAACAACGTGAAAAGTATAAAATATCACGATTTTAACACAATCAATGCATGTTTGGTCAAAACGTCTTTGTATATAAATCAATTCCTTATTGGTGCGTCAAACTTATCTATTGTATTGTAAGATAAGCGCCTTACAGGACGGAAATGCCTTAATAAAGCTGTTGTTGTTGTAAGATAAGCGGCGAAATCGCTGGAGAGTTTGCCACTCTATTTTTCAACGCAGTAGGAACAGTGGAAGTTTGCTTTACTTTGAAAAGAAAAATTAGTTCTCTATAGCTTTATTTCATATTCATATATATAGATGGAATGTTATAGCCTTATGTTTAATTTATGTCTAAGTAGCCTCTTGTCTTAATTGTTTGCAGAAGAGCATTGGTCGATGCAAATATTTGCATGTAATTTTACTGTCTTAATAGTTTACTAGTATGTTCATAGTTTGCTTAAATACTATAACTAATATTCACAAGGTACTTTCATTAAATTCTCACAATTTTTGAAAATCAAAAATAAATTTATTTAATTATCTTCGAAATAAAAGCCTCTTCCACATATAAACATATATGCCATTTTGCTTCCCAATTTTCATAGCATTTTATAGTAGTCTTTTTCAAGCCTCTGAGGAACTTTGGCGATTTTTTATTGTGACTTCTCCTGACTCGAATCGTTGCCCTTTAAGAAATATTTTAATTTCACTGTCTAGGAAAAAGTCAATTGGAGTTATATATGCTGAGAATGGGACCTGAAAAAATATAGGATTTTTTTTCTTCTTGTGGCTCAAATATTTACAACAAAAACAGCAAACAGCAACAAATGGGATCTGATGACATTGATTAGGAATCCAAAATTTGCCGAAATTCTTTCCCTATTGTAGATTGTTGATAAACTAAATTTTAATAATGAAGATTACCGCCGAAGGTTTTGGCATGCCAATTTATTTCTTCTGACAATTTTTTCTGCAAATTGGTTGATGTTTTCTGTTTTCTTCTTTATAGGTCTTTTGACTATTGAATCATCTTGTATTGAGCTTCTAGGATTCATTTGTTTCGAAATTTTAGTCGATATCGCCGACAACAAATAAAAATAATATATAATGAAACATAAGAATATTGCAAAAAGAGGACGATTGTGGTTTTTAATGCTTAATGCTCATGGATTGTAAGCACATGCTCCCCTTTTTTTTGGGTTCACAGTCAGATTAAAAAAAAAAATCAAATCATTTAATGAGCTTACTTTGTATAACCTACAATATAATATTAAAGCTTTAAAAATATATCCTGTGGATATCAATTGGCGAAACCTCTGAAAGGGTTCATCACTGATAAGCCAAGCTTCCCAATATTTTTCATTGCAGTAATAAAAGTTAAAAAGAGTTTGTTTTATTCTGAAAATAAAAATTCGTTTTTTTCTAGTTTTGTTTATTATATATAGATGGTGCGGTATAGCCATATCTTCAAAACCTTTACAATGAATTGTCAAGATATCATTTGTTCCCTTATGGATCTCATGAAATCAAAGCCCGCCCTGGGATTGACAAGGACCATTAGCCCGAAACCAATGTCTTTAGGCAGGCGTTTCTTAGTTTTACAAAGTTGGTGTTATGGCTGTGACACCGACCTGAGTCCGCTATTTTGCGGAGACCAATAGATGGCGCTTAGTTCTAACGCCTATTTTGATGGAGAGACAACTTTAACTAGCATAGAAATACCTTTACATACTTCCCTTCCTTCCACACTTATAGGATTAAAAGGAAATTATATATTTTATAATTACATATATCATTTATTATCTCTAAATCAGATTTACTCACACTCCAGGCATTTCGGGAAATGAACTGCAGTTTACATATTTCACTGAAAATGGCGCTCAGCCACTTCAATGCACACTTTTCCAAGGAAATCACTATACAGGCTACAAAAATATATATTTGAATAGTTTGATTTAGCACTATTTTTCCTATATCTTATGTGTCTTAAAAATTATAATTCCTCAACCATTGTTCTTCACTCCAAGAAGTAAACCCTGTATACACACCATAAACTTTATCTGGAATTTTATAAATGGGTCTCTTAAAAAAAATGTAATTTAAAAATAATTAATATAATAATTTGTTATGAAGACCTAATTTTGCTAAACTATTGCTTCTCTCAAAAAGTAAATTTGGGCATTTTTAATATCATAAGGGAAAAAGGACAATTATCAAAAATCTTTGAGGGATAATTATAACAACAAATTGATTTTATTGAAAAATAAGCAGTTGAATGATATAGGAATTTTAAAATAAAATGCTGTTTATTAATAATAAAAAAAATAGACCTGTCTATTTTATTTTTCGATTTCAGTTCACGAAAAAAATATATATATTATCGTTTGCAGACTTTTGACCCTTTCGTGTTCATTTGTTTTCATGTCAAAATGGCCTTTAAATGTATAATGAAATATTTTGCAACTAATATTAATATTCTATTTTTGGTATTTCTTTTATTCCTAATAATTTCCGGTAAGCTATCTATTTAACTCAAACCTTTACTTTTTCTTATATTCGCGTAACTGATTAAAATATGTCAAATAACTTGCTAGATTCTAAATGTCATATTGCTCATTTTACGGTAAAATGACAGCGAAGTAACTTTTTCATTGTAAAATAAAATGTATATTTTCATGAAATTATCCAGTTAGTGTTTCAAAGGAGTCTTTATACATTATATAGAATTTAATATCTGAATACAATAGATAAATACACACCCATTTGTTCAAATAGCTAAATTAAAGAAAAAAAAAAAATTCTCATTGACATTTATACATGATTATATATATATATATATATATATATATATATATATAAAAGGGCGTACCTGGATCTGTAAAAAAAAAAAAAAAAATAATAATAATAATTTTTTATCAAAATATTTCAAGAGATTGCTCCCTCTTTATCAATTTGTTGCACAAATAAACTTAATCTATATATATAAAAATGAATGTATGTCTGTTTGTTTGTCCTTTATGCCTGACCAAACCACTCATTGGATCGCCATGAAACTTTGGGAAGTTATTTAGTATAGTACTGGGAAGGTTTCTAGCAAATAAAATTTTTGAAATAACTTTTCGCCTAGAAATAATCAAGATAAATATTCTAATTTATCTGTTATAATTTAACAATCTGCTCTAAATATTATCATGATGATACGATGATTTTGTAATGTAGAAAATTAGGAAAGACAAAATTCAGGATGACACGGAAATTTATTTGAGACAAGAATAATGAAACAATTTAAAGGCAAGATACTATTCCTTTAACTTCCAATTACCGAGGGAACCAATTAATATTGATTTTATTCAACTTATCGAGTATTTTTCAAGGGACCGGGAAAAAATGTTCACTTTATCGCGAGATTCGTTAAACAAACCTTTACTCGGGTAAAACCCGGGCGAAGCCGGGTACATCCATACAAGAATAATGATACAATTCCAAGGCAAGATACTATTCCTTTAACTTCCAATTACCGAGGGAACCAATTAATATTGATTTTATTCAACTTATCGAGTATTTTTCAAGGGACCGGGAAAAAATGTTCACTTTATCGAGAGATTCGTTAGACAAACTTTTACTCGGGTAAAACCCGGGCGAAGCCGGGTACGTCCGCTAGTATTTATATATAAATTCAGAATATAAAAAATGTTAAAAAATGATTAAAGTTAGCCTTGATGATCAAAATTTGTTTATTAAAAACAAGATGCAGAAAGGTTTAAAGTAGATAAATTTGACCATTTCAATATAAATTTGATTAGAATTGGTATGTAACCCCCCAAAGGGACTGGGAAAGCTGTAATATAAGATACCACATCACTCATTAATTGCCAAGGTAAATCTTCAGACTAAGAGGATCTGTGAACACTTTTCAATCAACAATAAGGGTTTCATGATAAGGTACACTTTGGATTATAGATTATAAACACAAGGTAATAAGACCAAATCCAAACTTTTGTCTGAAGATTTTGATTTTCAATTTTTATTTTATTATTACAGAAGCACGAAGTCTATCAGACTATTGTGCTATATTAGAATTATTTACATATATATATTTAATTATTTACACAATGAATTAGTAGTCATTTATAAATCTGTGTACAAATTTCTCTTAACTTGCCAAAGTTTTCATAAGATTGAGTATATACAGAAAGATGGCATTATGTCAAAGTAAGCAAGTACAATTTGGTTAGTCAAGAGGGCAAGCCAACAAAAGATGCTCTGGTGTTTGTCTGAAGATGGTAACAATGTTGTTACTGAAATGTCACACACTATTTATTTATTAGGATTTGGTCTTATTACCTTGTGTTAATAAAGGTTTCATCATCTAGGAAGGTCTTGAGACAAACTTACTGATTTGCTAACCTAACCTATCATAACCTCTTAATGGCTTCAAGAAAAGACTTAACCCAAATAAATTAATAGTGTGTGATGTTTCGGTAACAGCTTTGTTACCATCATCAAACAAAATAATAACCCTACTATTTAAGAACATGCTGTGATATTTTCTCATTTATTTTTTTTTGTCTGATGATGGTAACAATGCTGTTACTGAAACGTCACACACTATTAATTTATTTGGATTAGGTCTTATTTTCTTGTAGCTATAATCTATAATCCAAAATGTGCTTTATCATTCTTAATGGCTTTTAAATACTTTATGCTAGATTAGTATTAAAAAACCAGCAAGCTTGTGTCCCCAGACCTCTTCATTATCTCTTATTATATAGTCTTGATTTTCAATAACAGGGTCACCAATCCCAGTCTGCTTGACTGATAAGATGGTCAAGAAGAGATGACACATAGTTTTTGTGTCTATTTTGACAGAAGAGGTCCTTTAATTGTGCGATCTAAAAATTGTGAAGAAAAAAAAGCCAAACTATGGCCATAATAAACCAAAAGTTTTACTCTCATAGGGGTTTACTACATCTATAGAGAGATTTTACTGTATTTATTTTTTCCATCTTGAAGTGTTTTGTTAAAACTAGATACATCTGTTTCCAAGGACACAAATAAACCCTACATTCTTACTGATGTGACCCAGTGTATAATTGGCTTCTCTAGCATTATTAGAGCTGAAAATTATTTCCAATCTTTATTATACACTTTTAAAAAGACAAGCTATTGAGCCAAAGCTCTTGTAAACAGACTTACTTATAATATAAATATGTCTGTTGAAGATCCTTGACTTGAAAGATCATCCTTGACTGTTTAAAATGCACAATAAAGCTACTGATTACAAATAACTCCAAACTCAAATAGATAAGCTTTGTAATTCTAATTGCCATTCCCTAGATGTTTGTAACCTGGGTAGTATTTCCCCACACTTATTCTGACATTAAAAAGATCTTGCTAGACAAAGGTCTTGACTTTTTATTTAACACTTTCCACTTGAGTAGAACCTTCCTGTAAAGGACAGCACCTAGTTGCAGATCCAAAGTATCTTTTAGGGAGAGATGTCCTCTTACCAGAGAGCAGCTAAATAGTAGTGAAGAAAATTGTCCTTTGTAGAGAGGTGTCCTTTAGCAGGAGTGCCCACTCTCATTGAGGTTCTACTGCATTATATATATTCTCACCATTTTTAATCTCTTCTTTATCACCAATCTCCTCATCTTGTCTTGAGTCTTCAATTATTTCTTGGCACCAATTTCTGATATTTCCTATCCATATTTGTCTATGCAACATCTCCAGTGACTTTCTCCCTGTATAATTTATAGTTCTCCACTTGTAGTACGATCCCACGGTGGCAAAACTTTCAATGAATGACCTCCTCCTTGAGTGGCTGCCACCTTTATAAAATGACTTCACCTAAATCAATTCAACCAATCCAATGAGAGAAGAGACCAGGAGTATCCATTTTTTTTTCAGGCGCTATGGTCGTTATGGAAAATCTTATATGAAACTTAAACAACATTTTGATTACCAAAAATGTCCTAGACATCCCCAGAAGGGCTACAGCGAGTGTGGTGCAGGCTGTTCAGGCAGTTACTCCTCCACCTGCCTGGAGGTGAAGATGACCAATGGCTCAGACAGCAAGCTGCTGTACCACTGCCCCGGGCCCCACGACTCCCCCTACAACACAGAGTGCTGCAGTGTCCGGGGACATAGGTGCTGCCCTCCTGAGAAGTGGTTCTTCAAGATTGACGACAGGTAAACACCACTCTTTGTTTCTCTGATTGCCTTTATATTCCTTCGTAGTTTATCCATATTACAAGACAAAGTTATGATAAGGCCCAATAAGACCAAATCCAAATAAATAAATAGTGTGTGATGTTTTGGTAACAGCATTGTTACCATCTTCAGACAAAATCATTCAGTACTTTTGACTGAAAATGGTAACAACGCTGTTACCGAAACCTCACACACTATTTATTTATTTGGATTTGGTCTTATTACCTTGTGTTGAAGACAAGGTTATGATGGATTGGCATATGTTCACAGACAATAGTGATGGTAAAGACAGGGTGTTTAGTATCAAAGTATCAGTGAACATTTAAAGTAAATTTTATAAAAGCAATATTCTCAAAGCAGGTCTGATAGGCTCAAGTCCAGTCACGGGCTGTGTATAAAGAATATTTATTTCAAATGTATATATTTGGAAGAAATGTTTGTAGAAGAGTTCTTAAACTTGAAAGCTCTTTCTAATTATAATAAATTAGAAAATAAACCTTTTACAAAGTATAGTTAAGTATTTAAAAAACTAATTGCCTTTGCAACTTTCCCATGACTTAGGTATTCACTGGGAGTATTCCCAAATACAGTGGACCCTCGGTTTGCGAGCATAATCCGTTCCAGAGCCATGCTCGTACTCCAAAACGCTCGTAGTGCGAAACTAATTTCTTATTTTTAATAATTGAAACTCGGGCAATTCTTCCATGAATTTTAGTTTAATTAGAGTCGGTAAACACTTCGTGACAAGTATAAGAGAAGCTTGTACTCCATTCAATATTTGAAATCATAGCTATCATTGCTCGCGAGTTGCTCGTAATGCGAAATTTCACTCGTAATCCGAGGTAAAATTTTTCAAAAAATTTTGCTCGTACTCCAAGGTGCTCGTAAACCGAGGGTCCACTGTACAGAGTCAACCTCACTATAGCAACATCACTTGGAGCCAAGGTTTTATGTTGTTACAATCTTGTTGTTGTCACAGTTGAATCCATTGTGACTTTACAATTATGATGCTATAAACAAGTAGCTGTTTTATAAAATAGGCTTGTTATAACAATTTCCTTAGATTTTTACCAGCGATTTTGACAACCACGATTCAGGATCAAATTCTGCATTGGTTTCATTTTCTGAAGAAAAAAATTGGCTTCTATGACCCTCGATTCTTGAAAAAGTCCAACCTCCTCAGTGAGTTGAAGTAACCAAATGGGGCTTTGAAAAAGTTGAACTGCTTTCTACGTGTGTAGACATGTGGTGCACTTACAGTAAAAACAGTCGCTAACTATTACCGTCCATGATTATCATGACCTGTATGACATGTACTAGGAATAAAAATGAAAAAAAAAAAAAAGTTATTTTTTTCTTTTTAAAATTAATATTATCCAAATGTAGCTCTCTTTTTGTACTGAGCAATCACACATAGACAGAAAAATTGATCATATATATATATATATATTTTAGTTTGTTATTATAAGGGCTTCTAAGGCAAAAGATGCACTTGTTGATGTTAAAATTGAAGACAAAAATGACAACTAATTGTTTGAATTACAGATGAAAATTAAAAGAGAGTAATACACTCTACATGTATTAAGGAATGATGTGTGTCTGTATATGGGCGTTGAAACTTGATTTATGGGGCTATTGTTTAAGACACCTTAAGGATCATTGAAATTTAAAGTTTTTATCTCAAACTCTCTTTTAAAGTTCATAGAAAATTAAAAAGTCTAATATCTCTAAAAATTGAATAATGATGAATAATAATTGAATATATAATGAATTGAATAATGCCTGAATCACAAGGTATGTGGGTAGTGACTGTTAAAAACATTCCACGCTTCTTGTTGTTGTTTCTTATCCCTTTGTGTGAAGTTTACACAAAGTTTCTTAGTTGAATGGACTAGCACTGATTTTGGCTTTTCAAAACTCTGATGAATAATACCAAGTTTTCTTGTGTCATTTAAACATGAGGTGTTTCTGCAGTGGAGCTTTGTTATAACACTCCCTCCCACCAGCCTACTTTGGGTACTTTTTTTGGCCCTGGTTTCATATCACATTTTTAGATATTCCCATGCTATCATATAGAACACTTTTGTGCTCAGAGTGGGTAGTGTTATATCGGAAGTTTTTCCTGCGTATAGCTCACACAGCCAAACACAGATGTTGGCAGTTTGCCCCGCCTAGCCTCTCTGTGGTAGTCATTACAGCCTGAATATTTTATCTTGGTTTTCCACTGATCAGGTGGTATTATGGGAATACACCCGCATGTTTTTGTCATTTCTTTTTAATTCCCCATGTTGGGTGGGCTGCAGAGTTGTCACATTAGCATGTCCACATACCCACCCACATCACTTGCAAACTTAATAAAAGTATAGTCTCTACCTCCTGGTGAGCCAGAATTTTATATGTCCTTCATGATAAATTTGATAATCATCAAAAGGACCCCTATCATATAAAGTAACCAGACCAACAAAGTAAAATATATGTGACATTACGGTAGAGAGCAGCATTGTTGCCATCAGCATTGCTGCTACCAACATATCTCATATAATTCACTTAGTTGTCAATTTGTGATTCTCCTCTTTATAATCCACAAATTGTCCCTTCCCAAGACTCCCAATAATAACTATGTGTGATGATGGTAACTGCATTGTTACCACACTAGAGTACTTTTGTACTAAGTTGTACTTTAGTTGTGATCACCAAAACACCCATATAAGAAACATAGTTGTCCCCACTGCTATAACCTTTGGGCAATATAGTAATATGGTAACAGTACAGTTACCACGGCAGAGTACTAGTATAGAATCACTCATAACCCACTGATGGAAAACAACATGGAAATTTATTTATTTTGATTGAGTCTTGTTAGCCTTTGATTTGTATCGTGTAATCCAATTTTTGTGCCATATCATTCTGTAATCTTGTCCATCTACTTAACATTGAAATCACCAACAATCTAGATTTCAGATTTTTCAATGGAACAAACAATCTGACATTTTTCCTCCCCAGAACGGAAAATTTTATTAATGTAGAAAATGGGAATATATCAAGGATAAAGCCTAGTCTGATTACCTAAATGTCCTGGCTGGTTGCATAGGGTCTTCTCTTTTTTAGTGTGTACCACCCTCAGAGGCCACACTCCACGTCATTTTAAGAGGAATCTTCTAGTGACTGAATATTGTAAAGATGGTTGCAGCCATCTATTGGAATATATACCTACTTATTTTTATTTATTTTTTACTTATCCTGAATATATACCTGCTATTTGTAAGTTTAGAAATAGAAACAAACTCCGCCTTTGCCGGTCCCAAGCCCGGATGAAAAAGGAGGAGGGGGAGCAGTAACAAGCTCACTAAAAAACCTGGGCTCAGCTGGCCTGGCTGATAGTACCCTGTAAGGGCTCCTAATCCAGGGATACAGGATTAACAGCGTTTGTACTCCCTGTTAGGAGCGGCTGCACATGGCGTATGTTCCTTATGTCAGAGGCGGCCATTTCTTTTGGAGCTAAGTCGGCCTGCCACTGAGTAGTGCTCCCAGTCTTAATGACAAAGACAGACGCATTTTACTTCACCCAATCATGAAGAGCTCTACTCTTCCCCGGCAGGCTTCACAAGCTTGATACCTTAATATGATTGAGAGTGGAGATAAGAAAGAAGAAGAAGAAATAGAAACTACTTAGTGTATAATTGTTTCTTTTTAAAAATAATTTCCTACTGCCCTTACCCTGCTGCCCTATAGTGAACCCTCCCAGCATTTTCGCTAGTTTAATCAGTAAGAACAATAGAAAATGATTGGATTTGAATAAGAAAAAGATGATTGCAATAAATAGTTTTTATTTCTAAATGAAGAAGGTGCACTTTTGTCTTATAATGAATTATTTGTAAGTTTCTTTATTTTTTATTTTTTTGTATAATATTAGCCTAAAAGAAAAGCCACTTTACATTTATGGCTGCTAGTCCTTGTGGTGCAGCTCATTAAACAAACCAACTAAGGCTTCTTGATAAATCTGTGGTGTTTTGACCAATAATAGATATGTAAAACGACGTTTGACAAATTTTACCGCAAATGTTTCTTTTGAACAAAAAATCATAATTTATTTTAGGGAGAAATAATGATTATTTCTATCCTTAGGGATGAATTAATATATTGTATTATATTAATGAATAATATATTATAAATAATAGATATGCTTGAATGTGTGGCTAAGCAATGTGGTGTCTGAGAGTTTAGTTGTAATCAAGTTCTGTTTCAATCTGTTACAATGTTGGTGTGACTCAGCCTGGCCACCCTGATGGCCATCCTGGTGACCCTCAGCGGAGTGATACTCTCCATCCTGGTGCTGGTGTGCTGTTTCTGGTCCCCCTGGCCTGTGGCCACCGCTGCCAGGTTCCACTCCTCTGCCGCCGTGCCCTATGGTCAGTTAGTCAGTCTTATATATCTTCTTCCTGTGACCACCTCTGTGTGGACTCCCAGGACCCATCATCAACAAGGGACAGATCCACACAGTCCTCAAGATTACAGACTCTGATAGCTCCTTTGAGAGATCCGATGATGAAGGAGGTAAGCTTGCTTTCTGGATAGAGAGCTGCTGGTCACAAGGCCTAATAAATAAATCATATATCTCTATATATATATAAAAGTCAATGTCTGTCTGTTTCGCGATAAACTCAAAAACTACTGAACCAATTGGTACCAAATTTTGCATGCCTCTTTTTATAAACCTGAGGAAAATTTTCGGCTACATTTTGATTAGTATTTTTGGCTATTTCTTTTTTTCATTTGAAGAACTTTTTTTTTTACACGGAGTAATCCGGAATGGAATGAATACCCAAATATGGCCATTTTTTATAAGCATCGGTGGTTCAGTGGTAGAATGCTCGCCTGCCACGCGGGCAGCCCAGGTTCGATTCCCGGCCGATGCATTTTTTTTTTTTCTATTTTTAAAACTCATTTATATTATATATAATATAAATATATATTATTATATCAACTATATTAATTAAATCAAATACCTAAACACTAATATAATACAATTTTTGCCATCACACACTTTTTCCCTGTAGTTTATGTGTTACTTCTGTATTGCTATTCTATGACACTTCTAATATTTATTATTGATGTACTTTCAGTATGAAGGAAATTGCAATCGGGGGAATTCTCGGGCGAAGCCGGGTCATACGTCTATAGTATACTAGACAAATGGCCCGGGCAACGCCCGGGTTTTACCCGAGTGCGTATATATTTTTAAAATGTTTTAATTAAAATACTATTCGTTACAATTATAAATTGGCGCCGTGGATGTCTCTCTTGTGAAACGTCCCGCCCCAAACTGTGTGTTTCTTGAAAATATAAAAATAAAAATGTGAACGGAAAAATATGTCCAGGGTAGCCTAGTGGTCATGGCATCTGCCCGGTAAGCGGAAGGTCGTGGGTTCGATTCCCATCCCTTGACACTTTTTTTATTTTATCCATTCTGACCAAAATCTATCCGTGAACTTCACACAGTGAACTTCACACAGAGAGAATAAGGCAATTATATAAGTAGATAATCCAAATTGTGCCTTATCACACACTATTTTTTTATTTGGCCTTATTACCTTGTGTTTATAATCTATGACGTAATGCCGGCGGCGCGCGCCCGTTGGCTGCCGGCGAGCACGTGACCTCTCTGTGCGCGCGCATCCGTGACAGAACCGGCCCATGACGGTCGTGACTATATATATGGATAATAATAATAATATAATAATAATAATAATAATTATTATTATTATTATTATCATTAGATAATGATAATGATCATAATGATGATGCGCGCGCATCCGTGACAGAACCGGCCCATGACGGTCGTGACTATATATGTTGATGGATAATAATAATAATATAATAATAATAATTTTAATAACGAACCACTTGATGAGGAAAGAGTTTCTTTTAATATACAATATCACAAGCTTTCGGGCACAATCACCCTTCTACTGGTGTAAAACGAGACAAAAACCTGTCTCGTTGTCTCGTTTTACACCAGTAGAAGGGTGATTGTGCCCGAAAGCTTGTGATATTGTATATTAAAAGAAACTCTTTCCTCATCAAGTGGTTCGTTATTAAAGTTTAGAGAAGGAATTATTGATTCAATAATAATAATAATTAAAATAATAAATAAATTAATATTTTTATTCTTTTGTCTGATGATGGTGACAATGTTGTTGCTGAAACGTCACACACTAATAAATTATTTGGATTAGGTCTTGTTTTCTTTTATAATAATAATTATTATTATTATCATTAGATAATGATAATGATGATGCGCGCGCATCCGTGACAGAACCGGCCCATGACGGTCGTGACTATATATGTTGATGGATAATAATAATAATATAATAATAATAATAAAAATTATTATTATTATTGTTCGTGGCTTGAATGTTCAGTAAAAGATACTAAGAAGCACTTTGCCACTTGTCTTGAATTGTTTTATTGTCTTTGGTTTTAGAGTTATGAGTAGCTACCACATGAATTTTGAATACATGAAATTGACTTAGATTTTGATACTAGTGGTAGAGAGAGAGAGAGAGAAAACAAAAAAGCTATTAATTAACCAAACTAGAAATTTACATACATGTTGATTGCTTTAAAATTTACATATTAAAGATTTATATTGTATAATTGAATTTAGAATATTTTGGCTTAATTTTCATATATAAAATTGAATTTAAGGAAATTATTAACTATAGGATCCAACATACTCCCCCGGCTGGGAAGAGATGACCAGAAAATAAAAAAAATAAAAATAAAAAAGAGTTCCAATAGTATAGATGCTGGACTAATTGATTCCGACTATGTAGCTAAGATTACAATTCTCATTGTTTGAAAGGTAATGGAATCAGCTTTCATCTTTGAGTATCCGATTGAGGTGAATCTTGGATGAGATTTTCAGATTCGTTGGCCAGTTCTCTTTCGGGAACTGCTGGATTATCAGACTCTGCGGCTGCTAAGTCGGATTCAATAGGATCTTCCCAAGTTTTTGATTCAGCTTTTATGCATGAGCCTTGTTCGGTCGATTCCTCTAAATGTTCTTTGGAGAGTTGTCGACTTTCTGCCGCCTTCTCAAAATCTTCCAGATTGACTGCCTTTCTAAAGCCTCGGGTATTAAGACTTCTTTCTTCAAGATTTCTGGCCATTCTATATATGCCGATGAACTGTAATTTTCATCGTCGTCTTCAGATTCCTTGACGTCTTCTAAGCATAAAGAATCGATGGGTTTCCAGCGGGATAATTTAGCCTTTTCACCGCTCTGTAGATAATCCTTTGTTGATGTATCCACAATTTCAACAGGTACAACTTTCTCTTTGCTTGACGATTCATTAGCTTCTGTATAAACATTGATTATGCCACTGGTAGCCTCTTTAGGTCGATTAAGATCAGCTTCAACTACATTGAGGTGAGCTGAGTCATCATGGCACAGTTCTTTCTTATCCAGAGCTTCTACACTGACCACTGGTTCTTTCGAATATTTGCCTTCCGATTTATCAATAACCGAAACTTCGGAGATTTCAATCTTTGGAGTCCCGATATCTTTGTTAGACTCTTCGTCTTCAATGACAAAAGTGGTTTCTAAAATTGAAGAATCTTCTTGATTCTCATCAATAGCCTCAGGAATGTCGGCATTCTCAGTTAAGAGATTTTTGATAAGTGATTCCTGGCGTGGGGATTTTGGTTGTAAGAGAGGGAATTTTTGATTTTCATTTAAATAGGAATACTTGAGTCTACCTCCAACTCTTAGAAGTCCTTGAGTGTCTAAGAAGGGATTTAGAGAAGTTAGCTTGTTGGACAGAGGTAGTTGCTTGTTTGACTTCAGTAATTTTATTTCCGTGCAGAATTCAACTTGCTGAATTGATTTGACTAAGACTTGAATTGCCTTTGTTAATTCTCTTGTTGTCAAAGGTCCTTTCTGACGAATTGGATCAAAGAGGAGGCAATTGTAGTAGAATCTCCAACACCAAGCTGTTATTCGGATCAATTTGGTCATTGTGGAATACCTTTCAATGAATTCTAGATTTAACATAGTTTCTGAATTTTGAATTAAGGTTGTTTGATCCAACACTTGACCCTCACCGACTTCTTCTTGAATGATATTGAGATTTACTTGGGTTGGTGAAGAAGGAATATATCGAACATTATTTTCTTGAAGCCAAATAGGACCCCGCCACCAAATTCTATGATTGACCAAGTCTTGAGGCATGATTCCTCTTGATGCGCAATCAGCTGGATTATCTTGACTGGATACATGGAACCAATCAGTGATTTGAGTCAAATTTTGAATTGACGACACTCTGTTCGAAACAAAGGCCTTCCATCTGCTGGCATCTGATCTTATCCAATCTATGCAGATTTGTGAATCAGTCCACAAAAAGGTTTTGTCAGGTTGAAAAGGAAATGATTCAAGAATGACTTGATTCAGTTGAGCCAAAAGCAATGCTGCACTTAGTTCAAGTCTTGGAATTGTAATGGTCTTTAATGGTGCAACCTTAGTTTTTGAGGTTATCAGATTGATTTTGATCTTTTGAATTTTGAATCTAGTTTTCAAGTAAAAAACTGCTGAATAAGCATTAAGGGATGCATCACAAAATCCATGTAGTTGTAATTCTTCTATTTCAGAAGATGAACTGTTCAGGTATCTTGGTATTTTGATTTCCTTTAGGCACGATAGTTGAGTTTGGAATTTATTCCAATTTGACTTTATATCTGATTCAATTGGTTCATCCCATGAAGTTTTCTCAGTAGGAAGTTGACGTTTTCGCCTATAATAGGGTGGTGGCTTTATCTTAGGAATAATCGAAGTTTCTTTCTTAGATGAGAGTGGTTCACTTGACTGAGAAGCGAGAGGTTGTTCTGGAGTGGATGGTTGACTTGATTCAGAAGGAAGTAATTGGTTTTGTTTAGTAGTAATTTGTGGAGTTAACTTAGAGATACGTGACTTTTTAGATTTACTTGGAATTTCTTCAGATTTACTTGGATTATCTTCGGATCTACTTAGATTTTCTTCAGATTTACTTGAATTATCTTCAGATTTACTTGGATTTTCCTGTAGCCCTTTTTCCAATGCTTGAGATCTTGAATCACCTAAATTGGGTGTTGATTTAAAAGGGAGATTGACTGAATATCTGCCCTCAATGTCTCTTTTGAGGTTTGACTTGAATAATATCTCACAGGCATTCTTTGTACCCAACTGGGCCTTAGAAATTGGGACATCTTCAAGTTCCCAGAATTTTCTTATGCTGGAATCAAGTTCAGTGGTACAGTGATTGATTACCGAAGTATTCGACTTAATAGTTGAATGGATTCTCCCAGAAACAAGCCAACCTAACTTGGTATTAAGTGCTATAGGATGGTGCTTTAAATCTGTTTTATGACCTAGAATTATTTCTACAAAGGTATCTGCACCCAAAATTAGGTCTATGGGCTTGGTGACATAGAATTCTGGGTCTGCCAAGAGCAAATTTTCTAAATGAGGAAAGTCTGCTGACTGAATTTGGAAGTTTGGAAGGTCTGCAGTTACCCTCCCAACCACAAATGCTCTGGCAGAAAATAATTGATCATTATGATGTGGGGTGAACTCTATTTCAACCTGCGATGTTGTCCTGTTGACAACAATGTCACCTACACCTTTTAGTGTATAAGAATTTTTCCTTTTTTCAAGTCCCAACTTGTGGCAACATTGTTCTGAAATTAGGCTTATTTGGGACCCATTGTCCACTAATGCTCTACATAGCACAAATGAGCCATCCTTCGCCTTGACTTTAATAAGGGCTGTTGACAGTAGAATATTTGTTTCCGTTTCCAAAGGCATCGCATTACAGATGGTATTTGTTGAAATCAACATCTCTTGAGAGGTTGTTGGTTGTGGAATGGATGGTTCAGAGTTGTATTCATGCAGAAGAGTATGATGGTTCTGCTTGCAGTTTTTACATCTTGATGTGATGAGACATTTGGATATCTCATGATTTGCTCTAAGGCAATTTTGACAAAGTTTATGTTTTTTAACTAATTCCCATTTTTTAGGCAAGGGAAGATTTATGAATCTCTGGCAGTCATTTAGTTTATGAATTTGATGACATAAAATACAATTTTGACCTTTGTTGACATAAAGGCCATGAGCCATCATATTTTTGCTAGAGGTTTTTTGTTCCTGGAACAAAGGAATTCTCATACCTTGCAGGCTTCTAGCATGTTTTTCTAAAAAATTCACAAAGTTTTCAAATGTTGGATATTCTTCATTTTGAAGGGTTAATTCCCATTCTTTCCTGAGGGCTTCACCAATTCTTTTTTCAAAAAAATTGATCAGGATCAGATCTGTTAATGTGTTTTTCTCAAGTCCTAGCACTGAGAGATTTCTAATGCCTTCATTGCAAACATCAAGGATTTCATAGAGAGAACCAGCCGAAATAGATTTTAATGGCCTTATGGAGAATATTTTGTTGATTTGTGAAAAAGCCAATTCTCTTCTGTTATTAAATCTATTGCATAAGGTATCCCATGCTTGCTGGTAGTTTTTGTCAGAAATGGGAAAACCCCGAATCAACTTTTCCGCAGGACCCTTAACAGATGCATTTAGATATTGAAATTTTTGTATTTCAGTTAGTGTTTGATTTGAATTAATGGTGGAGTTAAATATTTCTCTAAAACTAAGCCAATTGGCTGAATCACCATTGAAAATGGGTAAATTTATCTTAGGTAAATTAACATTGGATTCGGGCAGTTGTTTATCACTATGAGTATTTTCTTTGGTTTCAATTAAAGATAAAGCTTCTTCAATAGACACCAACATATTAAAAATATCCTTTTTGGCCTTTGAATAATCGCCATATTGTGTATCATCTAACTCTGATTCTAATAATGTGTTGATAACTTGATTTAGGCTAATTTTCCTTTCATTAACTTCTTGTTGGAATAGCTTTAATCTATGTATGTTTTTGGATTCTACAATAGCTTCATTCTCTGATTCCAGATCCTTTATTTCCTGAATAATAAAGTTGAATTTGTGCCGAATTTTAACTTCTGATTTAGGCATGACTTTATTTTAAGAATTTTAAGTTTTCAAATGGCTTACCTTAATTTTTTAAAGTATCCGGCTGATGAGGGCCATAATGTTCGTGGCTTGAATGTTCAGTAAAAGATACTAAGAAGCACTTTGCCACTTGTCTTGAATTGTTTTATTGTCTTTGGTTTTAGAGTTATGAGTAGCTACCACATGAATTTTGAATACATGAAATTGACTTAGATTTTGATACTAGTGGTAGAGAGAGAGAGAGAGAAAACAAAAAAGCTATTAATTAACCAAACTAGAAATTTACATACATGTTGATTGCTTTAAAATTTACATATTAAAGATTTATATTGTATAATTGAATTTAGAATATTTTGGCTTAATTTTCATATATAAAATTGAATTTAAGGAAATTATTAACTATAGGATCCAACAATTATTATCATTAGATAATGATAATGATCATAATGATGATGCGCGCGCATCCGTGACAGAACCGGCCCATGACGGTCGTGACTATATATGTTGATAATAAAATAATAATAATAATATAATAATAATAATTATTATTATTATCATTAGATAATGATAATGATCATAATGATGATGCGTGCGCATCCGTGACATGACGGTGGAAAAACGGTCGTGACTATATATGTTGATGGATAATAATAATAATATAATAATAATAATAATAATAATTATTATTATTATTATTATTATCATTAGATAATGATAATGATCATAATGATGATGCGCGCGCATCCGTGACAGAACCCATGACGGTCGTGACTATATATGTTGATATATATTTTAAAATTATCTCTAGTACACGTGGTACAGGCCATGATAATCATGGTGGGTAGTTAGCGACTGCTTTTACTGTAAGCGCAACATATGTCTACACATGTGAAAAGCAGAATCATATTTCTATAGAGATGAGCACTATGTCAGCAGGGGTTTGGATGATTCTTTTATTCCGAAGGTGGTGGAAGCAAAGTTTGTTCTTGGGACAAACCAAACATTTCTCTCTTATTTATTCCGCCATGTACACCTTTTTTTTTTTGCAAATCAAAAGTCTAAATTAACTAAAAACACGAGGTAATAAGACCAAATAGTGTGGGACATTTTGGTGACAGCATTGTTACTGAAACTTCATACACTATTTATTTATTTGGATTTGGTCCTTGCGTTTTTATAAACTATAATCCAAATTATACCTAATTATTATAAATGAAGTAATTAATGTGCAGTATATATGCAATTATGGTAAATTTGTGCTGTAACAAAACATTGTAAGAGGAAAATCCTACCCATTGATCAATGAAAAGTAGAACATATAATTTATTTGTTTCCTTTTTAAGTTCAAGAAAATAAAATAATTAAAACACACTAATATAATACTTTATCTTAAAGCAACAAGGTTATATAAAGAAACATTTAATAAAAAGAAGTATTGTGTATCAGTTTTCTCTTTAATTTTCAATCACTTAAGCAAGCTTTCAAGTGTTATTCTATCATTTCCTTTTATGTTAAAATCTCTTTGGTAACCAATGGAAAACATGTGTGTAGTTATCTTTGTTAGCTGGAATACCATTGTTAGTGAGGCCAAACCTTTCCACCAGTGGCACATTTCACAGATTTATGGCAACACACAAGAATTGTTCACTGATAACAATCAACTGTTTAATTATAAGGTCATCTCTATATATAAACAAGGTAATAAGACCAAATAAATAAATAGTGTGTGACGTTTCTGTAACAGCGTTGTTACCATCTTCAGACAAAAGTACTGAATGTACTTCATGTACCATTCAGTACTTTTGTCTGAAGATGGTAACAACGCTATTACCGAAACGTCACACACTATTTATTTATTTGGATTTGGTCTTATTACCTTGTGTTTATAATCTATAATCCAAATTGTGCCTTCATCTATATGTAAGAAATGGAAACATGAATGTTTCAATGCAGTAAGGATAGTAAAAGTTTGTTTTAAAGAAATATTCATGTTTTTTAATGCTTCCATTTCTTAAATATACTGTTTGTTAAATTTATTCCCAAGGTGTGGTGTGCTGATTGTAGATTTCCAGTATTGCTCCAGTGTTTGTGTTGCATAGCTATCATAGATGTTGTTATTTGAAAAGACATATCTGGGAATGTGTGTGTCACAACATAAACTTTTTTTTGCTTATCCCTAGTACACGTGGTACAGGCCATGATAATCATGGTGGGTAGTTAGCAACTGCTTTTTTTTTACTGTAAGCACACCACATGTCTACACATGTGAAAGCAGTTCGACTTTGCACATACAAATGTGCCAGAGCCCCGTTTGGTTACTTGCACTCGTTGGTGGGGTTGGACTTTTGCAAGAATCGGGGGGCCATTGGAGCATTTTATTTTATTATTATTTTTTTTTAAACAGAAAAAAGTGTCCAATGCGGGAATTGAACCCGGGTCGTAGTGGTCGAAACCAAACGGTTTAACCAGCCTTTCACCGACTCCCCACAACATACACTGGTACATACACTTGTACCTAACACCACACTTGTGTATCACACAATTTATACTCCTTGGGGAACAATGTCAGCTTACAAACCTGGTTGCCAACTTACTGAGGTAATATGGCCTCTTACTGGGAAAGCAAAAAATTAAGAATCTTTTTATTTTCAGTGAAGATTTCACCTATTCTCCCTCTTAAAACAAAAACAAAGAGATTTACAAATGTTTTCTTTAAAACTCTCTCTGTGTGTTTCTCAAGTTGTACTTTTGATGTAGACACACTAATCTCCCATATCTCTGCCCCTCCCTGTTGCTCAATGTTTGAAAAAAGTTTCTTTAGGTGGGCAGAAAGAGGGGAAGAAAATATTCCACCTCTTTTTGCCTTTTTTATTTCAATTTTTTTTTAAATAATTGCTAGCCTGTTATACATGCAACAGAGAATGTCATCATGTAGTGCTGTCAATGATTCTGAGGTTCCATGGAATACCATTTCTCCATGAAGGACAACTTTTCAGGATGCTGTAAATATTTTGAAACTGAAAATTTCTAAACTTGTTTTAAATCTCCTTCTGACTTTTACTAAATAGAAATGGGAGTTGGTGGAAGAGTGGTATAAACTATCTATTTTTGACTCACAACCCAGGATCGAATCCCGCATTAAAAAAAAAAAAAAAATTGCTTCAATCTCTCTTGATTCTTACAAAAGTACAACCTCACCAGTGAGTGCGAGTAACCAAATGGAACTTTGGGACACTTGTAAGTGCAAAAGTTAAACTGCTTTCTACATGTGTAGACATGGGGTGTACTTACAGTAAAAATACTATCCACCATAATTGCATACTTGGGAGATAAGTACTACCACCATCACTACTAAATAGAAAAAATAGCTGTTGATAAAATGGAAGAAATTGACAGCAGGAAACAGCTATGAGCGGGAACTAACATGGGGAAAAATTTGACCATCAAATAAAATAATTTAGGTTAGGTACTGTATATACCCATTTGATTACATTCTTCTATGTTTATTGTAGTTTTCCCTTTATTAAGGTCAAGATTGATGGTACAACTTAAAAAACCACTTCTTTATTAAGGTTACCTCACTCTTTAAGTCTCAAACCTCTGTTCCCTGAAAACTTTAATAGAGGGGTTTGACTGTACAGTAGAGCTACCTCTCTGTAAAGAACACCTAGTTGTAGAGCACAAGGAGAGGTGCCCTCTTACTGAAGAGTTGCTAATTAATACCAATGCTAATTTTGTAGATATAAACAGTACTTTGTAGAGAGGTATCCTCTAGCACTAAATAGTGCAGACTTTGCACTTTGCATGTATTGACAAGAATAAAATTATTTTAATTGTCAATTGTCTAGTCCTAGTGTCCTTTAATGGAGGCTCTACTGTAATAGTATTATTGCTTATTTTATCAAATTTGAAACCTCCTACAGTACAATCTCACTAATTCAATGTCTACTCTAACTACATCTTCAACACCCCTGACTAATTCCCTTTTAATCTTTGGTTGTATTAAAGATGGTCACACACACATTTGAAATAGCTGTTTCCCTCAACATAAACTTAATCCAGTTTCTCTCAAAAATCTTTTTGAAATGGCCTCAACAAGTTTTAGCCCCCTGAGAAGCATACTTTTATTAATGTGACTTTCAAGATGATTCCAGGCTACTGAAGCTCCATTAGATGTTTCCAGAACTAAATACGGGGGGTCGGTGGAAGGCTGGTTAAACCGTTTGGTTTACGACCACTACGACCCGGGTTCGATCCCCGCATTGGACACTTTTTTCTGTTAAAAAAAAAAAAAAAAAAAATGCTCCAATGGCCCCCTGATTCTTGCAAAAGTCCAACCCCACCAGCGAGTGCAAGTAACCAAACGGGGCTCTGGCACATTTGTAAGTGCAAAGTCGAACTGCTTTCACATGTGTAGACATGTGGTGCGCTTACAGCAAAAAGCAGTCGCTAACTACCCACCATGATTATCATGGCCTGTACCACGTGTACTAGGGATAAGCAAAAAAAAAAAAAAGAGCCAAATACAGTTCCTTTATTTTGTGATCATTGATAACACACTTTCAAGTTACATCAATATGTTGGCTATATATCCCATTTTCCCATATTTACAGTCCTGTTATCATCCGTTCTTTCTCTATACCTACCTAGTCACAGTTCCTCTGTGTATTGGAGACTTCCCCTTATAACACTCTCTGCTCCTCCATTGCAAAATGGCTACTTTATTAAGGTTATATCTCTAATGATAAAGCACAATTTGGATTATAGATTATAATACAAGAAAATAAGACCTAATCCAAACCTAATCCAAACCTCCATTGTCTGAAGATGGTGACAGTGCTGTTGCCGAAACATCACACACTATTAAATTATTTGGATTAGGTCTTATTTTCTTGTAAGGTTATATCTCATTATTAAGATATCAAACCTAAGGGTTTTCACCATTTTGTTGTGTGTAAAGAAATTGAATAAATATAAAATTTTGGTATAAATAGATGGAAATAAAATAGTGATGTGTTTCTTCATGTAGAATGATGATGATGTTGTGTGTCCACAGATGTGATAGTGTAATAACTACCACACCTCACCGGGTGCCTCCTCGCTGCTGCAGTTTGTTGTTCCCCTCCCTCACCTTGTCCTACATCCCTTCCCCTCCCATCTGACAGCCACTGTAGCTCAACCTGTAGGCAATGCTATAAGGAAGCTGAGATGCTGTTGGCAATGTTTAAGTTGCTATTGGCATTGCTAAAGATGCAGTAGGAAATGCTAAAAGATAAAGCAGTTAAAACACTGCTGGAGAGCTATGCTAAGAAAAATGTTGGCTAATACAAAAGGACTGTATAGAGAACACTGTGGGCTGTGTCAGATGGGAAGAAAGGGGATCTGCCTACAACACTGTGATGTATGTTCACCCCCCAGGGACCACACTCCCCCCTTGTTCCTCATTGTATATCTTCCATGTCTCCCCCCCCCTACTATTTGACAATAGCAATATACAACCAACTCCCCACATAGTCCCATCCCCCTGTCCTGTCCTGACTACAAAAAATGCAATAAGTTCTGCACCTAATGTTGAAGCCAACCTTCCCTTTGTCCAATCTGCAGGAAAAAATGGACACACACACAATTCATAAAAATTATTTAATATTCCTATTACATATCAGAATATGGTTGCTTTTATTTATTTTTTTTTTTTCACAAAAATAATATGTTATTGACCCAACAGGCTAAGTTCAGTCTATAATAGAATCGAATGGTTTTCTTATTCAATTGGGTCTCCTATTAAAGATGTGGTAGATAGAGTGGAAGTTAAAAATGATGTCTTTTATTTTTAAGTTTTCCAATTAAAAATGCCTTTTACGTTTATACTACATTCCACTCTGATATCAGAGATCATCGAAGCTGGCACACATGTTCTCATATTTAGTGTTCTCTCCTCTCCTAGCCCCTTCATAGCAACCTCATCAATGATCCCAAACTCTACAGCCTTGCAATTTAAAGGGGACAAGATGCCAATTTTGTTTTTCAATAAATCGCGAAATTACTACATTGAAAAAGGGAATACATTACAATGATACTTATAGAATTTACTCATCTATACACAAGACTCCATGATAGGTAAAAAGAGCTGCTGTCGTTGGTTGGATATCCATGAATTTAACCCATGAATTCAGTCTCCATGATCTTGTATTAATATATATACAATGGGATAATAATAATAAAAACCTCAATACATAGGTCCCAAATTCACTTGTAAAAAAATGCTTTTCAGTTACTCCTACATGATAACTTAGATTACCCTCCATTGAAATCCAACTGCCTCAAGGAAATTTATTTTTCTCTGTTTGCACTTATCTCAATTGCAAGGCTGTATAGCATATATCCAAGATGTTAACATACCAAGACCTCTCAACCTGCTGAAATTTCTCTCAAGCTTTGGTTTCAACAAGAGCTCTTTGCCAGTTTGAAGGTGCATGTTGGAGCATGCTCTTATCTCCTTTGACATATCCACAGAACCAATCCTGACCTCCCTCTGCCAATCTTATTCTCTACAAGAGGAAGCAAACACCTTCAGCCGCTTTCATAAAATTGAAATTGACTTGGTATGACATAATCCAACCTCCTATAAGAGACCACCTCCAGGAGTATCTAGAGGTTCTTTTGTCGTCGACTAATTCAACCAAACCCTAAATGAGACACACTCTAGTATTGAAATAAAAAGGGGGATTTTCACCTTCTCAGCTTGTATAAAAGGTAAAGTCTTGAGATTTCCTCTTACAGACTGTTGTGACTAGAGATCTACCTCTGTATAGCCGATGGCCTTTTATTTAGATCATAGTCTATATATCCAATTGAATACACTACAGAAGCAATATTTTGTTGAGTTTTTTTCTTTCAGATCGTGTATGATACCAGAGAAGCCAAAATTTCATGATACTCTATATTTTTTCTTATGCGTCTTTGGTTTAATTACTTCAGGATTTTTTTTTATAAGGCCATTTTCAGCTTGGTTGCTAGCCCACTGTTACATAATCTCCTGAAATATTCAATTAAACCATTGCAACTTGCCAGATCTCATATTTGGATCTGTATCACACATAGGAATCAAGTGTTTTGGATGTTAAACCATTCATGAATATATATCTCCTAATCAGCTACATAATACACAATACACAACTGCAGACACCCAAGTCAATTGGCACATACCAAATCCTGAAATCATTTTCCCTTTTCTTAGCTATTTCCTTTTTTATATATCTTCTTGCTTACCTTATACTTATATTGCTTATATGTGCATTCAATTTTGATAGAGGTATTCATAAGTATATTTCCTTTTTTTTTTAAATTGAAAAATATTTTTTAAAAATGAAAGAGAATAAAAAAGCTTGAATAGCTTTTATAAGAGAGGTCAGTCTGGTTGGCAGGTTTTTGGCCATAGTTAATGGCAGGAAATGTCAGCATGCTTATAGTGGAAATGGAGGGCATTGCACATCCTTTAAGGCTGGTCTGCTTCAGAGTGCAAAGAGTTAATGATAAAATGTGTTAATAGTTGATCCTCTTTTTGAGACAATCTCTATATATCCCCCTACATATCTTTTAGTATTTTTAAAACAATAAATTTACCTATCAATAAATAACTATTTTTAAACCCTATCTCTCTCAAGAGAACTTTCAATTGATGTTAGAGATGCTAATCAAAAAGGCAACAACTCTTTGTTTCTGTAGCCATGTGTTTCTGGAATAAAACACAGTTTTGTTAACTCTTTTTAGATTTTAACCTCTTTTTTTTTTATATTGCCTTTTTGATTAAAACATCTTTCATTGAACTCTCTTTTTAAAGTCAAAGGGAAATACTGAAAATAATAACCCTATGTAAAATCATATAACTGATATTCCACCTTCAGCTATTCAGTTTAATATACAGTTAAACCTGTCTATAGCGCCCCCTCTAAATAGCGCCTTCCTCTCTATAGCGCCTGATTTTAAATATGTAGTACAATGCGATTTACATTAAAAGTGACCTATCTATAGCACCCTATTTTGGTGAGTCCCAAGAGGGCAGGTTTAACTGTATATATATATATTAATATTAAAAATAAAAAAGGCATATCCTGACCAGGAAAACATATGCTTTACAGATGGCAGAGCGCCATCTGGTTGAACAGAAATCAACTAAACATTGATTTAGCCTATTCCCTGATATTTGGCCAACCCAATATATTGATTTATCAAGCCATCTGTAAAGCACATGTGCTCCTGGTCAGGATATGCTTATTTTTAATATCAACATCTGACCTTTTTTCTATTATTTTTTTCATATATTCATATATGTGGCATATGATCTAGTTAAAAGCATGTTATTCTTTGGTAGGTAAATCAGATTATGTGCCATATAATCCTTGGATTATTTTAGTAAAAGGATTTACTTTTTTAGATTAATGTTTTTTTTTACCCCGGATCTCAATATTTCTTTTTTTATATTGAAGTATTCTCCTAACCAAGAGATGACACTATACGAATGTATTTATTTATTTTTTTAGATATTTTTATAATCAATATCTCTTGATATTTGTTTATATATATATATAAGGAGAAAGTGTTTAATAACTTTATGGAATATTTTTTCCTTTGATAACCAGGGTATTATGACAGCACATTCCACTATATGTGTCTTGACACCATATAATTCAGGGTTTCCTTCTATAGATGAGAGATTTTATATGTACTCACCTGTTGGTCTATATGGATACATGAGCTTTGGAAAATTTTACTGAGGAATTGGGAGGTTTAAAGCAATAGTTCTCTTCCCCCCCCCCCCCCCCCCCCCATCTCCCCTTTCTTGAGTGGTTATTTCTGCCTTCTGGTCAACCCCCTTCATATCTAACCCCATTGCACCTTGCTATTATAGTCCCGCACACATGGTCAACCCCTTCATATCTAACCCCATTGCCCCTTGTTATTATAGTCCCGCCCACATTGTAAACAATTCCTGTCCCCTTCTGGTCAACTCCCTCATCCCATTGCTATTATAGTCCTGCCCACATTCCCATCTAGTTAGCCCACTTTGTAAGAAATTCCTGTCTTTTAAAGCCCCGTTCCCTTCTAGTCAACTCTCTCCCCCTCTATCTATTTAATCCCTGCCAACTTGAAAATTGATCCCCATCTACCTAAACTGTATATTTTTCTACTCCTCCATCCCCTTCTAGACCTTTTTCTCACCCATATGTGATCTGTCAATCCTCTCTCTCCTTTCTAGACAATCCCCATCTAGTCAACCCCACCACCTCCTTGGTCCAGTGTCCCCCTCCAGTCTTTCACGTTGTTGTCCTCGGGCATTCTGTTATTATCCCAGACACATATCTCTCCACCCCCATCTTGTTGTCTCTCCTTAGAATCTCCCACCATATCCTCTTAAAACGGGGGGGAAGAATGACAATTTTTCAATAAAGTGTGCCCTTCCTAATTTTCAAGGGACCATCTCCTTTACCCCCCCCCCCCCCCCTGCAGCTTCTGATGTTCTCTTCTTTCAATGTATAAAGAAGATACATGGTGTGTGCCCTTCTGTTGAAATCCTAGAACTGTATCCTTTTCACCTTGTTACAAAATAGGACAACATGCCTGTAATGCTCCTCTTTATATTGGCTATGGGCTTGTCTATGGCAGTGGGCTGTAGGAAATCTCTTTTATTGGTCACATCCTATCTTCATCCTTTTTTTTTTTTTTTAAATAAGTCTTAATAGAGGACGTAATACCAATGTAATATCCTTTTGTCAAATTCAGATAACACTGGTATAAATTGTTGGGAAATTGGTTTCTATATTGTGATTTAGGTTTGAAATATATATTACTCCTGTGTGTGCATTTACTATTTATTAATTATTTTTTTAGATATCATAGATTCTATCAAGTCTCTCATTATTTAAAAAATATATATTTTTTCATATAGATAAACCTATTTTTGTTGTTGTTGTTTATGTAGATATTGCATTTTTTTTTCATTTTATTTATTATTTTTAATATCAGTAAAACCCCTCTAGAACAAACCTGGGATATACCAACCCCTCCCTTATAATGAACCATGGTTATAGTGAACCACAGGTTCTGTCCCATTGGGGTTCGCTATAGAGAGGTTTTACTGTAATATATATATATATATATTTGAAGATATTTTAAATATTTATCAATGATTGACCATTTGTTGTCATAGATCTAGTGTTATGAGATTTTATTTATTTTATTTTATTTTTTTTTGCTGTTTAATAAGGATTGTAGACTGTGTGACCAAATCAATATTTCAAATCCAATTATTTATTCAAGCCAATTTTTCCCACACACACATATTTGCTTATCCACATTCTAAATTTATCCTCTTTGCATCTTCTAATATGTTTGTTTTATTTTAATTGACAACTCTCTCACTACAAAACACAATTCCTCATTGCTGTTTTGTCTAAAGCTATTTGTAATTGGTAAGAATGAATGTGGGGAAAGTGGAATACTCGAAATGTATAAAAAAAGAGTTTTTATGCTTTTAATTTTTTTCTTGAAGATTTTTTTTCCCTCAATATGATAAAAGAAAAAGATAATATATATATAAACATTTTATCTTTTTTTTTTGTAAAAAAAAGAAATAATAATAGTCAACTCATTTTTAAGAGAGGACATTATTACAACTATTTATGCAACTTTGAATATGTAATTTACATATCTATCTATATTATATATGGTAAAACTTGCATATAAAGATCTATAGTTGGGATAAGCTAAATGTTTTTTTTAAGGTAAAAGTGAGATATGGGGATAAAAACATATAAATTGTGTGGATTATATATTAGAGAAAATATAAGATTGTGGCGACTACACTTTGCTTCAGCGAGCGCGAACTGGGACAAAGCTCCACTACACACAGGGCAGTCGACGGCATCGGCAACCGCGAGCATCAACCTGACTACGCATGCGCACGGGACGTCATCAGAGACTCTGGCCACTCACGCGGTAAACATCTAGGCTAAATCCAAAGATAATAAGATTTATTGCCTTGTGTTTCTTTGGCAATATGTTTCTTTAATATGGCATTGCGCAAACTTTTGAGCTGCCACTTTACAATGGGGCCATTAAAAAAAGTTACGTCTAGACGTTAGCAAAAAATTGCCTATGTATCATAGAGAAAGCCAATATGCATATGAGTTGGTATGTGAAATTGAACAAATTCCTCTATTTAAGCCCCCCACCTTTTTTTTTTACACAAAGTCTGGCGTATTATCATTCAGAATAATAAAATGTTCTGAATATATATTAAAAGGACAATTGAAATGAATGTTATTTGTATATGGTGGTAAATTTAATATATTTGCGAAACTCAAGGTGGAAGGTGATTGAGAATGAGATTTTCTCATATGACAAGTACAATTTATTTGAAAATATCTTCTAAAAGAGGGAGATATGTAAAATAGATATCGCAGAAAAACTCCCATGAGCCACCAATCAGATGAGTGACCACTTTTGTAAAACCAAAAAGGATTTGAACCGACAACAAAACCACCATTAAGAAATCACCCCGGGGAGTGACAAAGAGCATCTTTATTTTTTGACCAGTCCAGGGAGGCTCTACTGTAACTGTCTGTTATATACAAGTTGGCTGTATAGATATAAAAGCCTACACTTAGATCCAGCACTGTAAAGTAATTTGAGTTGGATACATTGAGTGACCTGACAAAAAAATAAGTTTATTGAGAGATTGATAAGAAATGATTGTGTCCAAATGAAGCTATTCCCAACATGCACTAAAAATCCATTGTTGCCCTCACTTTGATTGTATCTAGAGCTCCAACAATTGGGATCTTTAAACCAATAACTGTGCAAATTAACCAATTGTTGAGACATCAAAGTTGGTGGCCTCACAATTTCTGATAGACACATTCCAGAAAATATTTTGACAAATCTTTTCTATTTTTTTTTTTTAGAAAATAAAAATTTTCTACTTCTTTTTATCTCCACACTTGATCATATAAGGATGTAAATTCTTAGATCTCGATTTTTTTTTTTTGATGATGTTAGCAGAGGATGAGTAGAGCTCTTCAATGGATGAGCTGATACCGTCATTTATGTGGTTAGGGGTTGGAAGTTACACTTGGTACATGGTGGGAAAACCTTGCAACCACACTCTGTAAAAGTTTGTTCATTTATGATCAGACTTAAAGATCTGGAAATCAAGGGCAGCACTTCTCTTTGAAAGACAGACTTGATACCCTCTGCTCTTGTACCATATTATGGCCATTCCTGTTGACATTGGACCTTGACGGGGCTGAAGAGGTCACTACCATCTAGGGAAATAAAAATGTAATCTTTAGTTTACACTTATATATAGGATGCATTTATTTTTTTACAGTAACTACCTTATGTCACCTTTCTCAGTATCATTCTTAACTAATTCTCTTTATATGAAAGTTTTACCATTAAAAAAAACAAACTTAGCAATAGTCAATTATATATACAGATATTTTTAAAGAACATGTTGATTATATATAAACAAAGCACATTCAATTTTTATTTGAGTTTGTGTAATTAAAAAAAAAAGCTCTAGTCATTTATATTTATTTGCAATGAACTCTTGTGATATTTTATATATATATATATATATATTTATATAGATTGTACAGTTTTGAAACGTTTATGTTTGTTTCATTTTATAAACTTTTTTTTTGGTTGTTTTGAAGATAATTTTTTCTAAAATAGCTTGTTAAGCATATTTTTGTAAGAATTCTGAATATGTTTGGACACCTTTTGTAGCGTTTGTAATGCTCCTTCATGTAACAGATCACCAAGGCTACTATATATGACAATAAAATATATATTGCTATATTTGAGATTTTTGTTCATCACTACCTTTGTTACATATTGATAAAATACAATTTGGGCATTGTTTTTTTTTTTATTTATTGTTACAAAAGCACGAAGTCCAAAGGACTATTGTGCTGTGCTAGTATTATTTACATATATATGATTAATTATTTACACAATGGATTAGTATTGTTTTGTAAATTATTGTACAAATAGTTCTAAACTTAACAAAGTTCTCATAAGATAGAGTATATACACAAAGAGAATTTGGTAATGTTTCAAAGTATCTACATACAATTTGATTAGTCAGAGGACAAGTTAAAAGAAGATGCTCTGGTGATTCAACATCTAAGCGGCATTCACATGTTGGATCATTGATAACATTCAGTTTGATTTGGGCATTGTTGGTAATTATTATAAGGCAAAACTAAAACGACGTTTGACAAGTGTTACCGCAAATGTTTCTTTTGAACGAAAAATCGTAATTTATTTTAAGGAGAAATAACTACTATTTCTATCCTTAGGGATGAAGTATGAAAGGATGAATTGTAAAGAGTAATGATAAACAGATCCATCATTACTCTTTACAATTCATCCTTTCATACTTCATCCCTAAGGATAGAAATAGTAGTTATTTCTCCTTAAAATAAATTACAATTTTTCGTTCAAAAGAAACATTTGCGGTAAAACTTGTCAAACCTTGTTTTAAAATCATAAGCCACATTATATTGTAAAATAAGGTAAAGCTAAGTAATTTATTATTATATTATTTGTACTCTTATACAAAAAAAAAAGTATACATGGTACAGGCCATGATAATCATGGTGGGTAGTTAGCGACTGCCTTTACTGTAAGTGTACCGCATGTCTACACAGGTAGAAAGTAATTTGACTTTTTGCACTTACAAATGTGCTACAGCCCTGTTTGGCTACTTGTAAATCACTGGTGAGGTTGGAATTTTGCAAGAGAATAGGGGCTGTTGTAGCATTTTTTTGTTTTTCAGAAAAAATTGCCTGTATGGGTGACTTGATTTTACCTGGGATCTTCCCAAGTGAATGTCCCCAAAATATATTTTTAGAATATATATATATATTTTTAGTAGGGTGTATAGTAGAATATCTAATGAGAGACCGTCTAGAAACATGACTAAACCTAGGTGGAAATTTTTCCGGGAGTAAATTGATCTATAAAAGCATAGGGCGTCTCTCCTGTCAAAATAAACATCAAAACTAGACACCATCTTTGACCGTCGCCACAAACTAGCAGCCTTGGGTCGTTGACAAAAGCACAACACCAGCTTTGGCAAACTGAGAAGTGTCCACCTAGGGACCATGGTTTCGGGTTAATGGCCCTCGTCAGCCCAGGGGGACTTTATTCCATGAGATCCACAAGGGACCTAATGGAATCTTCACAATCTACCATAAAGGTGTTTAGCTGACAAAGTGGCTAGGCCAAATCTATGGCCAAAATATAGATGAAAATTTTGTGGGAGTAAATTGATCAATAAAACCATAAAGTGCCCTATGCTTTTCTAGATGATTGAACCTGTTCTCTCATTTCAGGACTAGACATAAGGAGGCTTTCAACTGTCTCTGATGAGAAACCACTTCATGAGAGACCAGTTTTAACCATGTTTTTAGGTGTTCTTTCATTGGAGCCTGTCCTGCAGTAGTAGTGACAATACCTATATATATATATATATATATATATATATATATATTGTTGCATCATGATTAATGCACATATTTTAAAAATTATTTATAATATTATTTTTAATATATTTAAAATTTAAATTATACATTTATTTATTTTTATAAAACAGATTATTACTATAAAATATTATGTACTATAAAACATTTGTATTTTGATACACTAAATACCCCACATGCTTTAAACTTTGATGTGATAAATAAAGAGATATTCTAGGTGCTACCTAAATTTATAGTTGTCTTATTATTGACTGGTTTAACCTTGTAAGATGGTTGAGACACGTTCTGGAAAGATGCAAGACACGTCTGAGGAGAGACTCAAGACTGAAGAATCTGCCAAACCGCAGCCCAGTGCAACAATTGGTAGAGATGCAAGTGCCGATCCAGTTGTTTTGAACCCCAACATAGACATCCCCAAATATGATGGAACAGAAGACCCTCGCCCATGGATTGAGTTCTTTGAAGAAATTGGCTTCCTGTACCACTGGGCAGAATATATTATTTCTCGCTATGCAGCCATGAACATGATTGGTAGCGCCAAAACCTGGCTGGACCTACACAAGATAAGTTTTACCAGCTGGGAACATTTCAAGAGCCGCCTAATTCAGGATTTTGGCTCAGACGCCAACAAAGAAGAATTGAAGATGAGGCTGAACAGAATGCAGCAGTGGAATGAACCTGCAATCAGGTTTGCAGAGGATATCCTGGTTCTGTGCAACAAGGTCGACCCCCAAATGGAAGAAGAGAATAAAATAAATTGGGTTATTGGAGGGTTAAAGAAAGAATACTCTTTTGCCCTCTACTTAAACCCTCCTAAGAATACCAACGAACTCCTAAGATTGTGTAAAAAGATGGATTTGTTCGAAAATAATTATCAAGAACGTATAGAAAAATCAAAGGCTCTATATAATGGACCACGCTCTCCTCGTTCCCATCATCAAGAGCAATGGAAGAACGCTCCGTCGTTCAGAAGACCAGACCAGAACACCTCCAAGCCCCAGGCCCCCGCTCCGAGGTACTACCAGAACACCCCCAAGCCCCAGGCCCCTGCTCCGAGGTACTACCAGAACAAGCTGCTGCCCCAGGTATCTGCCCCTAGACGATTTTACACTCCCATTCCTGAGCCAAAACCGGTCTACCCAAGGAAAACATGCAATAAGAGTCCAAATTCAAACAGGAATAGGACAGAAGACGGGAGACCAATATGTTTCAAGTGTAACAAGCCAGGACACGTAGCGCGGTATTGCAGAGTCAAGTTTGTGAGGATCGTAGAAGAGGACCCCTCAGTTTCCCAAGACAAGAGCCAAGAAAATCTTCAAATGGACGAAAGGAAAGATTATACACGGCCTCGCCTCTATGCGGATGTTTGTAATGACACACAAACGAATATTCCTACATGGAATAGATATTCCGTGTTGGAAGATTTAAACTAAGTGTCGCGCCTGATTCCTTCAATCAAAGCAAGTCGACCATAAATGGAATTAGAAAGTTGGACCCTAGGTACAAAATTAATATTAATGTGGACAAGATAGGGTTATGCGAAGCTTTGATTGATACAGGCGCCGATCTTTCAGTGGTCGACCTAAGAACAGCACTTTTTGCTGGCCGTGAAATAAATAGTCTCACTAAAACGTGTTCAGGACCCGATGGGAAAAAATTAGATATGGTAGGTAGCATTATTTTAGATTTAAAAATTGATGACACTGAATTATCCCACGAATTTGTAGTAATGGACGCGCATCTACGAACTCTTATTCTTAGACGAGATTTCCTTAAAAAAATGAATGCTAAAATTGATTGTAAACGAGAAACAATAAAATATAATTTGATGAGTAATCATGACGTAAGCAATTATGATCTAAAAAAAATAAAGAACACTACAGATACCGTTATACCTAAACTATCTATTAAATTGATTAGGGCCTCAATAGAAGCAGAGGATGGCGAATATGTCATCGAAGAGAACAACAGAATGACTCAAACAAATGGTCTTCGATTGGCAAGAAGTTTGCTTACTGTCACGGATAAGAAAACCCATATCTGGATAACGAACCCTTATCCTCGACCTTTAAAAATCATGAAAGACCAAACATTGGCTTATGGAAGTCTTCCTGCAGGGGTAAATTTTATAGAGAATAAAGAGAAGCAGAATGAAAATGACGAAATACAATTTCAAATAAACAAAAATTTATCATTTAAAGAACAAGAGAGGTTAAAACAAATTTTGGCCAAGTATACTGATTTGTTCTCATCGAGGTTAGGTAGGACCAATTTGGCAAAACATCAGATTCATACAGAAGACGCAAAACCGATAAAGCACAAGCCTTACCGGGTAAGCGCTAAGGAACGAACCATCATAAAGGATCAAATAGACGAGATGCTCGAAGAAGGAATAATTAGACAATCTTCAAGTCCCTGATCCTTTCCCGTTATATTGGTCAAAAAACGAGATGGCAAATACAGATTTTGTGTGGACTACAGGAAATTAAATGAAGTAACAGTGAAGGATGTTTATCCAATCCCAAGAATTGATGATGTAATGGATACTCTCCAAGGATCCAAGTACTTCTCAGCAATAGATCTCAAATCGGGATATTGGCAAGTCGAAATTGAAGAGAGAGACAAAGAGAAGACGGCTTTCACTACTGCACATGGGTTATATGAATTCAACGTAATGCCCTTCGGTCTATGCAACGCCCCTGCTACTTTTGAGAGGAACATGGACAATGTCCTCGGAAATCTGAGATGGCAGATTTGCCTTTGCTACCTGGACGATGTGATTATATACAGCTCGGACTTTCCAACCCACATTAAAAGACTTGAAGCTGTCCTCAGATGCTTCAGCGAATCTAATTTAAAACTGAACGCCAAGAAATGCAGATTTGCTTTCGAGGAACTTGAGATCCTTGGACATATAACCAACCAAGAGGGTATAAAACCTGCCGAATATAATATCAAAGCCGTTAGAGATTTTCCTCAGCCCAAGATGGCCAAAGAAGTGCAATCATTCCTAGGAATGTGCTCATATTATAGAAAATTTATTAAAGATTTCTCATTAATCGATGACTCATTGACCAGTCTCATCAGAAAAAATGTGCAATTTATCTGGACAGGAAAACAGGAAGAAGCGTTCCAAAACCTTAAAAAAGCTCTTATGAATCCGCCAATTTTAGGTCACTTTGATCCAAATGCAGCCACCCGCATTCACACAGATGCCTCTAACATCGGCTTAGGCGCAACACTAATTCAAAATATCGGTGGCGAAGAGAAGGTAATATCTATTTGAGCCGAACCCTAAGTAAACCTGAGCAAAATTATTCAACCACCGAAAAGGAATGTTTAGCTGTAGTGTGGTCGATATCAAAATTACGGCCCTATTTATATGGAAGGCACTTTAAAATCGTCACTGATCATCACGCACTATGCTGGCTTAAGAATTTAAAAGATCCGACCGGTCGATTAGCACGATGGGCACTGAAGATTCAGGAATATAATTTCAAAATTATACACAAATCGGGAAAAAAAAATCTGGACGCTGATGGTCTATCTAGAGGACCCTTACCAGAAAACGAATGGGACGAGGATTATGAAAGACTATTTTTGAATCAAATAATAGACGAAAAGGATGATTTAATTGAGAATATTAAGGAGAACCTTAGTGGAAACAAGCGTTCAATTACACAGAACTTTAAAGAAGAAAATGGGTGTCTCTACAAGAAAAATCCAAATCCTGAAGGTAGAGAATGGTTGCTGGTAGTGCCAAAGAAGAGAAGGAAAGAAATCATAAGTGAATACCACAACCATATGCTGAATGGCCATCTGGGCGTCGCCAGAACCACATACCGATTGAAGAATAAATACTATTGGCCTTCCATGCTGAAAGATGTTTCAGAATTTGTAAAGACATGCCATCTTTGCCAAAGTCGGAAAGGTTTAAATCACTTGCCTTCTGGACTTCTACAACCTATTCCCCCAGCTAACTACCCTTTTGAAAGAATCGGAATTGACTTTGTTGGCCCCTTGCCATCAACGAAAAGAAGAAGGAAGTGGATAATTGTGTTGACTGATTATTATACCAAGTATGCTGAAACAAAGGCAGTACCAGAAGCGACAGTGAAAGAAGTCTCTACATTTTTAATCGAACATATATTTTTACGTCACGGGGCTCCAAGATTTCTTATCAGCGACAGAGGTTCACAATTCACTAGCAATTTGATGAAGGAGGTTATGAAAATGTGCAAAGTTAAACATTGCTTCACAACGAGCTACCACCCCCAGACTAACGGACTAACGGAACGGCTAAATAGAACTTTAATCAATATGATCAGCATGTATGTGAATACGGATCAGAAGAACTGGGACGAAATCCTTCCTTTTATCACCCACGCGTATAATAACACAATTCAAGAAACCACAGGCTACTCTCCATTTTTCCTGTTGTTTGGGAGGGAACCCATGTCCCTCTTAGACCACGAGAATATCCCAACGGACAGTAACATGTGTGGACGATTACGACGAATATATAGAAAAATACTTAGATAAAATAGCAAGGGCGAGACAGGTAGTCATTAACAACACAGAGAAGACTCAGGAAAGAATGAAAAGAAACTATGACAAAAAACACAACGAGAGAATCTATGAACCAGGACATTTAGTGGCAGTTTGGACACCAGTCAGGAAAATCGGAAAATGTGAAAAACTATTGAGAAAATATTTTGGCCCATATCGAATATTAAAGAAGCTGTCCAATGTAAATTACTTAATTGAGCCGAAAGATAATCCTGGCCAAGACCCATTGATTGTCCATGTCTCAAGACTCAAACCCTATTTTGAAAGAATTGATGAGGTCACTCACGAGGACGTGACGACCTCTGGAGAGGGGGAAGTGTTGCATCATGATTAATGCGCGTATTTTTAAAATTATTTATAATATTATTTTTAATATATTTAAAATTCAAATTATACATTTATTTATTTTTATAAAACAGATTATTACTATAAAATATTATGTACTATAAAACATTTGTATTTGATACACTAAATACCCCACATGCTTTAAACTTTGATGTGATAAATAAAGAGATATTCTAGGTGCTACCTAAATTTATAGTTGTCCTATTATTGACTGGTTTAACCTTGTAAGATGGTTGAGACACGTTCTGGAAAGATGCAAGACACGTCTGAGGAGAGTCTCAAGACTGAAGAATCTGCCAAACCGCAGCCCAGTGCAACAATATATATATATATACTAGCGGACGTACCCAGCTTCGCCCGAGGTTTCACCCGAGTAAAGGTTTGTCTAGCGAACATTTGTTAAAACAATTCTCTAAAAATTTATTAAAAAAAAAACATATATTTTGATAATTTGAAACTCGTAAATTTGAATCTCTCGATAATGTGAACATTTTTTCCCGGTCCCTGTGTGCCGTGTCATCCTGAATTTTGTCTTTCCTAATTTTCTACATTAGAAAATCATAGTTTTATCTAGTGAACATTTTTTCCCGTGTAATCCTGAGATAATCTTACTTTTGATAAATAATATTTAAGATAACAAACTTATATAGTGATAAGAAAACTTGTTATCATCGTCACAATGGGGGCGCTGCTTGCGAGTTAAATCTACAAATCTGCAAATAACTCTAAGGATATTCAAGATATTCAGGAAAATATTTTTCAAAAACCTTCCCGGTGATATACCTAATAATATCCCAAAATTTCACGTCGATTGGATGTATGGTTTTTGAATCTATAGAGTACAGACAGACAGACATTCAATTATATATATAGATATACAGTATATCACTAAACACTTAAGATAATAAAGCTACATATAAAAAAGATATGGTGATATGACATTGATATTGTGATGAGAGGTACAGTTTGTTAATTTTCTCATTTAGAACTTTTTTTTTGTCTGAGAGAAGATGGAACAATACCCTTCGAAACGTCGCATATATTTCTTTTTTTTTTTTATTTATTTGGTCTTTCACACACACATCTTGTATAATATACTAGCGGATGTACCCGACTTCGCCCGAGGTTTTACCCGAGTAAAGGTTTGTCTAACGAACATTTGTTAAAATAATTCTCTTTAAACTTATTAAAAAAAAGATATATTTTGATAATTTGAAACTCGTAAATTTTAATCTCTCGATAAAGTGAACATTTTTTCCCGGTCCCTGTGTGCCGTGTCATCCTGAATTTTGTCTTTCCTAATTTTCTACATTACAAAATCATCGTTTTATCTAGTGAACATATTTTCCCGGTCCCGATAAGTTGAATAAATTCATGGTCGTGAATCCCTCGATAAAGTGATCATTTTTTCCCGGTCCCTGTGTGCCGTGTCATCCTGAATTTTGTCTTTCCTAATTTTCTACATTACAAAATCATCGTTTTATCTAGTGAACATATTTTCCCGGTCCCTTGAAAAATACTCGATAAGTTGAATAAAATCATGGTCGTTTATGGAAGATGGACGTAGTTCCCGGAGGTCACCCGCCCCCCGCGCGCCAGGACCTCTTGATCCCTCTGATTGGCCGGCGGCCGGACGGGGGGGGGGGGGGGGGCTCTTGATCTCTCTGATTGGTCGGTGGGAACTTGGACTGTCCAACCAACTGGCCGGCGGCCGGACGGGGAGGGGGGGGGGGGGGGGGGGGGGGGGGGGGGGGGGGGGCAGACCTAAGCCTAGAAATGGCGCTGCTTGCGAGTTAAAGCTACAAATCTGCAAATAACTCTAAGGATATTAAAGATATTCAAGATATTATTTTTCGTAAACCTTTCCGGGGATATGCCTAATAATATCCTAAAATTTCACGGCGATTGGATGTACGGTTTTGAATCTATAGAGTACACACAGACAAACAAACAGACAGACATTCATTTATATATATATATATAGACAAATTGATAAAACAAAAATATTATGCGGATAATAAAGTTCTTAACATATAAAAGTAACAATCATTTACCAAATACAAAAATGTAAAAACGAATGTACTTAGATTTACTATTAGATTATATTTTGCAATAGTTTTGTATGATGAATTTAGAGAAAACGCTTTAAAATGGCCTTCAGAAGTACAGGACGACTTGAGTATGCCTGTCTCCGACCAATTACGGGTCAGAAACGGCATCACCTTTTTTTTTTTTTTTTGTTTGAAACAAAATGAAAAATTGACTCATAGGTCTCAAAATTTCATCATCCAGTCTTCCATATATTAACAGAACTGAAAGTTCAAGATTAAGAATTTGGTTGAGATCACAGAATACTTTCATCCGAAGTTGAGGAGACAAGAATGTCTATTGAATAAAGTTTGCCTTATCTGCAGCAAACGAAACGCAGCAGTGGCTTGACACCTGGCGTGTTAAAATATTTAAACTCATTTAAATAAAAAAAGTGCTAAAATATTAAAACCAAATAATAAAAGAGTGATTCTATATTCCAAGTAATCATATTTTTTGAGCTACAAAAACCAATACATTACTCGTGAAGAAAGTAAAATATATTGGGGTTGTGTGTCCTCGATCAGAAACTACACTTCTCATAGGGGTCAAGAGTGGATAAATTTATTAGTCGACAAAGTCTAATGAAATTAAAAACGAAATTAATCATAATTCTATGCTAAGTCTTATGTATGGATGTCAAATAATTCTCACACAAAACATACGAGAATAACCTAACATACTTTAAACAACAGAACACAAGATTTTAAGAAACATTTTATATGTGAGAAACAATGACATTATCACACAATTTTACAATTTAAACAATTTTATTGACTGCTAAATTCTCAGTGGTTGCAAGAAAAAAAAAATATATATTAAAAATAAAGAAGGCATTTCCTGACCACGTGCTTTTTAGATGGCAGAGCGCCATATAGTGGAGCAAAAATAAACTAAACGTTTATTTAACTTGCTCCGTGATATTTGGCCAACCCAATTTCTTGATAAATCAAGAAGAGCCATCCAAGAACGCGTTTCGCGCTATTGGCGCTCGTCAGCGTGGAGTAGGCTGTAACCCCTGCGACCAAAAAGATTTTTGGTCCCAGTGGCTTCCTGAAAAACCAAGAAATGGGTATTTAAGACCAAATTTGCGTAAATACGCTTAACACATGAAAAACAATAGAAAACAATAAAAGATAGGTGGGTCAGATGTTGATATTAAAAATAAAGAAGGCATTTCCTGACCCACTTATCTTTTATTTTTTTTCTATCGTTTTTTTCATATATATATATGAAAATATAATATATAGTAATTACAAATTTATTCAGTATGGGAGACTTCCCCACCTTGAGAGAGTCCTCCTCCATGTCTGGAGGAGGTCTTCTTGAACACTCCTCAGTTCCACGCCGTGGAAAAACTTGTATTATGATGCATTAGCGCGCCATCTGTTATGAAAATTGGAAACTATTATAGACGCGTATGATTCTTTTTGAAAATTAAACAATTTCTACTGTCCTCACTGCGATGAAAAAATTCACCACTGATGAGCCAGGCCCTCCCATTAATTTTTCCATCGCAATAAGGACAGTAGAAATTGTTTAATTTTTAAAAAGAATAATACACGTCTATAATAATTTCCAATTTTCAAATACTTGTATATTTGAGTCTTGGCAGGCGCCAAGGCGTCGTGAGAGAATAACCAGCTCTGCAGGTCAGGGGGCCTCTGGATGATGGTCAAGGCTTCCCAGATAAGAGGCCTGATGCTGAGGCAGGACCAGTACCGGTGGATCAGCGACAGATCGCTGGGACCCACAGGCTACGCAGGACTGTTCGACCGAGGCCGGGTGGGCTGGATGGGGCAATGCGTGCAAAGCTATTTTCACTACCACGTCAGCGTTGTGCCGGAGCGACGACTAGCCGATGTTGATGGGGAGGTTCAGATGTTTCTCCCACCTCACGAGATAAATAAAGGCAGGGCAGCTAGGCGTAGGCGCTCCAGCATGCGGCGAGCAGTGCGGGTGGTGAAACGCGAAGCACCACAGCCTCCACAATGGTGCCAATGCGAAAGGTCCCACGCAGGTTCCCTCCGCCAGACGTCGGCAGAAGATGGACAAGGAGGCTGCGTCCGTCAGGGCACAGCGCGTTGGGCGAGTGAGGAGAGCGGCAGGACCCACAAATTCTCCAACGCAGAAGAATGGGGAGACGAAAGAGACAGCAGCCCCCGATGATGGGGAGGTCCAGGAGCTGGGGGGGAGTCAGCGCGCGGTGATCCAGCCCAAGGATCTCGATGACCGCCTCCCAGATTTTGAGCAGCCGGAGACAGCGCGGCGGAAGCCAGGACCCGGATGGAGGGGGGTAGAGCCAAGCGCCGCCCTCTATCAGACACGCTACGACTGCCACACAGCGCGGCCTCACACCCTTCAAACACGACAATCAGAGATGAGTCCCGATGTCTATTAGCCCGAATTTTCTGTCAAGCGCTCCGGCCTTCTGATGAACCGTCAATAAATTATTTTAAATTGTCTAAAATCATGCTCCCCTCCAAGTCTATACCCAACTGGTAGTAAGAGATGTTTCTCACTTCAGGTGGTCCATTAATGTAGTGTAAGGATGTCCTGGTGTCTTCTCCAATCATTCTTTAAAGTAGAGAAGGTTGAAATCCTCTAAAGAATGTAATTAATAGATTTAAAGCGTTCGAGGATGCGTTTCTTTATATTTTTAAAGTAGGTTATCATGTCTTAGCATATGACATATTCAAATCTGTCTTCCATAGCATTTATTGAGGCATCTGCTCTCTCTCTCTCTCCCGCTAGTTTCTAACGCCTCGTCATTTGTTCGTCTACAGTCCATGGAATATTCAACATCTCCAGCGCCACATTTCTGAAGTCTTCAGCAACTTAACATCAGTGGCTGACAGCGTTCATGTTTGCCCCCTCGTGTAATGCTAGGATC
>CP092866.1:42605883-42674314 GCA_030710605.1 Cordylochernes scorpioides
TCCCGCATCTTTATGTGCGTGTGTTTCGAAAAAGAGCTTTAAAGTATTGAAGAAGAAGTGGATATAAAGGTGGTATAGTATATAGGTGCCCTTTTTATATTAGTATATATATAATATGGAATACTCTGTAATAAAGCAAAAGACAAAGATACGTAAAACAGGAATGTTTGCAGGCTCCGTCACTTTTTAACACTTTTGCAGAACTAATTATCAGCATCTGAGAAAACTAAATTAGTCGTATGTAAGGGAGGATTTAATGTTGCTGCTGTGGGGAGCATTGCACCGTTATGCTTGCATGGATCCTAGCATCACACGAGAGGGCAAACATGAACGTTGTCAGCCACTGATGTTAAGTTGCTGAAGACTAGAAATGTGGCGCTGGAGATGTTGAATGTTCCATGGACTGTAGACGAACAAATGACGAGGCGTTAGAAGATAGCGGGAGAGAGAGCAGATACCTCAATAAATGCTATGGAAGACAGATTTGAATATGTCATATGCTAAGACATGATAACCTACTTTAAAAATATAAAGAAACGCATCCTCGAACGCTTTAAATCTATTAATTACATTCTTTAGAGGATTTCAACCTTCTCTACTTTAAAGAATGATTGGAGAAGACACCAGGACATCCTTACACTACATTAATGGACCACCTGAAGTGAGAAGCATCTCTTACTACCAGTTGGGTATAGACTTGGAGGGGAGCATGATTTTAGACAATTTAAAATATTTTATTGACGGTTCATCAGAAGGCCGGAGCGCTTGACAGAAAATTCGGGCTAATAGACATTGGGACTCATCTCTGATTGTCGTGTTTGAAGGGTGTGCAGGCCGCGCTGTGTGGCAGTCGTAGCGTGTCTGATAGAGGGCGGCGCTTGGCTCTACCCCCTCCATCCGGGTCCTGGCTTCCGCCGCGCTGTCTCCGTCTGCTCAAAATCTGGGAGGCGGTCATCGAGATCCTCGGGCTGGATCACCGCGCGCTGATTCCGCCCCAGCTCCTGGACCTCCCCATCATCGGGGGCTGCTGTCTCTTTCGTCTCCCCATTCTTCTGCGTTGGAGACTTTGTAGGTCCTGCCGCTCTCCTCACTCGCCCAACGCGCTGTGCCCTGACGGACGCAGCCTCCTTGTCCAGCTTCTGCCGTCGTCTGGCGGAGGGAACCTGCGTGGGACCTTTCGCATTGGCACCATTGTGGAGGCTGTGGTACTTCGCGTTTCACCACCCGCACTGCTCGCCGCATGCTGGAGCACCTACGCCTAGCTGCCCTGCCTTTATTTATCTCGTGAGGTGGGAGAAACATCTGAACCTCCCCATCAACATCGGCTAGTCGTCGCTTTGGCACAACGCTGACGTGGTAGTGAAAATAGCCTTGCACGCATTGCCCCATCCAGCCCACCCGGCCTCGGTCGAACAGTCCTGCGTAGCCTGTGGGTCCCAGCGATCTGTCGCTGATCCACCGGTACTGGTCCTGCCTCAGCGTCAGGCTTCTTATCTGGGAAGCCTTGACCATCATCCAGAGGCCCCCTGACCTGCAGAGCTGGGTCTACGGCGTGACCTGGATGACGACGCCTTGGCGTCTGCCAAGACTCAAATATACAAGTATTATAAAATTGGAAACTATTATAGACGTGTATTATTCTTTTTAAAAATTAAACAATTTCTACTGCCCTTATTGCGATGGAAAAATTAATGGGAGGGCCTGGCTCATCAGTGGTGAATTTTTTCATCGCAGTAAGAACAGTAGAAATTGTTTAATTTTCAAAAAGAATCATACGCGTCTATAATAGTTTCCTATTTTCATAACAGATGACGCGCTAATGCATCATAATACAAGTATTCCCACGGCGTGGAACTGAGGAGTGTTCAAGAAGACTCTCTCAAGGGGGGGAAGTCTCCCATACTGAATAAATTTGTAATTACTATATATTATCTTCATATATATATGTATATATATTTTTTAATATTATTTTTTCTTGCAACTAGGGCCTCCAATCCCGGGATCCCGTTTCCCGGAGCCAAATAATGATCCCGAAATCCCGGGATTCTGCTCGAAAAATCCCGGGATTACTGGTTTGTGCATGAAAACCAGCGCAAAAATATTTTTTCTTATCTAGCATTTTGGTCATCAAACAGATGATGAGTAGCACACTTTTGACGTTTGGAGGATGACAATGAGGACACTTCTCCATTTAACGTTAGCCTAGAGGTAGCACATCCCTCATTCCCTGAAGCAATTTATCCACAATCTCCAGTATTTTCAAAGAAAAATATAAATGAAGTGACGAAAAAAGCTCGTGTGGTTGTGAAATTGTTCAAACGATCGCCGCTGAAGAACGAGATCTTACTGAACTACATGCGGCAAGATAATCGCATTTCCACCAATATGTGTCTCATTCTCGACTGCAGAACGCGCCGGGATAGTTTAGTGAACGTGTTGGAGAGACTTCTCAGTGTGAAGTCAGCGATTCAGAAGGCGCTAATAGATGTGAATGCAAATTTCCGTCTAACTGATGAAGATTTTGATATCATGACGCAAGTAATTTCCGCACTGAAACCATTTCGGGCAGCTGTGGCGGCTATCTGTAGACGCGACGCTACGCTTTTGACTGCAGAAGCAACAGTAAAGTTTCTTCTAGAGGAGCTGCAAGCACAATCTCATTCTCTCAGCAAAGATCTGCAAAAATCTTTTCAAAAGAGAATTTTAGAAGAGCGATGCAATAAAACATCTTTAGTCCTCCAATATCTGCACAATCCGCAAGCACAGTTAGAAAAAAAGAAGATGGTCAAAGACTTTAGCGTGAAATTGCTTTTGCGTCTTAAACCGTTACAGGAACAAATGGCCGAAGTAAGAAAAAAAAATTAGGCTGATAATTCGCAACTTCCTCGGAGTTTACAAGAACCCCATGAACCATCACAATCGAATGACCATCTTACAATTGAGCGCCGATTGCAAGAAGCTATTGAGGTTGCCTCTTCAACTTCAATTGCAATACCTACACCAGACTCCGCATCCTACTCAACTATGATTAACCACGAACTTAATATTGCTGCTCAGTCAGGCAAACGAGGACCCCATTTAGAGAGTGTATATCAATACTTGCTGACAATTCCTCCAACATCTGTGGAATCGGAAAGAGTCTTCTCCTCCTCTGGATACCTATGCAATAAGATACGTTCTAGTTCGCATGATGACACTCTTGACAAATTATCTTTCCTACGCTCAAATCTTTCTCGAAATTTAATTTTTATCCTTAAAATAAAGTAATTCGTGGTTTTTAAAACGGTGCTGTCTTCTTTCTAAACATCAATACATAGTTGGGAAAAATGCAATAATGATTGCATTTTCTATAATCACAATTGCAAATAATCATGATTACATTTGCTATAATTACAATTACAAGTAATTTTAATTAAAATTGCTATCATTATATATAGAACTAGCGGATGTACCCGGCTTCGCCCGGGGTTTTACCCGAGTAAAGGTTTGTCTAGCGAACATTTGTTAAAACAATTCTCTAAAAACTTATTTAAAAATATATATATATATATTTTGATAATTTGAAACTCGTAAATTTGAATCTCTCGATAAAGTGAACATTTTTTCCCGGTCCCTGTGTGCCGTGTCATCCTGAATTTTGTCTTTCCTAATTTTCTACATTAGAAAATCATAGTTTTATCTAGTGAACATTTTTTCCCGGTCCCTTGAAAAATACTCGATAAGTTGAATAAAATCAATATTAATTGGTTCCCTCGGTAATTGGAAGTTAAAGGAATAGTATATTCGCCTTGGAATTGTATCATCCTGAGATAATCTTACTTTTGATAAATAATATTTAAGATAACAAACTTAGTGATAAGAAAACTTGTTAACATCGTCACAATGGGGGCGCTGCTTGCGAGTTAAATCTACAAATCTGCAAATAACTCTAATGATATTCAAGATATTCATGAAATTATTTTTCAGAAACCTTCCCGGTGATATACCTAATAATATCCCAAAATTTCACGGCGATTGGATGTATGGTTTTTGAATCTATAGAGTACAGACAGACAGACATTCAATTATATATATATATAGATTATCTGAATTCACATATAAAATGATTAGTAAAAATATATTTTATATATTTCATTCAAATTCGTATAGAAATTAGAATTTCACATGACGATAGCAATGCTTTGTCCGGGCTCATTTTATTTTATATATTTACTAGCCGAATGACCCGGGCAACGCCCAGGTTTTACCCGATTAAATGTTTTTATTCAAATATTATTCGTTACAATTATAAATTGGCACCGTGGATGTCACTTTTGTGAAACGTCCCGCTCCAAACTTTGTGTATTTTTAAAATATAGATTTAAAAATGTAAATTTTCACAACGATATTTGAAAATTATATTTTTTTGATTATCAAATACTATTCGTTACAATTATAAATTGGCGCCGTGGATGTCACTCTTGTGAAACGTCACGCTCCAAACTTTGTCTGAGAAGCGATATTTTTATAGAAAGATGATCTGGCTTTTGTTTTCTGCTCGAGTGAATGTTTTTCTGTTAGAATTTTGTTCCTGTGTCCGGGCTCATTTTATTTTATATATTTATTATATACATTATTAAAATATCCTCATTTCTTTATTTTACTTCTTTTTTCGTCATTCATATTTAAACTACAGTGAAATTCTGACTATAGTATTTTTATTCAACTAAGAACTCTTAAGCATAGACGCTATACAACCCTAACAATTTCACAAAAGACTCCTTTGATTATCACAAGAAAATTTTGAAGGCGAAAATTTTTAAATTGTAAAATAGTTTCACAATCTTTCGAATCTTTCGGTTCCTCAAATGGTGTCAAATTACAAGGAACGCTTTTACAAAGATGGCTTTATATACCAGGCTGTATTAAAGGTTCGCTCCCAAAGCGGACGCCCAAAAAAAATCAAATTATGTAAATACAAATTTAAATACTTTTATATATCAATATGAATAAAGGTTTAAAAATAAATAAAGGTTTGGTTCCATGGACGATGAGCGTGATTATATATATATAGTATATATATATGGTAATTTAAAACAACAACCTCATATTGTGTAGATAACTTATAACAAGATTGCCATGTTGTATATAGAAACACATCTATAAATAATTATGCGCATGATTAATCTGTGTCATTGCATCGCCATATGTAATGTACTTTGTACAAAGTGGATAAATAAATAAACTCTGTAATGGATTTAAGAGTTGAGCTGAAGCAGAGATCGAGCATAGTATTGCCAAAACAACAAGTCTAAAAAGGGACCAGACCACCCACACGGTTCACATGTGGTGGAATGCAGAGACCCCTCTTGGTCACACCTGGACATGCAAGGCCCCCTTTTTCTCAGGAAACGCCCCTGTCACATAAGGTCCCCGCCGTCTTTAACCTATAAATACATCACCTTAAAGTCTCTTGACAGTTCAGTTCAGTACAGTTTAGTTTAGTTCACCCTTAGTGCAAGCCGCGTCGGTCGTATGTTATGTCGATCTCATCCAACATGTAGTTAGGAAGAACTCGTCTATCTCCATCTTGCGCTCCTAGCTCAACTTTTATCTGTTTACGGAACTTTCTTAGTGCAACTGTGTCTTCGTTTTTTGTGTATGGATATCCCCAAGCTTTTCCACTCTGCCTCGACCACGACTGCCTGTATTTTGTGAGAACTTTTAAAGGTCTTCCAAGGTGCAGAGAGGTACTGGAAAACTCTACATCCTAACTGTTCCTCTTGGTCAACACAGTACAACAAGAGCTACCAGGAACTCAACAAATTATTACAGTGAGTCGACAGGAGATCTCTTATTACATTAGTCGACAGGATTCTACAAGAGTCAACAGCAACTCAACAAATCATTACAGTAGTCGACAGGATCTCTACAAAAGCTACTGGAATTCTCAACTTATTATTACATATATATATATATAACTAGCGGATGTGTACCCGGCTTCGCCCGGGTTTTATCCGAGTGAAAGTTTGCCTAACGAATATTATTGATAATAATATTCGGGAACACACAGAATATTATGATAATAATTATAATTATATTCGTTACGTCATATATTTTATATAATATATGAAATTTATTTTTCGAGCAAACATATCCACTCTCTACTGAATAGATTTTTAAAAAGATATACATAAATAAAAATATCTATAGATATACTACATGATCATAGCCAAAAGGCCGAGAAACGATATTTTATATATAGAGATGACCTGGCTTCGTGTGTCTTCTGCTCGAGTGAATGTTTCGCTGGTAGAATTTTGTTCCTGCCTACTATTAATCATTATCTGGCTTCGCCCGTGGTCTGCTTTAGTGAATATTTTCCAAAAGATTTTTTTAATGCAATCAAGCATGATACGGCAATATTGTCATCATCATTTCTGACTAAAAAAATATTGTTGCTCAGTACTTGGTTAAATATAATTTTTCTTGGTTAAAGTGCGACAAACAAACTCTTCCAGATTTAACTCTCTGTCCTGTTCAAATTTCAGCGAGTTTAGTTACATATTGAGGGCTTGCATAGCCGACATACATATATATATATATGTTCCCGGCTTCGCCCGATTTTTACCCGAGTAAAGGTTTGCTTAACAAACATTTGTTAAAACGATTCTAGCAAACATCCAATCCCTACTGAATCTATACTTGTCTACACTCTCGATAATTTTTTCCCGGTCCCTTGAAAAATACTCGATAAGTTGAAAAAAATCAGTATTAATTGGTCCACTCGGTAATTTGAAGTTGAAGGAATAGTATCTTGCCACAAACGAAGATTTGTAAATAACTGTATTTAGCGAATGTACCCGGCTTCGCACAGTTTTTATCCGAGTAAAAGTTTGCCTAACGAACATTTGTTAAAACTATTATAGAAAACATCCAATCCACCTATATATTGATTTATAAACGTATATAAATATAAATATTGTTAAATGCGTTTAAATATATTTTTGAAACACATAATTTTTTGAAAACATTAATATATTTTAAATATGATATTGTCACTTTTGTGAATTTGATAATTAATTATTTATTTTTTCTCAATGAATTATATATATTATTTAAAAATTCATTTCTGTTATCATCATCACATACAATGTAATTTTTTTATATAAACAAACGATAATAAACAACAACAATTAGGGGCTCAAAAATAATTTATTATGGTTAGCAGCTCCGTAAATAAAGATATTTTCACAACAACAATTAAAGTTGCATCATCATTTTTATAAAACATCAGCAAATTAAATTAACAATGTTAAAATATATTTTAACCTTACATTTTAACATTTAACACGAAAACGTTACAATTTTTTCTTTAAATATATATTAATATTGAAATGCCAAGTATTTTTTACGTCATTGGATTATTATATTACTAAATTCTCAAATTAAATTTATTATACTTGGAAAACATTTTAAGCATTGTTACAATTTATAAATATAATTTCACCAGAAACCGCTAGAGGCGCTGCTTGCGAGTGAAAGTAGAAAATTTGCAAATAAAATTGCAAAGGAATATTTATTTCAAATCAAATTCAAACCAGAAATCTTCCCAGTAGTATAGTAAATAACTTCCTAATGTTTCACGGCGATTGGATAATCTTGCCTTTTAAAAACATTAATCGTGTGAACAAACTAACATTCATCGTGTAAACAAACCACGTGTTAATTATTAACCAATCAAATTCATTTATCGTCGCGACCAGTGCTGCGCCCAAGCGGTAAAAGGCTGGAACTAACGCTTTTTGGTTTTTTATTTTTTTAAAAAAGCACATTAAATTTTTTAGATTTTTGAATGGCCTATATGTTAAACGAAATCTTCAGCTACCTACATGCGAAATTTCATAATGATTGAGTTGGTAGATTTTGCGTGAAGCGATAACAAACATCGATTTCGCATTTCATTTTTATAGATATAAGGATTGATTATATATTTTTGATAAAAATAATGATCCGAGGAGAGAGAACTATTACGCTTCTATAGGAAAAAAGGGCTAAATTCAAATATGGCGGAAAAATAAATATGCGAATTGAAAGGGAAAGGAATAGTCAATAGAAGAACAGCTTCAAAGTGGTTCATGAGATTTAGAGAAAGAAACATCCGCCTTGAGAACAAATCTGGAATGTGACGACCATTTGTGAATCTTCATCTTTTTTTCTTATCTCCACACAATCATATTAGGGTATCAACCTTGTAAAGCTTGAGACCTTTGATGGTGTCTGCTGGGGATGAGTAGAGCTCATCAATGGACGAGTCAATACAGTCAATAATGTGTTTTTGGTTTGCAGGTTGAGAATTGCATTTAGTCCATAGCCATATGTGAATGATATTGAGAACCTACTATTTCTGGTGATGGCCAACTCACAACAATCTACGCGTGAAATGTCAGCCAGACTTGGATCATCCAAAGATAGAATCAACCGAACTCTGTACAAGCTTCACTTTGTTAGTAAACGCCAAACACAAGATCCCCACGACCTGACTATAGTCCAGTCCCAGAGACGAGTCGATATCTGTAAATGATTGTTATAAAATCCATAATATTTTCGGTTTTAAAAGCATATTGTTACTAGGAATGAAAAGTAGATCTATCTTCCTTAACTCGACACAAGACGACAATGGATATCCTGTGATCAAGAGGCTAAACATATAGTTAAACAGAATCGCTTTGGCAATAAAGTAATGTTGTCTAAATGGTGAAACATCGATGGTATTGTACACTACGAACTTCTTCCAGATGGTCATGCAGTTAATGCAGAGCTATACTCAGAACAAATCAGCCGAATATGTGAAGTTTTGAAGACTCAGTACCCTGCTTTGGTCAATCGAAGGTGAGTACTCCTGCAATATTACAACGCTCCAGCTCATCGAGCTAGGTTAACAACGAATGGAATAAAGGATTTTGGAGGATGTCGGAGTTCTACCCTACTCTACTTATAGCCCAAACATTGCGCCATATAATTATGTCTTCCCCTTAGAAATGTAGCCAAAGACACTATGAAACATTCCAAGACGTTTAAATTGCCTGTTGTGACTTTTTGGCTTCAAACCTCGAGAATGGTATCGTCAGAAAATTTAAAACCTGGTAAAAAGAATGCTGGCTGTTATTGAAAATGACGACCTCTACTTCAATAACTATTTTTTGTTTATATATTATTTAATCGTTCTGAAAATAGAGCAATCCATACTTAAATCATTAGATAGTAAAAAGGCATATATTGGATTGAATAAAATATTTATTCGCCAATATATTTCGGTTGTCTGAACGCCAACCTTTATTGAGGCATTACATTTGTGTACGAGGTGTGTTCAAAAAGTATCGCGACCTTTGAATTTTCGCGGGTTACGTATATTCGAATTTCGATCTTTTTGTGGCTTTATGTTGGTACTCATGTCTCTCACTTATGCCGACAAGCTCGGCCATTTTGAATGTTCATTTAATTGTTGACAGCTGCTTTGCTTGCAGGTGTTTTGGATTGTCTTCGATTTTTACCTATTAAAAAATGGATCAATGAACCTGTATCAAATTTTGTGTGAAAAACGAAATTAAGTGCGCGGATGCATTCCGAATGTTGACTGTGGCATACGGAGAAGCTACCTTGGACCGAAGCAACGTTTATCGGTGGTACAAAATGTTCTCAGAAGGCCGAGAAGATGTGAACGACGAAGAGCGTGCCGGACGCCCGAACACTTCAACAACAGACGAAAAAATTAATAAAGTGGAGAAAATGATATTGGCGAATCGTCGAATCACCGTTAGAGAAGTTGCTGAGGACCTAAACATATCGATTGGCTCGTGCCATTCGATTTTTATCAATGATTTGGGCATGAGACGGGTCGCCGCGAAATTCGTACCAAAATTGTTCAATTGCGACCAAAAACAGCATCGCATGAACATTGCTAATGAGATGTTGGACTCTGTCCGCGACGACCCAAATTTGCTCCAGAGGGTCATAACTGGTGATGAAGCGTGGGTTTATGGTTATGACGTGGAAACCAAAGCTCAATCATCTCAATGGAAGCTGCCGCACGAACCAAGACCGAAAAAAGCGCGCCAAGTTCGGTCGAATGTGAAAGTTTTGCTGACAGTTTTCTTCGATTGCAGGGGCGTGGTGCATCATGAGTTCTTGCCACAGGGTAGAACGGTCAATAAGGAATATTACCTGCAAGTTATGCGCAATTTGCGCGAAGCAATCCGCCAGAAACGCCCGGATTTGTGGAAGAACAAAAATTGGCTTTTGCACCACGATAACGCCCCTGCTCACACATCGTTGCTTGTGCGCGAATTTTTGGCCAAAAACAACACACTAATGATGCCGCGCAGCCACCGTATTCTCCAGATCTGGCCCCCTGTGACTTTTTCTTGTTCCCTAAACTGAAGAGGCCCATGAAAGGACGACGTTACGCTACGCTTGACGAGATTAAGACGTCATCGAAGGAGGAGCTGAAAAATATTTTTAAAAAATGATTTTTGAAGTGCTTTGAAGATTGGAAAAACCGTTGGCACAAGTGTATAATATCTCATGGGGATTAATTTGAAGGGGACAAAATAGGTATTCATGAATAAATAAATAATTTTTGAAAAAACACAAAAGTCGCGATAGTTTTTGAACACACCTCGTATACTCAAACTCAGCGCCGCATAGTGTTATACCATCACAGTTGAAATAATTTTATTTTTATTTTAAAATGCAAATATTTAAATTATAGGATAGCCCTCTTTTTTTCCTTTAATATTTCAAGATATTGTACTTATTTTGATTGTAATTTTTATAATAATTTTTTAATGCACAAATTTCCCCCACCTACTTAGTATTTTAAATGATTTCAACTGTGATATTATAACACTATGCGGCGCTGTGTTTGTGTATAAAACAATGTAATGCCTCAATACTGGTTGGCGTTCAGTCAACCTAAATATTAGAAATAATATCTTTTATTCAATCCAATATATGCCTTTTTACTATCTAATATTATTTAATGTGTATTAAAATCCTTTCATGGGAACGAACTTTTGGTACAGCCTGGTACATAGAGCGGAAATATTTTTAAAAATGCATTTGTACTAGAGTTTCTTGTGAATTTACATCAGTTGAAGAACCGAAAGGTTCGAAAAAGGTTGTGAAACGATAATTGCATTTTTCTCATGGTATATCTATCCGGTAATTATCTTTAAAAACACATTTTTCGCTTATCTTCTATCTCAAATGAAAAGGATCCAATCACAACAAGATAATCTGGATAATATTCCTAATCGTCACTCAGAATTATAGAAAACTAGACGAATGACCCGGGCAACGCCCGGGTTTACCCGATTAAATGTATTTTACATATGGAAAATGGACGTAGTTCCCGGAGGTCACCCGCGAGGCTTTTTTGGCACTTGGCACAGCTGTGTCACCAACGCCAGGACCTCGCGCGGTGGTTACTCGAACTGGCCAGCCGGCCGATTCCATTTTCTCGGAGGGGGGGGGGGGGGGGGGGGGGGGGCGGGGGCAGGGAAGTCACGTGCTCGCCGCCAGCCAATGGGCGCCCCCCGTCGTCAGCCGCCACGCGTTCTAGAGGGCGCTGCTCGTGAGCTAAGTAGAATAATTTGAATATATAGTTTTAATAATTGATTTATATATTTTTTAAAATAGCCTATCGTCATCCCCGTTATTTTTTACCTAAGTATGGAAATTTTGGTTCGATTTAGTGAACTACTGCGAATTTGTATACCGTGCATACAAACAGACAGACCAACAGACCAACAAACATACAAACATTCATTTTTATATATATAGATTACGAGTAATTATGTTTACATTCTAATGCAATTAATTTTTTTTTTGCAAAGTAATTCATTGCAAAGTAATCGTAATTACAAGGTAACGTATTACTTTGAATGGATTACTGCCCAACACTGCATTAAGAGATGTGGTCTAAGAGTTCCAAGAACAGTAATTTTTTCCAGATGTGTGTACAGTAATTGACAGATAATTTCAAACTGTAACCCAAAAGCAATGATTTAGTTCATAAGCAGGCGCAAAATATATGGCTTTCAGGTTGTTTTCATCGAAGTAAGTGCCACGTCATTGGCATTAAATAAAAGAAAAAATTAAAAATATAACGAACGAAACGATATACCTCTTGGCGTAGAAAGACGAAAATGTTTTTCAATCCCGGGATATCCCGGGATCCCGGGATTGAGAAAAAAGCAATCCCGAATCCCGGGATTGGAAGCCCTACTTGCAACCACTGAGAATTAGCAGTCAATAAAGTCATTAAATTGTTAAATTGTGTAATAATGTTATTGTTTCTCAAATATAAAATGTTTCTTAAAATCTTGTGTTCTGTTGTTTAAAGTATGTTAGGGTTTTCTCGTATGTTTTGTGTAAGAGTTATTTGTCATCCGTACATTAATATAAGACTTAGCATATATTTATGATTAATTTCGTTTTTAATTTCATTAGACTTTGTCGACCAATAAATTTATCCACTCTTGGCCCCTATGAGAAGGGTAGTTTCTGATCGAGGGAGGACAGCCCCAATATATTTTACCTTTTTCACGAGGAATGTTTTGGTTTTTGTAGCTCAAAAATTTGATTACTTGGAATATAGAATCACTCTTTTATTATTTGGTTTTAATATTTTAGCACTTTTTTATTTAAATGAGTTTAAATATTTTAACACGCCAGGTGTCAAACCACTGCTGCGTTTCGTTTGCTGCAGATAAGGCAAACTTTATTCAAAAGACATTCTTGTCTCCTCAACTTCGGATGAAAGTATTCTGTGTTCTCAACCAAATTCTTAATCTTGAACTTTCAGTTCTGTTAATATATGGACGATTCTGAATGATGAAATTTTGAGACCTATGAGTCAATTTTTCATTTTGTTTCAAACAAAAAAAAAAGGTGATGCCGTTTCTGACCCGTAATTGGTCGGAGACGGGCATGCTCAAGTCGTCCTGTACTTCTGAAGGCCATTTTAAAGCGTTTTCTCTAATTTATCATACAAAACTATTGCAAAATATAATCTAATAGTAAATCTAAGTACATTCGTTTTTACCTTTTTGTATTTGGTAAATGATAGTTACTTTTATATGTTAAGAACTTTATTAGCCCCATAATATTTTTTTGTTTTATCAATTAGTATATCAATATTATACATGATGTGTGTGTGTGAAAGACCAAAAAAAAAAAAAAGAAATATATGCGACGTTTCGAAGGGTATTGTTTCCATCTTCTCTCAGACAAAAAAAAAGTTCTAAATGAGAAAATTAACAAACTACCTCTCATCATAATATCAATGTCATATCACCATATCTTTTTTATATGTAGCTTTATTATCTTAAGTGTTTAGTGATATATATATAGGTATTGTCACTACTACTGCAGGACAGGCTCCAATGAAAGAACGCCTAAAAACATGGTTAAAACTGGTCTCTCATGAAGTGGTTTCTCATCAGAGACAGTTTCGGTTGAAAGCCTCCTTATGTCTAGTCCTGAAATGAGAGAACAGGTTCAATCATCTAGAAAAGCATAGGGCACTTTATGGTTTTATAGATCAATTTCCTCCCACAAAATTTTCATCTATATTTTGGCCATAGATTTGGCCTAGCCACTTTGTCAGCTAAACACCTTTATGGTAGATTGTGAAGATTCCATTAGGTCCCTTGTGGATCTCATGGAATAAAGTCTGCCCTGGGCTGACGAGGGCCATTAACCCGAAACCATGGTCTCTAGGTGGACACTTCGCAGTTTGCCAAAGCTGGTGTTGTGGTTTTGTCAACGACCCAAGGCTGATAGTTTGTGGCGACGGTGAATAGCAGGTATCTAGTTTTGATGTTTATTTTGACAGGAGAGACGCCCTATGCATTTATAGATCAATTTCCTCCAGGCAAAATTTCCACCTAGGTTTAGTCATGTTTCTAGGCGGTCTCTCATTAGATATTCTACTATACACCCTACTAAAAAAAAAAAAATTATAAAAATATATTTTGGGGTTAATACAATAGTGTATTGACATTCACTTGGGAAGATCCCAGGTAAAATCAAGTCACCCATCCAGGCAATTTTTTCTGAAAAACAAAAAATGCTACAACAGCCCCTATTCTCTTGCAAAATTCCAACCTCACCAGTGATTTACAAGTAGCCAAACAGGGCTGTAGCACATTTGTAGGTGCAAAAAGTCAAACTGCTTTCTATATGTGTAGACATGGGGTGCACTTATAGTAAATGCAGTCGCTAACTACCCACCATGATTATCATGACCTGTACCATGTATACTTTTTTTTTGTTGTATAAGAGTACAAATAATATAATAATTAATTACTTAGCTTCACCTTATTTTACAATATAATGTGGCTTATGATTTTAAAACAAGGTTTGACAAGTTTTACCGCAAATGTTTCTTTTGAACGAAAAATCGTAGTTTATTTTAAGGAGAAATAACGACTATTTCTATCCTTAGGGATGAAGTATGAAAGGATGAATTGTGAAGAGTAATGATAAACAGATCCATCATTACTCTTCACAATTCATCCTTTCATACTTCATCCCTAAGGATAGAAATAGTCATTATTTCTCCTTAAAATAAATTACGATTTTTCGTTCAAAAGAAACATTTTCGGCAACACTTGTCAAACGTCGTTTTAGTTTTACCTTATAATAATTACCAACAATACCCAAATTGTATTATATTGTGTATATCAATATATGTAACAAAGGTAGTGATGAACAAAAATTTCTCAAATATAGCAATATATATTTTATTATCATATATAGTAGCCTTGGTGATCTGTTACATGAAGGAGCATTACAAACGCTACAAAAGGTGTCCAAACATATTCAGAATTCTTACAAAAATATGCTTAACAAGCTATTTTAGAAAAAAATCATCTTCAAAACAACCAAAAAAAAAGTTTATAAAAATGAAACAAACATAAACGTTTCAAAACTGTACAATCTATACAAATATATATATATATAAAATATCACAAGAGTTCATTGCAAATAAATATAAATGACTAGAGCTTTTTTTAAAAAAAATTACACAAACTCAAATAAAATTTGAATGTGCTTTGTTTATATATAATCAACATGTTCTTTAAAAATATATGTATATATAATTGACTATTGCTAAGTTTGTTTTTTTTAATGGTAAAACTTTCATATAAAGACTTGGTTAAGAATGAAAGGTGACATAAGCAACTGTAAAAAATAAATGCATCCTATATAAGTGCCAACTAAAGATTACATTTTTATTTCCCTAGATAGTAGTGACCTCTTCAGCCCTGTCAAGGTCCAATGTCAACAGGAATGGCCACAATATGATATAAGAGCAGAGAAAACAAGTATCAAGTCTGTCTTTCAAAGAGAAGTGCTGCCCTTGATTTCCAGATCTTTAAGTCTGATCATAAATGAACAAACTTTTACAGAGTGAGGTTGCAAGGTTTTCCCACCATATACCAAGTGTAACTTCCAACCTGCAACCCCTAACCACATAAATGACTGCATAAGCTCATCCATTGAAGAGCTCTACTCATCCCCCATTGACATCATCAAAAAAAGATCCAAGTAAGTAGAAAATTTTTATTTTCTGGAATGTGTATATCAGAAATTGTTTGGCCACCAACTTTGATGTCTCAACAATTGGTTAATTTGCACAGTTATTGTTTTAAAGATCCTAATTGTTGGAGCTCTAAATACAATCATAGTGAGGGCAAGAATGGATTTTTGGTGCATGTTGGGAATAGCTTCATTTGGACACAATCATTTCTTATCAATCTCTCAATAAACTTATTTTTTGTCGGGTCACTCACCTGTATCCAACTCAAATTACTTTACAGTGCTGGATCTAAGTGTAGGCTTTTTTAAAGTGGATCATATCTATACAGCCAACTTGTATATAACAGACAGTTACAGTAGAGCCTCCCTGGACTGGTCAAAAAATAAAGATGCTTTTTTCACTCCCTGGGGTGAATGGTGGTTGTGTTGTCATTTCAAATCCTCTTTTTTGGTTTTACAAAAGTGGTCACTCATCTGATTGGTGGCTCATGGGAGTTTTTCTGCGATATCTATTTTACATATCTCCCTCTTTTAGAAGATATTTTCAAATAAATTGTACTTGTGATATGAGAAAATCTCATTCTCAATCATCTTCCACCTTGAGTTTCACAAAAATATTAAATTTGCCACCATATACAAATAATATTCATTTCAATTGGCCTTTTAATATATATCCAGAACATTTTATTATTCTGAATGATAATACGCCAGGCTTTGTCTATTATTGAGAATTTGGTTTAATTTCACATACTAACTCAAATGCATATTGGCTTTCTCTGCGATACATTGCTAACGTCTAAACATGTAACTTTTTTTTAATGGCCCCATTGTAAAGTGACAGCTAGAAAGTTTTCACAATGCCATATTAAAGAAACATATTGCAAAAGAAGCACAAAGTAATAAATCTTATTATCTTACATTCTAATATATAATCCACACAAATTGTACCTAAGCATTTGTTTATCCACATATCTCACTTTTACCTTAAAAAAAAACATTTAGCTTATCCCAACTATAGATCTTTATATGCAAGTTTTACCATATATAATATAGATAGATATGTAAATTACATATTCAAAGTTGCATAAATAGTTGTAATAATGTCCTCTCTTAAAAATGAGTTGACTATTATTATTTCTTTTTTTACAAAAAAAAAGATAAAATGTTTATATATATTGTCTTTTTCTTTTATCATATTGAGGAAAAAAAATCTTCAAAAAAAATTTAAAAGCATAAAAACTCTTTTTTTATACATTTCAAGTATTCCACTTTTCCCCCACATTCATTCTTACCAATTACAAATAGCTTTAGACCAGACAGCAATGAGGAATTGAGATTTGTAGTGATAGTTGTCAATCAAAATAAAACTAACATATTAGAAGATGCAAAGAGGATAAATTTAGAATGTGGATAAGCAAATATATGTGTGTGTGGGAAAAATTGTCTTGAATATGTGCGCTATTGTAGAAAATAATAATTGGATTTGAAATATTGATTTCGTCACACAGTCTAACAATCCTTATTAAAGAGAAAAAAACAAAAAGAAAAATAAAATCTCATTACACTAGAACTATGGCAACAAATCATTGGTAAATATTAAAAAAAAGATTACATAATTCAGTAAAACCTCTCTATAGCGAACCCCAATGGGACAGAACCTGTGGTTCACTATTAGCCATGGTTCATTATAAGGGAGGGGTTGGTATATCCCAGGTTTGTTCTAGAGGGGTTTTACTGATATTAAAAAATAATAAATAAAATGAAAAAAAAGTTCAATATCTACATAAACAACAACAACAAAAATAGGTTTATCTATATGAAAAAATATATATTTAAAATAATGATAATAATGAGAGACTTGAAAGGAGAGAGAATCTATGATATCTAAACAAATAAAAAATAAATAGTAAATGTGCACATACATACAGGAATAATATATATTTCAAACCTAAATCATAATATAGAAACCAATGGGGCTTCAATTTCCCAACAATCTATACCAGTGTTATCTGAATTTGACAAAAGGATATTACATTGGTATTATATCGTCTCTATTAAGACTTTAAAAAAAAAAAAAGGTGGAGATAGGATGTGACCGATAAAAGAGATTTCCTACAGCCCACTGTCATAGACAAGCCCATAGCCAATATAAAGAGGAGCATTACAGGCATGTTGTCCTATTTTGTAACAAGGAGAGAAGGATACAGTTCTAGGATTTCAACAGAAGGGCACACACCATGTATCTTCTTTATACATTGAAAGAAGAGAACATCAGAAGCTGCAAGGGGGTGGTAAAGGAGATGGTCCCTTGAAAATTAGGAAGGGCACACTTTATTGAAAAATTGTCATTCTTCCCCCTGTTTTAAGAGGATATGGTGGGAGATTCTAAGGAGAGACAACAAGAGGGGGGTGGAGAGATATGTGTCTGGGATAATAACAGAATGCCCGAGGACAACAACGTGAAAGACTGGAGGGGGACACTGGACCAAGGAGGTGGTGGGGTTGACTAGATGGGGATTGTCTAGAAAGGAGAGAGAGAGAGGATTGAGAGATCACATATGGGTGAGAGAAAGGTCTAGAAGGGGGAGTAGAAAAATATACGGTTTAGGTAGATGGGGATCAATTTTCAAGTTGGCAGGGATTAAATAGATAGAGGGGGAGGGAGTTGACTAGAAGGGGACGGGGCTTTAAAAGACAGGAATTTCTTACAAAGTGGGCTAACTAGATGGGAATGTGGGCAGGACTATAATAGCAATGGGATGAGGGAGTTGACCAGAAGGGGACAGGAATTGTTTACAATGTGGGCGGGACTATAATAACAAGGGGCAATGGGGTTAGATGAAGGGGTTGACCATGTGTGCAGGACTATAATAGCAAGGTGCAATGGGGTTAGATATGAAGGGGGTTGACCAGAAGGCAGAAATAACCACTCAAGAAAGGGGAGATGGGGGGGGGGGGGAAAGAGAACTATTGCTTTAAACCTCCCAATTCCTCAGTAAAATTTTCCAAAGCTCATGTATCCATATAGACCAACAGGTGAGTTCATATAAAATCTCTCATCTATAGAAGAAAACCCTGAATTATATGGTGTCAAGACACATATAGTGGAATGTGCTCTTATAATACCCTGGTTATCAAAGGAAAAAATATTCCATAAGGTTATTAAACACTTTCTCCTTATATATATATATATATAAACAAATATCAAGAGATTGATTATAAAAATATCTAAAAAAAATAAATAAATACATTCGTATAGTGTCATCTCTTGGTTAGGAGAATACTTCAATATAAAAAAAGAAATATTGAGATCCGGGGTAAAAAAAATAATAATTTAAAAAGTAAATCCTTTTACTAAAATAATCCAAGGATTATATGGCACATAATCTGATTTACCTACCAAAGAATAACATGCTTTTAACTAGATCATATGCCACATATATGAATATATGAAAAAAATAATAGAAAAAAGGTCAGATGTTGATATTAAAAATAAGCATATCCTGACCAGGAGCACATGTGCTTTACAGATGGCTTGATAAATCAATATATTGGGTTGGCCAAATATCAGGGAACAGGCTAAATCAATGTTTAGTTGATTTCTGTTCAACCAGATGGCGCTCTGCCATCTGTAAAGCATATGTACTGCTGGTCAAAATATGCCTTTTTTATTTTTAATATGAATATATATATACAGTTAAACCTGTCGCCCCCTCTTGGGACTCACCAAAATAGGGTGCTATAGAGAGGTCATTTTTAATGTAAATCGCATCGCACTACATATTTAAAATCAGGCGCTATAGAGAGGAAGGCGCTATTTAGAAGGGGCGCTATAGACAGGTTTAACTGTATATTAAAATGAATAGCTGAAGGTGGAATATCAGTTATATGATTTTACATAGGGTTATTATTTCCAGTATTTCCCTTTGACTTTAAAAAGAGAGTCCAATGAAAGATGTTTTAACCAAAAAAGGCAATATATATATTAAAAAAAAAGAGGTTAAAATCTAAAAAGAGTTAACAAAACTGTGTTTTATTCCAGAAACACATGGCTACAGAAACAAAGAGTTGTTGCCTTTTTGATCAGCATCTCTAACATCAATTGAAAGTTCTCTTGAGAGAGATGATCATAGGGTTTAAAAATAGTTATTTAATGATAGGTAAATTTATTGTTTTAAAAATACTAAAAGATATGTAGGGGGATATATAGAGATTGTCTCAAAAAGAGGATCAACTATTAACACATTTTATCATTTACTCTTTCCACTTTGCAGCAGACCAGCCTTACCAGAGGTCCAATGCCCTCCATTTCCACTATTATGCATGCTGACATTTCCTGCCATTAACTATGACCAAAAATCTGCCAACCAGACAGGGCTAGAGAATGACTTCTCTTATAAAAGCTATTCAAGCCTTTATTCTCTTTCATTTAAAAAAAAAATTATTCTATTAAAAAAAAAAAGGAAATGTACTTATGGATACCTCTATCAAAATTGAATGCACATATAAGCAATATAAGTATAATGTAAGCAAGAAGATATAAAAAAAAAGTAGATAGTTAAGAAAAGGGAAAATGATTTCAGGATTTGGTATGTGCCAATTGACTTGGGTGTCTGCAGTTGTGTATTGTGTATTATGTAGCTGATTAGGAGATATATATTCATGAATGGTTTAACATCCAAAACACTTGATTCTTATGTGTGATTCAGATCCAAATATGAAATCTGGCAAGTTGCAATGGTTTAATTGAATATTTCAGGAGATTATGTAACAGTGGGCTATCAACCAAGCTGAAAATGGCCTTACAAAAAAAATCCTGAAAAAATTCAACCAGACACATAAGAAAAATTTAGAGTATCATGAAAATTTGGCTTCTCTGGTATCATATACGATCTGAAATAAAAACTCAACAAAATATTGCTTCTGTAGTGTATTCAATTGGATATATAGACTATGATCTAAATAAAAGGCCATCGGCTATACAGAGGTAGATCTCTAGTCACAACAGTCTGTAAGAGGAAATCTCAAGACTTTACCTTTTATACAAGCTGAGAAGGTGAAAATCCCCCTTTTTATTTCAATACTAGAGTGTGTCTCATTTGGGGTTTGGTTGAATTAGTCGACGACAAAAGAACCTCTAGATACTCCTGGAGGCGGTCTCTTATAGGAGGTTGGATTATGTCATACCAAGTCAATTTCAATTTTATGAAAGCGGCTGAAGGTGTTTGCTTCCTCTTGTAGAGAATAAGATTGGCAGAGGGAGGTCAGGATTGGTTCTGTGGATATGTCAAAGGAGATAAGAGCATGCTCCAACATGCACCTTCAAACTGGCAAAGAGCTCTTGTTGAAACCAAAGCTTGAGAGAAATTTCAGCAGGTTGAGAGGTCTTGGTATGTTAACATCTTGGATATATGCTATACAGCCTTGCAATTGAGATAAGTGCAAACAGAGAAAAATATATTTCCTTGAGGCAGTTGGATTTCAATGGAGGGTAATCTAAGTTATCATGTAGGAGTAACTGAAAAGCATTTTTTTACAAGTGAATTTGGGACCTGTGTATTGAGGTTTTTATTATTATTATTATCCCATTGTATATATATTAATACAAGGTCATGGAGACTGAATTCATGGGTTAAATCCATGGATATCCAACCAACGACAGCAGCTCTTTTTACCTATCATGGAGTCTTGTGTATAGATGAGTAAATTCTATAAGTATCATTGTAATGTATTCCCTTTTTCAATGTAGTAATTTTGAGATTTATTGAAAAACAAAATAGGCATCTTGTCCCCTTTAAATTGCAAGGCTGTAGAGTTTGGGATCATTGATGAGGTTGCTATGATGGGGGCTAGGAGTGGAGAGAACATGTGTGCCAGCTTCGATGATCTCTGATATCAGAGTGGAATGTAGTATAAACGTAAAAGGCATTTTTAATTGGAAAACTTAAAAAGAAAAAACATTTTTTTAACTTCCACTCTATCTACCACATCTTTACTAAGAGACCCAATTGAATAAGAAAACCATTTGATTCTATTATAGACTGAACTTTAGACAGCCTCCTGTTGGGTCAATAACATTATTTTTGAGAAAAAAAATAAAAGCAACAATATTCTGATATGTAATAGGAATATTAAATAATTTTTATGAATTGTGTGTGTGTCCATTTTTTTCTGTTGATTGGACAAAGGGAAGGTTGGCTTCAACATTAGGTGCAGAACTTATTGCATTTTTACACCATCCTGGTGTAAAGGCTTGTAGTCAGGACAGGACAGGGGGATGGGACTATGTGGGGAGTTGGTTGTATATTGCTATTGTCAAACAGTAGGGGGGGGGGGAGACATGGAAGATATACAATGAGGAACAAGGGGGGAGTGTGGTCCCTGGGGGGTGAACATACATCACAGTGTTGTAGGCAGATCCCCTTTCTTCCCATCTGACACAGTCCACAGTGTTCTCTTATACAGTCGTTTTGCATTAGACAACATTTTCCTTAGCATAGCTCTCCAGCAGTGTTTTAACTGCTTTATCTTTAGCATTTCCTACTGCATCTTTAGCAATGCCAATAGCAACTTAAACATTGCCAACAGCATCTCTAGCACTGCCAACAGCTTCCTTATAGCATTGCCTACAGGTTGAGCTACAGTGGCTGTCAGATGGGAGGGGAAGGGATGTAGGACAAGGTGAGGGAGGGGAACAACAAACTGCAGCAGCGAGGAGGCACCCGGTGAGGTGTGGTAGTTATTACACTATCACATCTGTGGACACACAACAACATCATCATTCTACATGAAGAAACACATCACTATTTTATTTCCATCTATTTATACCAAAATTTTATATTTATTCAATTTCTTTACACAACAAAATGATGAAAACCCTTGATAAGTTTGATATCTTAATAATGAGATATAACCTTACAAGAAAATAAGACCTAATCCAAATAATTTAATAGTATGTGATGTTTCGGCAACAGCACTGTCACCATCTTCAGACAATGGAGGTTTGGATTAGGTCTTATTTTCTTGTATTATAATCTATAATCCAAATTGTGCTTTATCATTAGAGATATAACCTTAATAAAGTAGCCATTTTGCAATGGAGGAGCAGAGAGTGTTATAAGGGGAAGTCTCCAATACACAGAGGAACTACACTAGGTAGGTATAGAGCAAGAACGGATGATAACAGGGCAATAAATATGGGAAAATGGGATATATAGCTGACTATAATCCAAATTGTGCTTTATCATTAGAGATATAACCTTAATAAAGTAGCCATTTTGCAATGGAGGAGCAGAGAGTGTTATAAGGGGAAGTCTCCAATACACAGAGGAACTACACTGTGACTAGGTAGGTATAGAGAAAGAACAGAAGATAACAGGACTGTAAATATGGGAAAATGGGATATATAGCCAACATATTGATGTAACTTGAAAGTGTGCCATCAATGATCACAAAATAAAGGAACTGTATTTAGTTCTGGAAACATCTAATGGAGCTTCAGTAGCCTGGAATCATCCTGAAAGTCACATTAATTGAGGTATGCTTCTCAAGGTGCTAAAACTTGTTGAGGCCGTTTCAAAAAGATTTTTTGAGAGAAACTGGATTAAGTTTATGTTGAGGGAAACAGCTATTTCAAATGTGTGTGTGACCATCTTTAATACAACCAAAGATTAAAAGGGAATTAGTCAGGGGTGTTGAAGATGTAGTTAGAGTAGACATTGGATTAGTGAGATTGTACTGTAGGAGGTTTCAAATTTGATAAAATAAGCAATAATACTATTACAGTAGAACCTCCATTAAAGGACATTAGTGCTAGAGGATAGCTCTCCACAAAGTACTGTTTATATCTACAAAATTAGCATTGGTATTAATTAGCAACTCTTCAGTAAGAGGGCACCTCTCCTTGTGCTCTACAACTAGGTGTTCTTTACAGAGAGGTAGCTCTACTGTACAGTCAAACCCCTCTATTAAGGTTTTCAGGGAACAGAGGTTTGAGACTTAAAGAGTGAGGTAACCTTAATAAAGAAGTGGTTTTTTAAGTTGCACCATCAATCTTGACCTTAATAAAGGGAAAACTACAATAAACATAGGAGAATGTAATCAAATGGGTATTTACAGTACTTAACCTAAATTATTTTAATTGATGGTCAAATTTTTTCCCCATGTTAGTTCCCGCTCATAGCTGTTTCCTGCTGTCAATTTCTTCCATTTTATCTCAACAGCTTTTTTTTCTATTTAGTAGTGATGGTGGTAGTACTTATCTCCCAAGTATGCAATTATGGTGGATAGTATTTTTACTGTAAGTGCACCACATGTCTACACATGTAGAAAGCAGTTTAACTTCTGCACTTACAAGTGTCCCCAAGTTCCATTTGGTTACTCGCACTCACTGGTGAGGTTGTACTTTTGTAAGAATCAAGAGAGATTGAAGCAATTTTATTTTTTTTAATGCGGGATTCGATCCCGGGTTGTGAGTCAAAAATAGATAGTTTATACCACTCTTCCACCAACTCCCATTTCTATTTAGTAAAAGTCAGAAGGAGATTTAAAACAAGTTTAGAAATTTTCAGTTTCAAAATATTTACCACATCCTGAAAAGTTGTCCTTCTTGGAGTAATGGTATTCCATGGAACCTCAGAATCATTGACAGCACTACATGATGACATTCTCTGTTGCATGTATAACAGGCTAGCGATTATTAAAAAAAAAATTGAAATAAAAAAAGGCAAAAAGAGGTGGAATATTTTCTTCCCCTCTTTCTGCCCACCTAAAGAAACTTTTTTCAAACATTGAGCAACGGGGAGGGGCAGAGATTTGGGAGATTAGTGTGTCTACATCAAAAGTACAACTTGAGAAACACACACAGAGAGTTTTAAAGAAAACATTTGTAAATCTCTTTATTTTTGTTTTAAGAGGGAGAATAGGTGAAATCTTCACTTGAAAATAAAAAGATTCTTAATTTTTTGCTTTCCCAGTAAGAGGCCCTCAGTAAGTTGGCAACCAGGTTTGTAAGCTGGCATTGTTCCCCAAGGAGTATAAATTGTGCGATACACAAATGTGGTGTTAGGTACAAGTGTATGTACCAGTGTATGTTGTGACACACAGCGGGGGATTCCCAGATATGTCTTTCCAAATAACAACATCTATGATAGCTATGCAACACAAACTCTGGAGCAATACTGGAAATCTACAATCAGCACACCACACCTGGGGAATAAATTTAACAAACAGTATATTTAAGAAATGGAAATGCACTAAACAGGACCTTTGGGAGAGGCCACTGCTTATCATAAAACAGCTCAAGAAGCATGAACTCATGGAATTCATGTAATCTTTACACAAGGGGATAAGAAACAACAACAACAAGAAATGGAAGCATTAAAAAGCACGAATATTTCTTTTAAACATAAAACAAACTTTTACTATCCTTACTGCATTGAAACATTCATGTTTACATTTCTTACATATAGATGATGATAAGGCACAATTTGGATTATAGATTATAAACACAAGGTATTAAGACCAAATCCAAATAAATAAATAGTGTGTGACGTTTCGGTAACAGCATTGTTACCATCTTCAGACAAAAGTACTGAATGTACTTCATGTACCATTCAGTACTTTTGTCTGAAGATGGTAACAACGCTGTTACAGAAACGTCACACACTATTTATTTATTTGGATTTGGTCTTAATACCTTGTTTACATATAGATGACCTTATAATTAAACAGTTTATTGTTATCAGTGAACAATTCTTGTGTGTTGCTATAAATCTTTGAAGTGTGCCACTGGTGGTTTGGCCTCACTGACAATGGTATTCCAGCTATGTGTGTGACAAAGATAACATGTTTTCCCATTGGTTACCAAAGAAATTTTAACATAAAAGGAAATGATAGAATAACACTTGAAAGCTTGCTTAAGTGATTGAAAATTAAAGAGAAAACTCTGATACACAAAACTTCTTTTTATAAAAAGTTAAATGTTTCTTTATTTCTTCATATAAAGTGTGTTTTAATTATTATTTTATTTTCTTGAACTTGAAAAAAGGAAACAAATAAATTATATGTTCTACTTTTCATTGATCAATGGGTAGGATTTTCCTCTTACAATGTTTTGTTACAGCGCAAATTTACCATAATTGCATATATACTGCACATTAATTACTTCATTTATAATGATTAGGTATAATTTGGAGTATAGTTTATAAAAACGCAAGAACCAAATCCAAATAAATAAATAGTGTGTGAAGTTTCAGTAACAATTCTGTCACCAAAATGTCCTACACTATTTAGTCTTATTACCTTGTATTTTTAGTTAATTTAGACTTTTGATTTGCAAAAAAAAAAAAGGTCTGCAAGGTGGGAGAAATGTTTGTTTGTCCCAAGAAGTTGACTTAAGAAGACCAAATCTGTTGGCATTGCTTCCACCACCATCAGAACAAAGGAAGCCCATGCTGACACAGTGCTCCTCTCTATAGAAATATGATTTATTTATTATGCCTCGTGACCAACAGCTCCTCATCAAGAAAGCAAGCTTACCTCCTTCATCATCGGATCTCTCAAAGGAGCTATCAGAGTCTGTAATCTTGAGGACTGTGTGGATCTGTCCCTTGTTGATGATGGGTCCTGGGAGTCCACACAGAGGTGGTCACAGGGAGAAGATATATAGGACTGACTGACTGACCATAGGGCACGGCGGCAGAGGAGTGGAACCTGGCAGCGGTGGCCACAGGCCAGGGGGACCAGAAACAGCACACCAGCACCAGGATGGAGAGTATCACTCCGCTGAGGGTCACCAGGATGGCCATCAGGGTGGCCAGGCTGAGTCACACCAACCTTATAACAAATTGAAACAGAACTTGATTACAACTAAACTCTCAGGCAGCACATTGCTTAGCCACACATTCAAGCATATCTATTATTTATAATACATTAATATAATACAATATATTAATTCATCCCTAAGGATAGAAATAATCGTTATTTCTCCTTAAAATAAATTACGATTTTTCGTTCAAAAGAAACATTTGCGGTAAAATTTGTCAAACGTCGTTTTACATATCTATTATTGGTCAAAACACCACAGATTTATCAAGAAGCCTTAGTTGGTTTGTTTAATGAGCTGCACCACAAGGACTAGCAGCCATAAATGTAAAGTGACTTTTCTTTTAGGCTAATATTATAAAAAAAAATAAAAACTAAAGAAACTTACAAATAATTCATTATAAGACAAAAGTGCACCTTCTTCATTTAGAAATAAAAACTATTTAGTGCAATCATCTTTTTCTTATTCGAATCCAATCATTTTCTATTGTTCTTACTGATTAAACTAGCGAAAATGCTGGGAGGGTTCACTATAGGGCAGCAGGGTAAGGGCAGTAGGAAATTATTTTTAAAAAGAAACAATTATACACTAAGTAGTTTCTATTTCTTCTTCTTCTTTCTTATCTCCACTCTCAATCATATTAAGGTATCAAGCTTGTGAAGCCTGCCAGGGAAGAGTAGAGCTCTTCATGATTGGGTGAAGTAAAATGCGTCTGCCTTTGTCATTAAGACTGGGAGCACTACTCAGTGGCAGGCCGACTTAGCTCCAAAAGAAATGGCCGCCTCTGACATAAGGAACATACGCCATGTGCAGCCGCTCCTAACAGGGAGTACAAACGCTGTTAACCCTGTATCCCTGGATGAGGAGCCCTTACAGGGTACTATCAGCCGGGCCAGCTGAGCCCAGGTTTTTTAGTGAGCTTGTTACTGCTCCCCCTCCTCCTTTTTCATCCGGGCTTGGGACCGGCAAAGGCGGAGTTTGTTTCTATTTCTAAACTTACAAATAGCAGGTATATATTCCAATAGATGGCTGCAACCATCTTTACCATATTCAGTCACATGTCACTAGAAGATTCCTCTTAAATGACGTGGAGTGTGACCTCTAAGGGTGATACCCACTAAAAAGGAGAAGATCCTATGCAACCAGCCAGGACATTTAGATAATCAGACTAGGCTTCAACCTTGATATTCCCGTTTTCTATATTAATAAAATTTTCAGTTCTAAGAAGGAAAAATGTCAGATTGTCCCATTTTAAAAAAAAAATAGTTGAAAAATCTTAAATCTAAATTGTTGGCAACTTCAATGTTAAGTGGAGGGATGTGATTACAGAATGATATGACACAAAAACTTGGATTACAAGATACAAATCAATGGCTACCAAGACTCAATCAAAATGAATAAATTTCCATGTTGTTTCCCATCAGTGGGTTATAAGTGGTTCTATACTAGCACTCTGCCGTGGTAACTGTACTGTTACCATATCATTACTATATTGCCCAAAGGTTATAGCAGTGGGGACAACTATGTTTCTTATATGGGTGTTTTGGTGATCAACTAAAGTACAATTAGTACAGAAGTACTCTAATGTGGTAACAATGCAGTTACCATCATCACACATAGTTATTATTGGGAGTCTTGGGAAGGGACAATTTGTGGATTATAAAGAGGAGAATCACAAATTGACAACTAAGTAAATTATATGAGACATGTTGGTAGCAGCAATGCTAATGGCAACAATGCTGCTCTCTATCGTAATGTCACACATAATTTACTTTGTTGGTCTTATTATTTTATGATAGGGATCCTTTTGATGATTATCAAATTTATCATGAAGGACATATAAAATTCTGGCTCACCAGGAGGTAGAGCCTATACTTTTATCAAGTTTGCAAGCGATGTGGGTGGGTATGTGGACATGCTAATGTGACAACTCTGCAGCCCACCCAACAAGGGGAATTAAAAAGAAATGACAAAAACATGTGGGTGTATTCCCATAATACCACCTGATCAGTGGAAAACCAAGATAAAATATTCAGGCTGTAATGACTACCACAGAGAGGCTAGGCGGGGCAAACTGCCAACATCTGTGTTTGGCTGTGTGAGCTATACGCAGGAAAAACTTCCGATATAACACTACCCACTCTGAGCACAAAAGTGTTCTATATGATTGCATGGGAATATCTAAAATACAATGAGAGAGATCAGGACAAAAAAAAAAAAGTACCAAACGTAGGCTGGTGGGAGGAATTTGTGTAACAAAACTTCCCACTGCAGAAGCACCTCATGTTTAAATGACACAAGAACAGCGGTGATTAACTGAAAACTTAGTATTATTCATCAGAGTTTTGAAAAGGTAAAATAAGTGCTAGTCCATTCAACTAAGAAACCCGGAATGTTTTTAACAGTCATTACCCACATACCTTGTGTTTCATGCATTGTTCAATTCATTACATATTCAATTCACAAGGTAATAAGACCAAATCCAAATAAATAAATAGTGTGTGACATTTTGGTAACAACGCTGTTACCGAAATGTCACACACTATTTATTTATTTGGATTTGATCTTATTACCTTGTGTTTATAATCTATAATCCAAATTGTGCCTTATCATACATATTCAATTATTATTCAATTTTTAGAGATATTAGGCTTTTAAATTTTCTATGAACTCCAAAAGAGAGTTTGAGATGAAAACCTTAAATTTCAACATCCCTTAAGGTGTCCTAAAGAATAGTTCCAGAAATCAAGTTATAATGCCCATGCACAGACACACACGGACATCATTCCTTAATACATGTGTTGTTGTTGTTTCTTAATCCCTTGTGTAAAGATTACACTAATTCCATAAGTTCATGCTCCTCGAGTTTAATACATGTGTGATGTGGTAATATCATTGATATTTGAAGTACAACATCACACATGGCTGAGTTCTTATTACTCTTTTGTAATTTTCTTCTGCAATTCAAACAATTAGTTGACATTCTTGTCTCTTTAGGCTTCAATTTTAACATCAACAAGTGCATCCTTTTTTCCTTAGCAGTACTTATAACAACAAACTGAAAAATATATGTAACGTTGTGACGATTACCTTTTTGAGATGGGTTGAGTTGTTGATTGATTGATTGAATTGTGGTGGGCGCAGTCGTTTTGCTGAAGTGGCAAGGTGTTCACACAGGGGAAAATAACGAAGGACACAGGATTTGGATTGAAAAAGGCAAGCGATCTAGGGAGAAAGGAGTTGAGGCTAGTTGCGGATTGACTATTAACTATGACTGTTCACATTATTGAGAATTGGACTTATCTGATTGGTTGAGAAGATGGGGGTTGGCTCCAAACTGGTCTCAACGGCGCCACGTTCCAGACTAACTAATCTCAGTTCCCGATTTAACACGAAAACTTCTCAGGGCTCTGATTGGTTGGTGGTCGAGTCGTGTAAGCTTTCTATTGGTTCCTAGCTAATCCTCCTGGATTCTGATTGGATCTCTGCTAATTCTTTGTTCTTAGCTTGTTCTGACCTGATCCCGGAAATACTAGGTTCTTGAACCCAGTTTTATGAGTTCCTGGATAATAAAACCTGCTAATGACTGCTTCCTCTTTGATGGCCTTTCTCTCTAAACCATTCTCCCAGATTTCTAAGCCTTGTTTTTATTAAAATCTTTTAAAACATACATTGCATATATATTGTGGTGGGATTACATCCAGTTATGTACAAATTATGACATATATATGATCAATTGTGTGCGTGATTGTTCAGTGCAATAATATTGAATAATATTAATATAAAAAATGAAAAAAAAAAATTTTTTTTTTACATTTTTATCCCTAGTACATGTTGTAAAGGCCATGATAATCATGGTAGGTAATAGTTAACGACTGCTTTTACTGAAAGTGCACCGCATGCCTACACATGTAGAAAGCAGTTCATCTTTTGCACTTAAAAGTGTGTCAAAGCCCCATTTGGTTACTTGCACTCACTGGGGAAGTTAGACTTTTGCAAGAATTGGGGGTCATTGAAGCAAATTTTTTTCTTCAGAAAAAAAAGAGCCCAATGCAGAATTTGATCCTGAATTGTCGTTGTCAAAAATCGCTGGCAAAAATCTAAGAGAGCAATTGTTATAACAAGCCTCTTTTATAAACAGCTACTTGTTTATAGCATCATAATTGTAAAGTCACAATTGATTCAACTGTGGCTATGACAACAAGATTGTAACAACATATAACCTTGGTTCAAAGTGATGTTGCTATAGTGAGGTTGACTCTGTACAGTGGACCCTCGGTTTACGAGCACCTTGGAGTACGAGCTTTTCGCAGTACGAGCAAAATTTTTTGAAAAATTTTACCTCGGATTACGAGTGAAATTTCGCATTACGAGCAACTCGCGAGCAATGATAGCTATGATTTCAAATATTGAATGGAGTACAAGCTTCTCTTATACTTGTCACGAAGTGTTTACCGACTCTAATTAAACTAAAATTCATGGAAGAATTGCCCGAGTTTCAATTATTAAAAATAAGAAATTAGTTTCGCACTACGAGCGTTTTGGAGTACGAGCATGGCTCTGGAATGGATTATGCTTGCAAACCGAGGGTCCACTGTATTTGGGAATACTCCCAGTGAATACCTAAGTCATGGGAAAGTTGCAAAGGCAATTAGTTTTTTAAAAACTCAACTATACTCTGCAAAAGGTTTATTTTCTAATTTATTATAATTAGAAATAGCTTTCAAGTTTAAGAACACTTCTACAAACATTTCTTCCAAATATATACATTTAAAATAAATATTCTTTATACACAGCCCGTGACTGGACTTGAGCCTATCAGACCTGCTTTGAGAATATTGCTTTTATAAAATTTACTTCAAATATTCACTGATACTTTGATACTAAACACCCTTTCTTTACCATCACTATTGTCTGTGAACAATCTATCATAACCTTGTCTTGTGATATGTATAAACTACAGTGGAATATAAAGGCAATCAAAGAAACAAAGAGTGGTGTTTACCTGTCGTCAATCTTGAAGAACCACTTCTCAGGAGGGCAGCACCTATGTCCCCGGACACTGCAGCACTCTGTGTTGTAGGGGGAGTCGTGGGGCCCGGGGCAGTGGTACAGCAGCTTGCTGTCTGAGCCATTGGTCACCTTCACCTCCAGACAGGTGGAGGAGTAGCTGCCTGAACAGCCTGCACCACACTCGCTGTAGCCCTTCTGGGGATGTCTAGGACATTTTTGGGAATCAAAATTTAAAGTTTTATATAAGATTTTCCATGAAAGACTGTAGCCAAAAAAAAAAATGGATACTCCTGGTCTCTTCTCTTATTGGATTGGTTGAATTGATTTAGGTGATGTCATTTTATAAAGGTGGCAGCCACTCAAGGAGGAGGTCATTCATTGAAAGTTTTGCCACCGTGGGATCGTACTATAAGTGGAGAATTGTATAATTTGTAAAGGAAGAAAGTCACTGGAGATGTCGCATAGACAAATATGGATAGAAAATATCAGAAACTGGTGCCAAGAAATAATTGAAGACTCAAGACGAGGAGATTGGTGATAAAGAAGAGATTAAAAATGGTGAGAATATATATAATGCAGTAGAACCTCAATGAGAGTGGGCACTCCTGCTAAAGGACACCTCTCCACAAAGGACAATTTTCTTCACTACTATTTAGCTGCTCTCTGATAAGAGAGCACCTCTCCCTAAAGGACATTTTGGCTCTGCAGCTAGGTGCTGTCCTTTACAGGAAGGTTCTACTCAAGTGGAATGTGTTAAATAAAAAGTCAAGACCTTTTTTGTCTAGCAAGATATTTTTAATGTCAGAATAAGTGTGGGGAAATACTACCCAGGTTACAAAAATCTAGGGAATAGCAATTAGAATTACAAAGCTTATCTATTTGAGTTTGGAGTTATTTGTAATCAGTAGCTTTATTGTGTATTTTAAACAGTCAAGCATGATCTTTCAAGTCAAGGATCTTCAACAGACATATTTATATTATAAGTAAGTCTGTTTACAAGAGCCTTGGCTCAATAGCTTGCCTTTTTAAAAGGGCATAATAAAGATTGGAAATAATTTTAAGCTCTAATAAAGCTAGAGAAGCCAATTATACACTGGGTCTTACCCAGCATCAGTAAGAATGTAGGCTTTATTTGTGTCCTTGGAAACAAATGTATGTAGTTTGAACAAAACACTTCAAGAAGGAAAAAATAAATACAGTAAAACTCTCTATAGATGTAGTAAACCCCTATGAGAGTAAAACTTTTGGTTTATTATGGCCATGGTTTGGCTTTTTTTTTCTCACAATTTTTAGATCGCACAATTAAAGGACCTCTTCTGTCAAAATAGAAACAAAAACTATGTTTCATCTCTTCTTGACCATCTTATGAGTCTAGCAGACTGGGATTGGTGACCCAGTTTTATTGAAAACCAAGACATCTACTTATATAATTGCCTTATTCTGTCTGTCTGAAGTTCACGGATAGAATGCGTGCCCATTGGCTGCCGGCGAACACGTGACATCCCTGCCCCCCTCTAGACAACCCTGTTATCAGCTGTGTGATACATACACCTGTCTATAGCGGCCATTCTAGACAACCCTGTTATCAGCAGTGTGTTACATCCACCTGTCTATACAGACCACCCTGTCTATAGCGGCCACTCTAGACACCCCTGTTATCAGCAGTGTGTTACATCCACCTAGCGAAACTAGCGGGAGAGAGAGAGAGAGCAGATGCCTCAATAAATGCTATGGAAGACAGATTTGAATATGTCATATGCTAAGACATGATAACCTACTTTAAAAATATAAAGAAACGCATCCTCGAACGCTTTAAATCTATTAATTACATTCTTTAGAGGATTTCAACCTTCTCTACTTTAAAGAATGATTGGAGAAGACACCAGAACATCCTTACACTACATTAATGGACCACCTGAAGTGAGAAGCATCTCTTACTACCAGTTGGGTATAGACTTGGAGGGGAGCATGATTTTAGACAATTTAAAATAATTTATTGACGGTTCATCAGAAGGCCGGAGCGCTTGACAGAAAATTCGGGCTAATAGACATCGGGACTCATCTCTGATTGTCGCGTTTGAAGGGTGTGCAGGCCGCGCTGTGTGGCAGTCGTAGCGTGTCTGATAGAGGGCGGCGCTTGGCTCCATCCGGGTCCTGGCTTCCGCCGCGCCGTCTCCGGCTGCTCAAAATCTGGGAGGCGGTCATCGAGATCCTTTGGCTGGATCACCGCGCGCTGACTCCGCTCCAGCTCCTGGACCTCCCCATCATCGGGAGCTGCTGTCTCTTTCGTCTCCCCATTCTTCTGCGTTGGAGACTTTGTGGGTCCTACCGCTCTCCTCACTCGCCCAACGCGCTGTGCCCTGACGGACGCAGCCTCCTTGTCCAGCTTCTGCCGTCGTCTGGCGGAGGGAACCTGCGTGGGACCTTTCGCATTGGCACCATTGTGGAGGCTGTGGTGCTTCGCGTTTCACCACCCGCACTGCTCGCCGCATGCTGGAGCGCCTACGCCTAGCTGCCCTGCCCTTATTTAGCTCGTGAGGTGGGAGAAACATCTGAACCTCCCCAACAACATCGGCTAGTCGTCGCTCCGGCACAACGCTGACGTGGTAGTGAAAATAGCCTTGCACGCATTGCCCCATCCAGCCCACCCGGCCTCGGTCGAGCAGTCCTGCGTAGCCTGTGGGTCCCAGCGACCTGTCGCTGATCCACCGGTACTGGTCCTGCCTCAGCGTCAGGCTTCTTATCTGGGAAGCCTTGACCATCATCCAGAGGCCCCCTGACCTGCAGAGCTGGTTATTCTCTCACGACGCCTTGGCGTCTGCCAAGACTCAAATATACAAGTATTATAAAATTGGGAACTATTATAGACGCGTATTAATCTTTTTAAAAATTAAACAATTTCTACTGTCCTTATTGCGATGGAAAAATTAAAGGGAGGGCCTGGCTCTTCAGTGGTGAATTTTTTCATCGCAGTAAGGACAGTAGAAATTGTTTAATTTTCAAAAAGAATCATACGCGTCTATAATAGTTTCCAATTTTCATAACAGATGGCGCGCTAATGCATCATAATACAAGTTTTTCCACGGCGTGGAACTGAGGAGTGTTCAAGAAGACCTCCTCCATGTCTGGAGGAGGACTCTCTCAAGGTGGGGAAGTCTCCCATATTGAATAAATTTGTAATTACTATATATTATTTTCATATATATGTGACAATATAGTGGTAAATGTGTTGAGGAGAGAAATAATCACACGATGAGTTGTTAGAGCAAATCATCCAGGCAGCCAGCCGAGAGAGAAAGAGGTGGCGAGTGAGACGTTATCTGCTGAACGACCGTTTTTCCCTGTGTACACAAGCGGGGCTAACAAAAGATTAGTCGCCAGGTGTTGACGCCCCCCTCAGGAATGTGGCCAAAAAATGGTCGTAAGTTAGTTTTCTAAAGTGTCTCGCTTTAGCTGTCCATTTCTCTCTCGTTGGCTGTTGGTTTGTTTTATTAATCCTGGAAGAGCATATATTATGACATATGGCCCCCGTTGAAGAAGGCTGAACATGGTTTAAGTATATTTAAAGCTGGAGAAGCCAGGAATAGAGAAAATAATTTTACAGTTAAAATTAGTTAAGGTAATGGTGACATAGTTTTATGTAAATAAAATATTGTATAGTACACAAGTAAATATTATTTACAAGCAGTTTTACAACACCGGGGAGTTTGACATTTAAGGAAATCTTTGAAAATATCAAGGTTATAAAAAGCTATATACAACAAAATCTAATGTACTATAAGGGAAGTGATATGGAGGAGTGTGAACAACGAGAAGAAGAGTCACATACATATGGTGAAATTCTGAAGATCATTAAGACTGGGGAACTCTACACTTTAAGATATTTTTCAGGCGGACATGGCAAGGGGAAACTTGTCATGGGCTTTCTATGCTATAAGTGTAGAGTACGAGAAATGAGATTGAGGTTGACAATTGTGTGAGCTCAGGACTGCGGTAAATATAAAACTACATACAATGTTAGAACCTCGGCGAACAGAGCGAGGGGAGACTTGCCCTGGGCCAATCTAACTTATCTATGTAGTTACTTGTGTAGCGAGTCCGAGGGGAAAAGTCCCGTGTGTAGGTGAGGAAGTCGAACGGACTTGTATTTAATTTGCGGAAAGTATGCGCGCACAGTGCCGAAAATTGGGACGAGGACTGCGTTGTCCGTTACAAGTGACAAGCTGCTCGGGCACGTAACTCGTGTCATTAAAACCAAGGGTGACATGTGCATGACTGAAGTTACTTGCTTCGCCGCTAATACTAGCTTCAAGTTTATACTCGGTGCTGTATATATTCATCCAGGAGCTAGTATGCAGGATATTGGAATGTTACTATGGCAAGGACTCGGTCCGTACATTCACAACAGCCAGTACGTGCCACCGTTCGTGCAAGTTGATTCTAGTATACCGATTCTTCTGTGTGGTGATTTTAACAAAAACGTAAAGCCTGACAACTCGTTTCTTAAATTCATGAAAAATACGTATAATCTTGATTGCGTATCAAACGTTTCTAAGTCAACTACGTTAAAAGGAACAACTATCGACTTGACTTTCGCAAGACACATTACAGCAGAAACACTTCCTTTCATTTCATATTTCTCCTATCATCGTCCTATCCTCAACAAAATCACTCAAATAGGAATTAGTTAAGTTTAAGTTTACATGTACAATGTTTTAGTAAACAAAATATATTTCTATAGTTAAAATTTGTGCAATTCTTATTTTCATTCAATTCCTTGTTCCTATTGTGCAATTTAATTATATTCATATCAATAAATATTCTACCGTTGTCACGTAAAATCTTCGCCCGTAAAACCGACTTTACAGACAACCATTGTTTGAACCTTCGATCTGAATAAATGTTTTGATTTTCGAATTGATTATTTAAAATTACAAATATTAAGAAAAAGTGGCAGATATAAGAAAAATTTATTTAAACTGTGTTGAGCAAGAATTTTAACATCTAATATAAGTAAATGTTTTAATTTTCAACTTCATCATTTACAATTACAAATTTTATTTAATTTCAAATTTATTTAGCAAAAATTTGAACCTTCGATCTGAATAAGTGTTAATATCTGAATAAATGTTGTACATCATAACAGAAAAGGACTCTCCATTGGTTTTCAAACATGGCCGAGATGGAAACGACTCACAGACTACTCGAGATATTCGCAATGAATACTTACGACTTCGTGGACACACTCTAGACACAATTACCAAACAAGCCGTAAAATTCTGTGACGACGCGACCGACGCTGGACAACTTATCGTAACGAACATCAACTGTCAAAGTTTAAGTGCCCATGCCGCGGACATTGAAACAGATACAGTGATACCACGATCAGACTATTTAGTATTGACTGAAACGTGGATGCGCGACACTTGTGAACTTCTTCTGTGTGGTGATTTTAACAAAATCGTTAAGCCTGACAACTCGTTTCTTAATTTCATGAAAAATACGTATAATCTTGTTTGCGTATCAAACGTTTCTAAGTCAACTACGTTAAAAGGAACAACTATCGACTTGACTTTCGCAAGACACATTACAGCAGAAACACTTCCTTTCATTTCATATTTCTCCTATCATCGTCCTATCCTCAACAAAATCACTCAAATAGGAAATAGTTAAGTTTAAGTTTACATGTACAATGTTTTAGTAAACAAAATATATTTCTATAGTTAAAATTTGTGCAAATCTTATTTTCATTCAATTCCTTGTTCCTATTGTGCAATTTAATTATATTCACATATCAATAAATATTCTACCGTTGTCACGTAAAATCTTCGCCCGTAAAACCGACTTTACAGACAACCATTGTTTGAACCTTCGATCTGAATAAATGTTTTGATTTTCGAATTGATTATTTAAAATTACAAATATTAAGAAAAAGTGGCAGATATAAGAAAACTTTATTTAAACTGTGTTGAGCAAGAATTTTAACATCTAATATAAGTAAATGTTTTAATTTTCAACTTCATCATTTACAATTACAAATTTTATTTAATTTCAAATTTATTTAGCAAAAATTTGAACCTTCGATCTGAATAAGTGTTAATATCTGAATAAATGTTGTACATCATAACAGAAAAGGACTCTCCATTGGTTTTCAAACATGGCCGAGATGGAATCGACTCACAGACTACTCGAGATATTCGCAATGAATACTTACGACTTCGTGGACACACTCTAGACACAATTACCAAACAAGCCGTAAAATTCTGTGACGACGCGACCGACGCTGGACAACTTATCGTAACGAACATCAACTGTCAAAGTTTAAGTGCCCATGCCGCGGACATTGAAACAGATACAGTGATACCACGATCAGACTATTTAGTATTGACTGAAACGTGGATGCGCGACACTTGTGAACTTCTTCTGTGTGGTGATTTTAACAAAATCGTTAAGCCTGACAACTCGTTTCTTAATTTCATGAAAAATACGTATAATCTTGTTTGCGTATCAAACGTTTCTAAGTCAACTACGTTAAAAGGAACAACTATCGACTTGACTTTCGCAAGACACATTACAGCAGAAACACTTCCTTTCATTTCATATTTCTCCTATCATCGTCCTATCCTCAACAAAATCACTCAAATAGGAATTAGTTAAGTTTAAGTTTACATGTACAATGTTTTAGTAAACAAAATATATTTATATAGTTAAAATTTGTGCAATTCTTATTTTCATTCAATTCCTTGTTCCTATTGTGCAATTTAATTATATTCACATATCAATAAATATTCTACCGTTGTCACGTAAAATCTTCGCCCGTAAAACCGACTTTACAGGCAACCATTGTTTTTTTTTTTTTAAGAGTTACGTTAAAAATGGAAATTATTTAATTAAAATAACGATTGTTAAATTCTACTGGTAAGGTAACTAATTAATTGAGCTACAAATATCTAGATAAATAGTTTGGAGCATAAAATCATTGTTAATAGGCATGGAGAGAATAAATGGAGCTAATTTTGTAAATATTGGGACAATTTACAAGGAATGACTTATTTAAAGAATGAATGGAAGGGGTAAAACAATTTCACTTACAGGTTATGCTGGTTTAGAGAGCAGGTAAGTTCATTGAGATTCGGGAGAGTTCTGTCTGTGACACTGAGCGTACCAGTGTTGTACATCACAGTAGCGGCAGGGATATGGCGGAGTCTTGTCCATGATGATGGAAGGTGTCCTGCTCTGGCACGGTGGTCGTTCTTGGGTAGATCTAGTGCTGGAAGAAGTGTGTGGCAGCTCCATCTCCGTCGTAGGTGAATACTTCTTCGGGATCACGGTTCAAAGGTTGGCGAAGAAGGGGTTGAGGGCTCGAAGAGGAGTGGTTACAGTTGAGTTGGGTTTGGCCGATCATCGTGGCTTGGCTTCTTGTTTCTTCATACTCCGGTATATGAGGGATTTGCTTCCCGGCTAGGTCTTATCCTGTCGACTTTTAATGTGACAATATAGTGGTAAATGTGTTGAGGAGAGAAATAATCACACGATGAGTTGTTACAGCAAATCACCCAGGCAGCCAGCCGAGAGAGAAAGAGGTGGCGAGTTAGACGTTATCTGCTTAACGACCGTTTTTCCCTGTGTACACAAGCGGGGCTAACAAAAGATTAGTCGCCAGGTGTTGACGCCCCCCTCAGGAATGTGGCCAAAAAATGGTCGTAAGTTAGTTTTCTAAAGTGTCTCGCTTTAGCTGTCCATTTCTCTCTCGTTGGCTGTTGGTTTGTTTTATTAATCCTGGAAGAGCATATATTATGACATATATATATGAAAAAAACGATAGAAAAAAAATAAAAGATAAGTGGGTCAGGAAATGCCTTCTTTATTTTTAATATCAACACCTGACCCACCTATCTTTTATTGTTTTCTATTGTTTTTCATGTGTTAAGCGTATTTACGCAAATTTGGTCTTAAATACCCATTTCTTGGTTTTTCAGGAAGCCACTGGGACCAAAAATCTTTTTGGTCGCAGTGGTTACAGCCTACTCCACGCTGACGAGCGCCAATAGCGCGAAACGCGTTCTTGGATGACTCTTCTTGATTTATCAAGAAATTGGGTTGGCCAAATATCACGGAGCAAGTTAAATAAACGTTTAGTTTATTTTTGCTCCACTATATGGCGCTCTGCCATCTAAAAAGCACGTGGTCAGGAAATGCCTTCTTTATTTTTAATATATATATTTTTTTCTTGCAACCACTGAGAATTTAGCAGTCAATAAAGTTGTTTAAATTGTAAAATTGTGTGATAATGTCATTGTTTCTCACATATAAAATGTTTCTTAAAATCTTGTGTTCTGTTGTTTAAAGTATGTTAGGTTATTCTCGTATGTTTTGTGTGAGAATTATTTGACATCCATACATAAGACTTAGCATAGAATTATGATTAATTTCGTTTTTAATTTCATTAGACTTTGTCGACTAATAAATTTATCCACTCTTGACCCCTATGAGAAGTGTAGTTTCTGATCGAGGACACACAACCCCAATATATTTTACTTTCTTCACGAGTAATGTATTGGTTTTTGTAGCTCAAAAAATATGATTACTTGGAATATAGAATCACTCTTTTATTATTTGGTTTTAATATTTTAGCACTTTTTTTATTTAAATGAGTTTAAATATTTTACCACGCCAGCTGTCAAACCACTGCTGCGTTTCGTTTGCTGCAGATAAGGCAAACTTTATTCAATAGACATTCTTGTCTCCTCAACTTCGGATGAAAGTATTCTGTGTTCTCAACAAAATTCTTAATCTTGAACTTTCAGTTCTGTTAATATATGGAAGACTGGATGATGAAATTTTGAGACCTATGAGTCAATTTTTCATTTTGTTTCAAACAAAAAAAAAAAAAAAGGTGATGCCGTTTCTGACCCGTAATTGGTCGGAGACAGGCATACTCAAGTCGTCCTGTACTTCTGAAGGCCATTTTAAAGCGTTTTCTCTAATGTATCATACAAAACTATTGCAAAATATAATCTAATAGTAAATCTAAGTACATTCGTTTTTACATTTTTGTATTTGGTAAATGATTGTTACTTTTATATGTTAAGAACTTTATTATCTGCATAATATTTTTTTGTTTTATCAATTAGTCTATATATATATATAAATGAATGTCTGTCTGTCTGTGTGTACTCTATAGATTCAAAAACCGTACATCCAATCGCCGTGAAATTTTGGGATATTATCAGGCATATCCCCGGAAAGGTTTACGAAAAATAATATCTTGAATATCTTTAATATCCTTAGAGTTATTTGCAGATTTGTAGCTTTAACTCGCAAGCAGCGCCATTTCTAGGCTTAGGTCTGCCCCCCCCCCCTCCCCGTTCGGCCGCCGGCCAGTTGGTTGGACAGTCCAAGTTCCCACCGACCAATCAGAGGGATCAAGAGCCCCCCCCCCTCCGTCCGGCCGCCGGCCAATCAGAGGGATCAAGAGGTCCTGGCGCGCGGGGGGCGGGTGACCTCCGGGAACTACGTCCATCTTCCATAAACGACCATGATTTTATTCAACTTATCGAGTATTTTTCAAAGGACCGGGAAAATATGTTCACTAGATAAAACGATGATTTTGTAATGTAGAAAATTAGGAAAGACAAAATTCAGGATGACACGGCACACAGGGACCGGGAAAAAAATGATCACTTTATCGAGAGATTCACGACCATGAATTTATTCAACTTATCGGGACCGGGAAAATATGTTCACTAGATAAAACGATGATTTTGTAATGTAGAAAATTAGGAAAGACAAAATTCAGGATGACACGGCACACAGGGACCGGGAAAAAATGTTCACTTTATCGAGAGATTAAAATTTACGAGTTTCAAATTATCAAAATATATCTTTTTTTTAATAAGTTTAAAGAGAATTATTTTAACAAATGTTCGTTAGACAAACCTTTACTCGGGTAAAACCTCGGGCGAAGTCGGGTACATCCGCTAGTATATTATACAAGATGTGTGTGTGAAAGACCAAATAAATAAAAAAAAAAAGAAATATATGCGACGTTTCGAAGGGTATTGTTCCATCTTCTCTCAGACAAAAAAAAAGTTCTAAATGAGAAAATTAACAAACTGTACCTCTCATCACAATATCAATGTCATATCACCATATCTTTTTTATATGTAGCTTTATTATCTTAAGTGTTTAGTGATATACAGTATATCTATATATATATAATTGAATGTCTGTCTGTCTGTACTCTATAGATTCAAAAACCATACATCCAATCGCCGTGAAATTTTGGGATATTATTAGGTATATCACCGGGAAGGTTTTTGAAAAATATTTTCCTGAATATCTTGAATATCCTTAGAGTTATTTGCAGATTTGTAGATTTAACTCGCAAGCAGCGCCCCCATTGTGACGATGATAACAAGTTTTCTTATCACTATATAAGTTTGTTATCTTAAATATTATTTATCAAAAGTAAGATTATCTCAGGATGACACGGGAAAAAATGTTCACTAGATAAAACTATGATTTTCTAATGTAGAAAATTAGGAAAGACAAAATTCAGGATGACACGGCACACAGGGACCGGGAAAAAATGTTCACATTATCGAGAGATTCAAATTTACGAGTTTCAAATTATCAAAATATATGTTTTTTTTTTTTAATAAATTTTTAGAGAATTGTTTTAACAAATGTTCGCTAGACAAACCTTTACTCGGGTGAAACCTCGGGCGAAGCCGGGTACGTCCGCTAGTATATATATATATATTGTTGCACTGGGCTGCGGTTTGGCAGATTCTTCAGTCTTGAGTCTCTCCTCAGATGTGTCTTGCATCTTTCCAGAACGTGTCTCAACCATCTTACAAGGTTAAACCAGTCAATAATAGGACAACTATAAATTTAGGTAGCACCTAGAATATCTCTTTATTTATCACATCAAAGTTTAAAGCATGTGGGGTATTTAGTGTATCAAATACAAATGTTTTATAGTACATAATATTTTATAGTAATAATCTGTTTTATAAAAATAAATAAATGTATAATTTGAATTTTAAATATATTAAAAATAATATTATAAATAATTTTAAAAATACGCGCATTAATCATGATGCAACACTTCCCCCTCTCCAGAGGTCGTCACGTCCTCGTGAGTGACCTCATCAATTCTTTCAAAATAGGGTTTGAGTCTTGAGACATGGACAATCAATGGGTCTTGGCCAGGATTATCTTTCGGCTCAATTAAGTAATTTACATTGGACAGCTTCTTTAATATTCGATATGGGCCAAAATATTTTCTCAATAGTTTTTCACATTTTCCGATTTTCCTGACTGGTGTCCAAACTGCCACTAAATGTCCTGGTTCATAGATTCTCTCGTTGTGTTTTTTTGTCATAGTTTCTTTTCATTCTTTCCTGAGTCTTCTCTGTGTTGTTAATGACTACCTGTCTCGTCCTTGCTATTTTATCTAAGTATTTTTCTATATATTCGTCGTAATCGTCCACACATGTTACTGTCCGTTGGGATATTCTCGTCGTCTAAGAGGGACATGGGTTCCCTCCCAAACAACAGGAAAAATGGAGAGTAGCCTGTGGTTTCTTGAATTGTGGTATTATACGCGTGGGTGATAAAAGGAAGGATTTCGTCCCAGTTCTTCTGATCCGTATTCACATACATGCTGATCATATTGATTAAAGTTCTATTTAGCCGTTCCGTTAGTCCATTAGTCTGGGGGTGGTAGCTCGTTGTGAAGCAATGTTTAACTTTGCACATTTTCATAACCTCCTTCATCAAATTGCTAGTGAATTGTGAACCTCTGTCGCTGATAAGAAATCTTGGAGCCCCGTGACGTAAAAATATATGTTCGATTAAAAATGTAGAGACTTCTTTCACTGTCGCTTCTGGTACTGCCTTTGTTTCAGCATACTTGGTATAATAATCCGTCAACACAATTATCCATTTCCTTCTTCTTTTCGTTGATGGCAAGGGGCCAACAAAGTCAATTCCGATTCTTTCAAAAGGGTAGTTAGCTGGGGGAATAGGTTGTAGAAGTCCAGATGGCAACTGATTTGAACCTTTCCGACTTTGGCAAAGATGGCACGTCTTTACAAATTCGGAAACATCTTTCAGCATGGAAGGCCAATAGTATTTATTCTTCAATCGGTATGTGGTTCTGGCGACGCCCAGATGGCCATTCAGCATATGGTTGTGGTATTCACTTATGATTTCTTTCCTTCTCTTCTTTGGCACTACCAGCAACCATTCTCTACCTTCAGGATTTGGATTTTTCTTGTAGAGACACCCATTTTCTTCTTTAAAGTTCTGTGTAATTGAACGCTTGTTTCCACTAAGGTTCTCCTTAATATTCTCAATTAAATCATCCTTTTCGTCTATTATTTGATTCAAAAATAGTCTTTCATAATCCTCGTCCCATTCGTTTTCTGGTAAGGGTCCTCTAGATAGACCATCAGCGTCCAGATTTTTTTTCCCCGATTTGTGTATAATTTTGAAATTATATTCCTGAATCTTCAGTGCCCATCGTGCTAATCGACCGGTCGGATCTTTTAAATTCTTAAGCCAGCATAGTGCGTGATGATCAGTGACGATTTTAAAGTGCCTTCCATATAAATAGGGCCGTAATTTTGATATCGACCACACTACAGCTAAACATTCCTTTTCGGTGGTTGAATAATTTTGCTCAGGTTTACTTAGGGTTCGGCTCAAATATGATATTACCTTCTCTTCGCCACCGATATTTTGAATTAGTGTTGCGCCTAAGCCGATGTTAGAGGCATCTGTGTGAATGCGGGTGGCTGCATTTGGATCAAAGTGACCTGAAATTGGCGGATTCATAAGAGCTTTTTTAAGGTTTTGGAACGCTTCTTCCTGTTTTCCTGTCCAGATAAATTGCACATTTTTTCTGATGAGACTGGTCAATGAGTCAGCGATTAATGAGAAATCTTTAATAAATTTTCTATAATATGAGCACATTCCTAGGAATGATTGCACTTCTTTGGCCTTCTTGGGCTGAGGAAAATCTCTAACGGCTTTGATATTATATTCGGCAGGTTTTATACCCTCTTGGTTGGTTATATGTCCAAGGATCTCAAGTTCCTCGAAAGCAAATCTGCATTTCTTGGCGTTCAGTTTTAAATTAGATTCGCTGAAGCATCTGAGGACAGCTTCAAGTCTTTTAATGTGGGTTGGAAAGTCCGAGCTGTATATAATCACATCGTCCAGGTAGCAAAGGCAAATCTGCCATCTCAGATTTCCGAGGACATTGTCCATGTTCCTCTCAAAAGTAGCAGGGGCGTTGCATAGACCGAAGGGCATTACGTTGAATTCATATAACCCATGTGCAGTAGTGAAAGCCGTCTTCTCTTTGTCTCTCTCTTCAATTTCGACTTGCCAATATCCCGATTTGAGATCTATTGCTGAGAAGTACTTGGATCCTTGGAGAGTATCCATTACATCATCAATTATTGGGATTGGATAAACATCCTTCACTGTTACTTCATTTAATTTCCTGTAGTCCACACAAAATCTGTATTTGCCATCTCGTTTTTTAACCAATATAACGGGAAAGGACCAGGGACTTGAAGATTGTCAAATTATTCCTTCTTCGAGCATCTCGTCTATTTGATCCTTTATGATGGTTCGTTCCTTAGCGCTTACCCGGTAAGGCTTGTGCTTTATCGGTTTTGCGTCTTCTGTATGAATCTGATGTTTTGCCAAATTGGTCCTACCTAACCTCGATGAGAACAAATCAGTATACTTGGCCAAAATTTGTTTTAACCTCTCTTGTTCTTTAAATGATAAATTTTTGTTTATTTGAAATTGTATTTCGTCATTTTCATTCTGCTTCTCTTTATTCTCTATAAAATTTACCCCTGCAGGAAGACTTCCATAAGCCAATGTTTGGTCTTTCATGATTTTTAAAGGTCGAGGATAAGGGTTCGTTATCCAGATATGGGTTTTCTTATCCGTGACAGTAAGCAAACTTCTTGCCAATCGAAGACCATTTGTTTGAGTCATTCTGTTGTTCTCTTCGATGACATATTCGCCATCCTCTGCTTCTATTGAGGCCCTAATCAATTTAATAGATAGTTTAGGTATAACGGTATCTGTAGTGTTCTTTATTTTTTTTTAGATCATAATTGCTTACGTCATGATTACTCATCAAATTATATTTTATTGTTTCTCGTTTACAATCAATTTTAGCATTCATTTTTTTAAGGAAATCTCGTCTAAGAATAAGAGTTCGTAGATGCGCGTCCATTACTACAAATTCGTGGGATAATTCAGTGTCATCAATTTTTAAATCTAAAATAATGCTACCTACCATATCTAATTTTTTCCCATCGGGTCCTGAACACGTTTTAGTGAGACTATTTATTTCACGGCCAGCAAAAAGTGCTGTTCTTAGGTCGACCACTGAAAGATCGGCGCCTGTATCAATCAAAGCTTCGCATAACCCTATCTTGTCCACATTAATATTAATTTTGTACATAGGTTCCAACTATCTAATTCCATTTATGGTCGACTTGCTTTGATTGAAGGAATCAGGCGCGACACTTAGTTTAAATCTTCCAACACGGAATATCTATTCCATGTAGGAATATTTGTTTGTGTGTCATTACAAACATCCGCATAGAGGCGAGGCCGTGTATAATCTTTCCTTTCGTCCATTTGAAGATTTTCTTGGCTCTTGTCTTGGGAAACTGAGGGGTCCTCTTCTACGATCCTCACAAACTTGACTCTGCAATACCGCGCTACGTGTCCTGGCTTGTTACACTTGAAACATATTGGTCTCCCGTCTTCTGTCCTATTCCTGTTTGAATTTGGACTCTTATTGCATGTTTTCCTTGGGTAGACCGGTTTTGGCTCAGGAATGGGAGTGTAAAATCGTCTAGGGGCAGATACCTGGGGCAGCAGCTTGTTCTGGTAGTACCTCGGAGCAGGGGCCTGGGGCATGGGGGTGTTCTGGTAGTACCTCGGAGCGGGGGCCTGGGGCTTGGAGGTGTTCTGGTCTGGTCTTCTGAACGACGGAGCGTTCTTCCATTGCTCTTGATGATGGGAACGAGGAGAGCGTGGTCCATTATATAGAGCCTTTGATTTTTCTATACGCTCTTGATAATTATTTCGAACAAATCCATCTTTTTACACAATCTTAGGAGTTCGTTGGTATTCTTAGGAGGGTTTAAGTAGAGGGCAAAAGAGTATTCTTTCTTTAACCCTCCAATAACCCAATTTATTTTATTCTCTTCTTCCGTTTGGGGGTCGACCTTGTTGCACAGAACCAGGATATCCTCTGCAAACCTGATTGCAGGTTCATTCCACTGCTGCATTCTGTTCAGCCTCATCTTCAATTCTTCTTTGTTGGCGTCTGAGCCAAAATCCTGAATTAGGCGGCTCTTGAAATGTTCCCAGCTGGTAAAACTTATCTTGTGTAGGTCCAGCCAGGTTTTGGCGCTACCAATCATGTTCATGGCTGCATAGCGAGAAATAATATATTCTGCCCAGTGGTACAGGAAGCCAATTTCTTCAAGGGACTCAATCCATGGGCGAGGGTCTTCTGTTCCATCATATTTGGGGATGTCTATGTTGGGGTTCAAAACAACTGGGTCGGCACTTGCATCTCTACCAATTGTTGCACTGGGCTGCGGTTTGGCAGATTCTTCAGTCTTGAGTCTCTCCTCAGACGTGTCTTGCATCTTTCCAGAACGTGTCTCAACCATCTTACAAGGTTAAACCAGTCAATAATAAGACAACTATAAATTTAGGTAGCACCTAGAATATCTCTTTATTTATCACATCAAAGTTTAAAGCATGTGGGGTATTTAGTGTATCAAAATACAAATGTTTTATAGTACATAATATTTTATAGTAATAATCTGTTTTATAAAAATAAATAAATGTATAATTTAAATTTTAAATATATTAAAAATAATATTATAAATAATTTTTAAAATATGTGCATTAATCATGATGCAACAATATATATATATATATATATATATAGGTATTGTCACTACTACTGCAGGACAGGCTCCAATGAAAGAACACCTAAAAACATGGTTAAAACTGGTCTCTCATTAAGTGGTTTCTCATCAGAGACAGTTGAAAGCCTCCTTATGTCTAGTCCTGAAATGAGAGAACAGGTTCAATCATCTAGAAAAGCATAGGGCACTTTATGGTTTTATTGATCAATTTACTCCCACAAAATTTTCATCTATATTTTGGCCATAGATTTGGCCTAGCCACTTTATCAGCTAAACACTTCTTTGGTAGATTGTGAAGATTCCATTAGGTCCCTTGTGGATCTCATGGAATAAAGTCTGCCCTGGGCTGACGAGGGCCATTAACCCGAAACCATGGTCTCTAGGTGGACACTTCGCAGTTTGCCAAAGCTGGTGTTGTGGTTTTGTCAACGACCCAAGGCTGATAGTTTGTGGCGACGGTGAATAGCAGGTATCTAGTTTTGATGTTTATTTTGACAGGAGAGGTGCCCTATGCTTTTATAGATCAATTTCCTCCAGGCAAAATTTCCACCTAGGTTTAGTCATGTTTCTAGGCGGTCTCTCATTAGATATTCTACTATACACCCTACTGAAAAAAAAGTTATAAAAATATATTTTGGGGTTAATACAATAGTGTATTGACATTCACTTGGGAAGATCCCAGGTAAAATCAAGTCACCCATCCAGGCAATTTTTTCTGAAAAACAAAAACAGCCCCTATTCTGTTGCAAAATTCCAACCTCACCAGTGATTTACAAGTAGCCAAACAGGGCTGTAGCACATTTGTAAGTGCAAATGTCGAATTACTTTCCACATGTGTAGACATGCGGTGCACTTACAGTAAAGACAGTCGCTAACTACCCACCATGATTATCATAGCCTGTACCATGTATACTTTTTTTTTTTTGTATAAGAGTACAAATAATATAATAATAAATTACTTAGCTTTACCTTATTTTACAATATAATGTGGCTTATGATTTTAAAACAAGGTTTGACAAGTTTTACCGCAAATGTTTCTTTTGAACGAAAAATCGTAGTTTATTTTAAGGAGAAATAACGACTATTTCTATCCTTAGGGATGAAGTATGAAAGGATGAATTGTGAAGAGTAATGATGGATCTGTTTATCATTACTCTTTACAATTCATCCTTTCATCCCTAAGGATAGAAATAGTCGTTATTTCTCCTTAAAATAAATTACAATTTTTCGTTCAAAAGAAACATTTGCGGTAACACTTGTCAAACGTCGTTTTAGTTTTACCTTATAATAATTACCAACAATGCCCAAATCAAACTGAATGTTATCAATGATCCAACATGTGAATGCCGCTTAGATGTTGAATCACCAGAGCATCTTCTTTTAACTTGCCCTCTGACTAATCAAATTGTATGTAGATACTTTGAAACATTACCAAATTCTCTTTGTGTATATACTCTATCTTATGAGAACTTTGTTAAGTTTAGAACTATTTGTACAATAATTTACAAAACAATAATAATCTATCGTGTAAATAATTAATCATATATATGTAAATAATACTAGCAAAGCACAATAGTCCTTTGGACTTTGTGCTTTTGTAACAATAAATAAAATTGAAAAACAATGCCCAAATTGTATTTTATCAATATGTAAAAAAGGTAGTGATGAACAAAAATCTCTCAAATATAGCAATATATATATTTTATTATCATATATAGTAGCCTTGGTGATCTGTTACATGAAGGAGCATTACAAACGCTACAAAAGTTGTCCAAACATATTCAGAATTCTTACAAAAATATGCTTAACAAGCTATTTTAGAAAAAATTATCTTCAAAACAACCAAAAAAAAAGTTTATAAAAATGAAACAAACATAAACGTTTCAAAACTGTACAATCTATATAAATATATATATATAAAATATCACAAGAGTTCATTGCAAATAAATATAAATGACTAGAGCTTTTTTTTTAATTACACAAAAACCCAAATAAAAATTGAATGTGCTTTGTTTATATATAATCAACATGTTCTTTAAAAATATATGTATATATAATTGACTATTGCTAAGTTTTTTTTTTTTTTAATGGTAAAACTTTCATATAAAGACTTGGTTAAGAATTAAACTGAGAAAGGTGACATAAGGTAGTTACTGTAAAAAAAATAAATGCATCCTATATATAAGTGTGAACTAAAGATTACATTTTTATTTCCCTAGATGGTAGTGACCTCTTCAGCCCCGTCAAGGTCCAATGTCAACAGGAATGGCCATAATATGGTACAAGAGCAGAGGGTATCAAGTCTGTCTTTCAAAGAGAAGTGCTGCCCTTGATTTCCAGATCTTTAAGTCTGATCATAAATGAACAAACTTTTACAGAGTGTGGTTGCAAGGTTTTCCCACCATATACCAAGTGTAACTTCCAACCCCTAACCACATAAATGACTGCATAAGCTCATCCATTGAAGAGCTCTACTCATCCCCCATTGACATCATCAAAAAAAGATCCAAGTAGGTAGAAAAATTTTATTTTCTAAAAAAAAAAAAGGATTGGCAAAAAAATGTTCATTTCTGGAATGTGTATATTGAAGAAAGAAAATAATAACAAAATCTACCCCACTTGCCCAAAATGTAGCTTGTCACCTGCAGCTCCAGAACACATTTTGGCTTGCATTAGATGCACTAAACAGGACCTTTGGGAGAGGCCGCTGCTCATCATAAAACAGCTCGAGGAGCATGAACTCATGGAATTTGTGTAATCTTTACACAAGGGGATAAGAAACAACATGTGTATATCAATAATTGTTTGGTCACCAACTTTGATGTCTCAACAATTGGTTAATTTGCACGGTTATTGTTTTAAAGATCCCAATTATTGGAGCTCTAGATACAATCATAGTGAGGGCAAGAATGGATTTTTGGTGCATGTTGGGAATAGCTTCATTTGGACACAATCATTTCTTATCAATCTCTCAATAAACTTATTTTTTGTCAGGTCACTCAATGTATCCAACTCAAATTACTTTACAGTGCTGGATCTAAGTGTAGGCTTTTTTAAAGTGGATCATATCTATACAGCCAACTTGTATATAACTGACAGTTACAGTAGAGCCTCCCTGGACTGGTCAAAAATAAAGATGCTTTTTGTCACTCCCTGGGGTGAATGGTGGTTGTGTTGTCAGTTCAAATCCTTTTTGGTTTTACAAAAGTGGTCACTCATCTGATTGGTGGCTCATGGGAGTTTTTCTGCGATATCTATTTTACATATCTCCCTCTTTTAGAAGATATTTTCAAATAAATTGTACTTGTCATATGAGAAAATCTCATTCTCAATCACCTTCCACCTTGAGTTTCGCAAATATATTAAATTTACCACCATATACAAATAACATTCATTTCAATTGTCCTTTTAATATATATCCAGAACATTTTATTATTCTGAATGATAATACGCCAGACTTTGTGTGAAAAAAAAAGGTGGGGGGCTTAAATAGAGGAATTTGTTCAATTTCACATACCAACTCATATGCATATTGGCTTTCTTTATGATACATAGGCAATTTTTTGCTAACGTCTAGACGTAACTTTTTTTAATGGCCCCATTGTAAAGTGGCAGCTCGAAAGTTTGCGCAATGCCATATTAAAGAAACATATTGCCAAAGAAACACAAGGAAATAAATCTTATTATCTTTGGATTTAGCCTAGATGTTTACCGCGTGAGTGACCAGAGTCTCTGATGACGTCCCGCGCGCATGCATAGTCAGGTTGACGCTCGCAGTTGCCGATGCCGTCGACTGCTCTGTGTGTAGTGGAGCTGTAGTGTGAACTGTCCCAGTTCGCGCTCGCTGAAGCAAAGTGTAGTCGCCACAATCTTATATTTTCTCTAATATATAATCCACACAAATTATATGTTTTTATTCACATATCTCACTTTTACGTTAAAAAAAACATTTAGCTTATCCCAACTATAGATCTTTATATGCAAGTTTTACCATATATAATATAGATAGATATGTAAATTACATATTCAAAGTTGCATAAATAGTTGTAATAATGTCCTCTCTTAAAAATGAGTGACTATTATTATTTATTTTTTTTTACAAAAAAAAAAAGATCAAATGTTTATATATATATTATCTTTTTCTTTTATCATATTGAGGGAAAAAAAAATCTTCAAAAAAAAATTAAAAGCATAAAAACTTTTTTTATACATTTCGAGTATTCCACTTTTCCCCACATTCATTCTACCAATTACAAATAGCTTTAGACAAGACAGCAATGAGGAATTGTGTTTTGTAGTGAGAGAGTTGTCAATCAAAATAAAACTAACATATTAAAAGATGCAAAGAGGATAAATTTAGAATGTGGATAAGCAAATATGTGTGTGTGGGAAAAATTGGCTTGAATAATAATTGGATTTGAAATATTGAATTGGTCACACAGTCTACAATCCTTATTAAACAGCAAAAACAAAAAAAAAAGATAAATAAAATCTCATAGCACTAGATCTATGACAACAAATGGTCAATAATTGGTAAATATTTAAAATATCTTCAAATATATATATATAGAATTACAGTAAAACTTCTCTATAGCGAACCCCAATGGGACAGAACCTGTGGTTCACTATAGCCATGGTTCATTATAAGGGAGGGGTTGGTATATCCCAGGTTTGTTCTAGAGGGGTTTTACTGATATTTAAAAATAATAAATAAAATGAAAAAAAAATGCAATATCTACATAAACAACAACAACAAAAATAGGTTTATCTATATGAAAAAATATATATTTTTTTTAAATAATGAGAGTCTTGATAGAATCTATGATATCTAAACCAATAAAAAATAAATAGTAAATGCACATACAGGAATAATATATATTTCAAACCTAAATCACAATATAGAAACCAATTTCCCAACAATTTATACCAGTGTTATCTGAATTTTACAAAAGGATATTACATTGGTATTATGTCCTCTATTAAGACTTAAAAAAAAAAAAAGGATGAAGATAGGATGTGACCAATAAAAGAGATTTCCTACAGCCCACTGCCATAGACAAGCCAATATAAAGAGGAGCATTACAGGCATGTTGTCCTATTTTGTAACAAGGAGAGAAGGATACAGTTCTAGGATTTCAACAGAAGGGCACACACCATGTATCTTCTTTATACGTTGAAAGAAGAGAACATCAGAAGCTGCAAGGGGGGGGTAAAGGAGATGGTCCCTTGAAAATTAGGAAGGGCACACTTTATTGAAAAATTGTCATTCTTCCCCCCTGTTTTAAGAGGATATGGTAGGAGATTCTAAGGAGAGACAACAAGAGGGGGTGGAGAGATATGTGTCTGGGATAATAACAGAATGCCCGAGGACAACAACGTGAAAGACTGGAGGGGGACACTGGACCAAGGAGGTGGTGGGGTTGACTAGATGGGGATTGTCTAGAAAGGAGAGAAAGAGAGGATTGACAGATCACATATGGGGGTGAGAGAAAGGTCTAGAAGAGGGAGTAGAAAAATATACAGTTTAGGTAGATGGGGATCAATTTTCAAATTGGCAGGGATTAAATAGATAGAGGGGGAGAGAGTTGACTCTAAGGGAACGGGGCTTTAAAAGACAGGAATTTCTTACAAAGTGGGCTAACTAGATGGGAATGTGGGCAGGACTATAATAGCAATGGGATGAGGGAGTTGACCAGAAGGGGACAGGAATTGTTTACAATGTGGGCGGGACTATAATAACAAGGGGCAATGGGGTTAGATGAAGGGGTTGACCATGTGTGCAGGACTATAATAGCAAGGTGCAATGGGGTTAGATATGAAGGGGGTTGACCAGAAGGCAGAAATAACCACTCAAGAAAGGGGAGATGGGGGGGGGGGGGAAAGAGAACTATTGCTTTAAACCTCCCAATTCCTCAGTAAAATTTTCCAAAGCTCATGTATCCATATAGACCAACAGGTGAGTTCATATAAAATCTCTCATCTATAGAAGAAAACCCTGAATTATATGGTGTCAAGACACATATAGTGGAATGTGCTCTTATAATACCCTGGTTATCAAAGGAAAAAATATTCCATAAGGTTATTAAACACTTTCTCCTTATATATATATATATATAAACAAATATCAAGAGATTGATTATAAAAATATCTAAAAAAAATAAATAAATACATTCGTATAGTGTCATCTCTTGGTTAGGAGAATACTTCAATATAAAAAAAGAAATATTGAGATCCGGGGTAAAAAAAATAATAATTTAAAAAGTAAATCCTTTTACTAAAATAATCCAAGGATTATATGGCACATAATCTGATTTACCTACCAAAGAATAACATGCTTTTAACTAGATCATATGCCACATATATGAATATATGAAAAAAATAATAGAAAAAAGGTCAGATGTTGATATTAAAAATAAGCATATCCTGACCAGGAGCACATGTGCTTTACAGATGGCTTGATAAATCAATATATTGGGTTGGCCAAATATCAGGGAACAGGCTAAATCAATGTTTAGTTGATTTCTGTTCAACCAGATGGCGCTCTGCCATCTGTAAAGCATATGTACTGCTGGTCAAAATATGCCTTTTTTATTTTTAATATGAATATATATATACAGTTAAACCTGTCGCCCCCTCTTGGGACTCACCAAAATAGGGTGCTATAGAGAGGTCATTTTTAATGTAAATCGCATCGCACTACATATTTAAAATCAGGCGCTATAGAGAGGAAGGCGCTATTTAGAAGGGGCGCTATAGACAGGTTTAACTGTATATTAAAATGAATAGCTGAAGGTGGAATATCAGTTATATGATTTTACATAGGGTTATTATTTCCAGTATTTCCCTTTGACTTTAAAAAGAGAGTCCAATGAAAGATGTTTTAACCAAAAAAGGCAATATATATATTAAAAAAAAAGAGGTTAAAATCTAAAAAGAGTTAACAAAACTGTGTTTTATTCCAGAAACACATGGCTACAGAAACAAAGAGTTGTTGCCTTTTTGATCAGCATCTCTAACATCAATTGAAAGTTCTCTTGAGAGAGATGATCATAGGGTTTAAAAATAGTTATTTAATGATAGGTAAATTTATTGTTTTAAAAATACTAAAAGATATGTAGGGGGATATATAGAGATTGTCTCAAAAAGAGGATCAACTATTAACACATTTTATCATTTACTCTTTCCACTTTGCAGCAGACCAGCCTTACCAGAGGTCCAATGCCCTCCATTTCCACTATTATGCATGCTGACATTTCCTGCCATTAACTATGACCAAAAATCTGCCAACCAGACAGGGCTAGAGAATGACTTCTCTTATAAAAGCTATTCAAGCCTTTATTCTCTTTCATTTAAAAAAAAAATTATTCTATTAAAAAAAAAAAGGAAATGTACTTATGGATACCTCTATCAAAATTGAATGCACATATAAGCAATATAAGTATAATGTAAGCAAGAAGATATAAAAAAAAAGTAGATAGTTAAGAAAAGGGAAAATGATTTCAGGATTTGGTATGTGCCAATTGACTTGGGTGTCTGCAGTTGTGTATTGTGTATTATGTAGCTGATTAGGAGATATATATTCATGAATGGTTTAACATCCAAAACACTTGATTCTTATGTGTGATTCAGATCCAAATATGAAATCTGGCAAGTTGCAATGGTTTAATTGAATATTTCAGGAGATTATGTAACAGTGGGCTATCAACCAAGCTGAAAATGGCCTTACAAAAAAAAATCCTGAAAAAATTCAACCAGACACATAAGAAAAATTTAGAGTATCATGAAAATTTGGCTTCTCTGGTATCATATACGATCTGAAATAAAAACTCAACAAAATATTGCTTCTGTAGTGTATTCAATTGGATATATAGACTATGATCTAAATAAAAGGCCATCGGCTATACAGAGGTAGATCTCTAGTCACAACAGTCTGTAAGAGGAAATCTCAAGACTTTACCTTTTATACAAGCTGAGAAGGTGAAAATCCCCCTTTTTATTTCAATACTAGAGTGTGTCTCATTTGGGGTTTGGTTGAATTAGTCGACGACAAAAGAACCTCTAGATACTCCTGGAGGCGGTCTCTTATAGGAGGTTGGATTATGTCATACCAAGTCAATTTCAATTTTATGAAAGCGGCTGAAGGTGTTTGCTTCCTCTTGTAGAGAATAAGATTGGCAGAGGGAGGTCAGGATTGGTTCTGTGGATATGTCAAAGGAGATAAGAGCATGCTCCAACATGCACCTTCAAACTGGCAAAGAGCTCTTGTTGAAACCAAAGCTTGAGAGAAATTTCAGCAGGTTGAGAGGTCTTGGTATGTTAACATCTTGGATATATGCTATACAGCCTTGCAATTGAGATAAGTGCAAACAGAGAAAAATATATTTCCTTGAGGCAGTTGGATTTCAATGGAGGGTAATCTAAGTTATCATGTAGGAGTAACTGAAAAGCATTTTTTTACAAGTGAATTTGGGACCTGTGTATTGAGGTTTTTATTATTATTATTATCCCATTGTATATATATTAATACAAGGTCATGGAGACTGAATTCATGGGTTAAATCCATGGATATCCAACCAACGACAGCAGCTCTTTTTACCTATCATGGAGTCTTGTGTATAGATGAGTAAATTCTATAAGTATCATTGTAATGTATTCCCTTTTTCAATGTAGTAATTTTGAGATTTATTGAAAAAACAAAATAGGCATCTTGTCCCCTTTAAATTGCAAGGCTGTAGAGTTTGGGATCATTGATGAGGTTGCTATGATGGGGGCTAGGAGTGGAGAGAACATGTGTGCCAGCTTCGATGATCTCTGATATCAGAGTGGAATGTAGTATAAACGTAAAAGGCATTTTTAATTGGAAAACTTAAAAAGAAAAAACATTTTTTTAACTTCCACTCTATCTACCACATCTTTACTAAGAGACCCAATTGAATAAGAAAACCATTTGATTCTATTATAGACTGAACTTTAGACAGCCTCCTGTTGGGTCAATAACATTATTTTTGAGAAAAAAAATAAAAGCAACAATATTCTGATATGTAATAGGAATATTAAATAATTTTTATGAATTGTGTGTGTGTCCATTTTTTTCTGTTGATTGGACAAAGGGAAGGTTGGCTTCAACATTAGGTGCAGAACTTATTGCATTTTTACACCATCCTGGTGTAAAGCTTGTAGTCAGGACAGGACAGGGGGATGGGACTATGTGGGGAGTTGGTTGTATATTGCTATTGTCAAACAGTAGGGGGGGGGGAGACATGGAAGATATACAATGAGGAACAAGGGGGGAGTGTGGGTCCCTGGGGGGTGAACATACATCACAGTGTTGTAGGCAGATCCCCTTTCTTCCCATCTGACACAGTCCACAGTGTTCTCTTATACAGTCGTTTTGCATTAGACAACATTTTCCTTAGCATAGCTCTCCAGCAGTGTTTTAACTGCTTTATCTTTAGCATTTCCTACTGCATCTTTAGCAATGCCAATAGCAACTTAAACATTGCCAACAGCATCTCTAGCACTGCCAACAGCTTCCTTATAGCATTGCCTACAGGTTGAGCTACAGTGGCTGTCAGATGGGAGGGGAAGGGATGTAGGACAAGGTGAGGGAGGGGAACAACAAACTGCAGCAGCGAGGAGGCACCCGGTGAGGTGTGGTAGTTATTACACTATCACATCTGTGGACACACAACAACATCATCATTCTACATGAAGAAACACATCACTATTTTATTTCCATCTATTTATACCAAAATTTTATATTTATTCAATTTCTTTACACAACAAAATGATGAAAACCCTTGATAAGTTTGATATCTTAATAATGAGATATAACCTTACAAGAAAATAAGACCTAATCCAAATAATTTAATAGTATGTGATGTTTCGGCAACAGCACTGTCACCATCTTCAGACAATGGAGGTTTGGATTAGGTCTTATTTTCTTGTATTATAATCTATAATCCAAATTGTGCTTTATCATTAGAGATATAACCTTAATAAAGTAGCCATTTTGCAATGGAGGAGCAGAGAGTGTTATAAGGGGAAGTCTCCAATACACAGAGGAACTACACTAGGTAGGTATAGAGCAAGAACGGATGATAACAGGGCAATAAATATGGGAAAATGGGATATATAGCTGACTATAATCCAAATTGTGCTTTATCATTAGAGATATAACCTTAATAAAGTAGCCATTTTGCAATGGAGGAGCAGAGAGTGTTATAAGGGGAAGTCTCCAATACACAGAGGAACTACACTGTGACTAGGTAGGTATAGAGAAAGAACAGAAGATAACAGGACTGTAAATATGGGAAAATGGGATATATAGCCAACATATTGATGTAACTTGAAAGTGTGCCATCAATGATCACAAAATAAAGGAACTGTATTTAGTTCTGGAAACATCTAATGGAGCTTCAGTAGCCTGGAATCATCCTGAAAGTCACATTAATTGAGGTATGCTTCTCAAGGTGCTAAAACTTGTTGAGGCCGTTTCAAAAAGATTTTTTGAGAGAAACTGGATTAAGTTTATGTTGAGGGAAACAGCTATTTCAAATGTGTGTGTGACCATCTTTAATACAACCAAAGATTAAAAGGGAATTAGTCAGGGGTGTTGAAGATGTAGTTAGAGTAGACATTGGATTAGTGAGATTGTACTGTAGGAGGTTTCAAATTTGATAAAATAAGCAATAATACTATTACAGTAGAACCTCCATTAAAGGACATTAGTGCTAGAGGATAGCTCTCCACAAAGTACTGTTTATATCTACAAAATTAGCATTGGTATTAATTAGCAACTCTTCAGTAAGAGGGCACCTCTCCTTGTGCTCTACAACTAGGTGTTCTTTACAGAGAGGTAGCTCTACTGTACAGTCAAACCCCTCTATTAAGGTTTTCAGGGAACAGAGGTTTGAGACTTAAAGAGTGAGGTAACCTTAATAAAGAAGTGGTTTTTTAAGTTGCACCATCAATCTTGACCTTAATAAAGGGAAAACTACAATAAACATAGGAGAATGTAATCAAATGGGTATTTACAGTACTTAACCTAAATTATTTTAATTGATGGTCAAATTTTTTCCCCATGTTAGTTCCCGCTCATAGCTGTTTCCTGCTGTCAATTTCTTCCATTTTATCTCAACAGCTTTTTTTTCTATTTAGTAGTGATGGTGGTAGTACTTATCTCCCAAGTATGCAATTATGGTGGATAGTATTTTTACTGTAAGTGCACCACATGTCTACACATGTAGAAAGCAGTTTAACTTCTGCACTTACAAGTGTCCCCAAGTTCCATTTGGTTACTCGCACTCACTGGTGAGGTTGTACTTTTGTAAGAATCAAGAGAGATTGAAGCAATTTTATTTTTTTTAATGCGGGATTCGATCCCGGGTTGTGAGTCAAAAATAGATAGTTTATACCACTCTTCCACCAACTCCCATTTCTATTTAGTAAAAGTCAGAAGGAGATTTAAAACAAGTTTAGAAATTTTCAGTTTCAAAATATTTACCACATCCTGAAAAGTTGTCCTTCTTGGAGTAATGGTATTCCATGGAACCTCAGAATCATTGACAGCACTACATGATGACATTCTCTGTTGCATGTATAACAGGCTAGCGATTATTAAAAAAAAAATTGAAATAAAAAAAGGCAAAAAGAGGTGGAATATTTTCTTCCCCTCTTTCTGCCCACCTAAAGAAACTTTTTTCAAACATTGAGCAACGGGGAGGGGCAGAGATTTGGGAGATTAGTGTGTCTACATCAAAAGTACAACTTGAGAAACACACACAGAGAGTTTTAAAGAAAACATTTGTAAATCTCTTTATTTTTGTTTTAAGAGGGAGAATAGGTGAAATCTTCACTTGAAAATAAAAAGATTCTTAATTTTTTGCTTTCCCAGTAAGAGGCCCTCAGTAAGTTGGCAACCAGGTTTGTAAGCTGGCATTGTTCCCCAAGGAGTATAAATTGTGCGATACACAAATGTGGTGTTAGGTACAAGTGTAATGTACCAGTGTATGTTGTGACACACAGCGGGGGATTCCCAGATATGTCTTTCCAAATAACAACATCTATGATAGCTATGCAACACAAACTCTGGAGCAATACTGGAAATCTACAATCAGCACACCACACCTGGGGAATAAATTTAACAAACAGTATATTTAAGAAATGGAAATGCACTAAACAGGACCTTTGGGAGAGGCCACTGCTTATCATAAAACAGCTCAAGAAGCATGAACTCATGGAATTCATGTAATCTTTACACAAGGGGATAAGAAACAACAACAACAAGAAATGGAAGCATTAAAAAGCACGAATATTTCTTTTAAACATAAAACAAACTTTTACTATCCTTACTGCATTGAAACATTCATGTTTACATTTCTTACATATAGATGATGATAAGGCACAATTTGGATTATAGATTATAAACACAAGGTATTAAGACCAAATCCAAATAAATAAATAGTGTGTGACGTTTCGGTAACAGCATTGTTACCATCTTCAGACAAAAGTACTGAATGTACTTCATGTACCATTCAGTACTTTTGTCTGAAGATGGTAACAACGCTGTTACAGAAACGTCACACACTATTTATTTATTTGGATTTGGTCTTAATACCTTGTTTACATATAGATGACCTTATAATTAAACAGTTTATTGTTATCAGTGAACAATTCTTGTGTGTTGCTATAAATCTTTGAAGTGTGCCACTGGTGGTTTGGCCTCACTGACAATGGTATTCCAGCTATGTGTGTGACAAAGATAACATGTTTTCCCATTGGTTACCAAAGAAATTTTAACATAAAAGGAAATGATAGAATAACACTTGAAAGCTTGCTTAAGTGATTGAAAATTAAAGAGAAAACTCTGATACACAAAACTTCTTTTTATAAAAAGTTAAATGTTTCTTTATTTCTTCATATAAAGTGTGTTTTAATTATTATTTTATTTTCTTGAACTTGAAAAAAGGAAACAAATAAATTATATGTTCTACTTTTCATTGATCAATGGGTAGGATTTTCCTCTTACAATGTTTTGTTACAGCGCAAATTTACCATAATTGCATATATACTGCACATTAATTACTTCATTTATAATGATTAGGTATAATTTGGAGTATAGTTTATAAAAACGCAAGAACCAAATCCAAATAAATAAATAGTGTGTGAAGTTTCAGTAACAATTCTGTCACCAAAATGTCCTACACTATTTAGTCTTATTACCTTGTATTTTTAGTTAATTTAGACTTTTGATTTGCAAAAAAAAAAAAAGGTCTGCAAGGTGGGAGAAATGTTTGTTTGTCCCAAGAAGTTGACTTAAGAAGACCAAATCTGTTGGCATTGCTTCCACCACCATCAGAAACAAAGGAAGCCCATGCTGACACAGTGCTCCTCTCTATAGAAATATGATTTATTTATTATGCCTCGTGACCAACAGCTCCTCATCAAGAAAGCAAGCTTACCTCCTTCATCATCGGATCTCTCAAAGGAGCTATCAGAGTCTGTAATCTTGAGGACTGTGTGGATCTGTCCCTTGTTGATGATGGGTCCTGGGAGTCCACACAGAGGTGGTCACAGGGAGAAGATATATAGGACTGACTGACTGACCATAGGGCACGGCGGCAGAGGAGTGGAACCTGGCAGCGGTGGCCACAGGCCAGGGGGACCAGAAACAGCACACCAGCACCAGGATGGAGAGTATCACTCCGCTGAGGGTCACCAGGATGGCCATCAGGGTGGCCAGGCTGAGTCACACCAACCTTATAACAGATTGAAACAGAACTTGATTACAACTAAACTCTCAGGCAGCACATTGCTTAGCCACACATTCAAGCATATCTATTATTTATAATACATTAATATAATACAATATATTAATTCATCCCTAAGGATAGAAATAATCGTTATTTCTCCTTAAAATAAATTACGATTTTTCGTTCAAAAGAAACATTTGCGGTAAAATTTGTCAAACGTCGTTTTACATATCTATTATTGGTCAAAACACCACAGATTTATCAAGAAGCCTTAGTTGGTTTGTTTAATGAGCTGCACCACAAGGACTAGCAGCCATAAATGTAAAGTGACTTTTAGGCTAATATTATACAAAAAAATAAAAAACTATAGAAACTTACAAATAATTCATTATAAGACAAAAGTGCACCTTATTCATTTAGAAATAAAAACAATTTAGTGCAATCATCTTTTTCTTATTCGAATCCAATCATTTTCTATTGTTCTTACTGATTAAACTAGCGAAAATGCTGGGAGGGTTCACTATAGGGCAGCAGGGTAAGGACAGTAAGAAATTATTTTTAAAAAGAAACAATTATACACTAAGTAGTTTCTATTTCTTCTTCTTCTTTCTTATCTCCACTCTCAATCATATTAAGGTATCAAGCTTGTGAAGCCTGCCGGGGAAGAGTAGAGTTCTTCATGATTGGGTGAAGTAAAATGCGTCTGCCTTTGTCATTAAAGCTGGGAGCACTACTCAGTGGCAGGCCGACTTAGCTCTAAAAGAAATGGCCGCCTCTGACATAAGGAACATACGCCATGTGCAGCTGCTCCTAAGCTGTATCCCTGGATGAGGAGCCCTTACAGGTTACTATCAGCCGGGCCAGCTGAGCCCAGGTTTTTTAGTGGGCTTGTTACTGCTCCCTCTCCTCCTTTTTCATCCGGACTTGGGACCGGCAAAGGCGGAGTTTGTTTCTATTTCTAAACTTACAAATAGCAGGTATATATTCCAATAGATGGCTGCAACCATCTTTACCATATTGTAAGTCACATGTCACTAGAAGATTCCTCTTAAAATGACGTGGAGTGTGACCTCTGAGGGTGATACCCACTAAAAAAGGAGAAGATCCTATGCAACAAGCCAGGACATTTAGATAATCAGACTAGGCTTCAACCTTGATATTCCCGTTTTCTATATTAATAAAATTTTCAGTTCTAAGAAGGAAAAATGTCAGATTGTCCCATTTAAAAAAAAAATTGTTGAAAAATCTTAAATCTAAATTGTTGGCAACTTCAATGTTAAGTGGAGGGATGTGATTACAGAATGATATTGGCAAATTAAATCTTATTGCCATCTATCGTTAAAATTTTACACAAATTAAATTTCTGGCAATGCGTTTCTTTTAAATATCATCAAATATTATCTCTACAGACCTTACTGCAATGATATAGGTTATTGAATGAGAGGGCTTGGCTCATCAGTAGTGAACCCTCTCAGCGGCTTCACCAAATTAATCTCTGGCGAAGCCGCTGAGAGGGTTCACTACTGATGAGCCAAGCCCTCTCATTCAATAACCTATATCATTGCAGTAAGGTCTGTAGAGATAATATTTGATGATATTTAAAAGAAACGCATTGCCAGAAATTTAATTTGTGTAAAATTTTAACAGAATGATATGACACAAAAAAATTGGATTACAAGATACAAATCAAAGGCTAACAAGACTCAATCAAAATAAATAAATTTTCATGTTGTTTTCCATCAGTGGGTTATGAGTGATTCTATACTAGTACTCTGCCGTGGTAACTGTACTGTTACCATATCATTACTATATTTGGTATTGTTTACCCACAGGTTATAGCAGTGGGGACAACTATGTTTCTTATATGGGTGTTTTGGTGATCACAACTAAAGTACAACTTAGTACAAAAGTACTCTAGTGTGGCAACAATGCAGTTACCATCATCACACATAGTTAGTATTGGGGGTCTTGGGAAGGGACAATTTGTGGATTATAAATAGGAGAATCACAAATTGACAACTAAGTGAATTATATGAGATATGTTGGTAGCAGCATTGCTGATGGCAACAATGCTGCTCTCTATAGTAATGTCACATAATTTACTTTGTTGTTCTTGTTACTTAATAATAGGGGTCCTTTTGATGATTATCAAATTTATCATGAAGGACATATAAAATTCTGGCTCACCAGGAGGTAGAGCCTATACTTTTATTAGGTTGGCCAGTGATGTGGGTGGGTATGTGGACATGCTAATGTGACAACTCTGCAGCCCACTCAACAAGGGGAATTAAAAAGAAATGACAAAAACATGTGGGTGTATTCCCATAATACCACCTGATCAGTGGAAAACCAAGATAAAATATTCAGGCTGTAATGACTATCACAGAGAGGCTAGGCGGGACAAACTGCCAACATCTGTGTTTGGCTGTGTGAGCTATACGCAGGAAAAACTTCTGTTATAACACTACCCACTCTGAGCACAAAAGTGTTCTATATGATAGCATTCCATATGGGAATATCTAAAAATGTGATATGAGACCAGGGCCAAAAAAAGTACCAAACGTAGGCTGGTGGGAGGGAGTGTCCACTGCAGAAGTACCTCATGTTTAAAAAAAAAAAAAAAAAAATGACACAAGAAGAGAAAACTTGGTATTATTCATCAGAGTTTTCAAAAGCCAAAATCAGTGCTAGTCCATTCAACTAAGAAACTTTGTGTAAACTTCACACAAAGGGATAAGAAACAACAACAAGAAGCGCGGAATGTTTTTAACAGTCACTACCCACATACCTTGTGATTCAGGCATTATTCAATTCATTATATATTCAATTATTATTCATCATTATTTAATTTCTGGAGATATTAGGCTTTTTAATTTTCTATGAACTTTAAAAGAAAGTTTGAGATAATAACTTGAAATTTCTACATTCCTTTAGGTGTCATAAACAATAGCTCCATAAATCAAGTTTCAACGCCCATATACATCATTCCTTAATACATGTAGAGCATATTACTATTTTGTAATTTTCATCTGCAATTCAAACAATTAGTTGAAATTCTTGTCTCTTTAGTCTTCAATTTTAACATCAACAAGTGCATCCTTTGCCTCAAGCATCCCTTATAATAACAAACTAAAAAATATATATGATCAAATTTTCTGTATGTGTGTGCATGATTGCTCAGTGTAAAAAGAGAGATCCATTCAGATAATTATAATTAAAAAAAAAAAAAACTTTTTTTTTTTTTTTTCATTTTTATCCCTAGTACATGTCATCTGAGTCATGATAATCATAGTGGGTAATAGTTAGCGACTACTTTTACAGCAAGTGCACTACATATCTATACATGAAAAAACGAAAGAAAAAATAATAATAAAAAATAAAAGATAAAAAGATCAGGTGTTGAAATCAATATTAAAAATGGCATATCCTGACCAGGAGCACATGTGCTTTACAGAAGGCAGAGCGCCATCTGGTGGAACAGAAATCAACTAAACATTGATTTAGCCTGTTCCCTGATATTTGGCCAACCCAATTTCTTGATAAATCAAGAAAAGCCATCCACGAACGCGTGGTTTCATGTGCTAAGCGTATTTACGCAAGTTTGGCCTTAAATACCCATTTCTTGGTTTTTCAAGAAGCCACTTTCAAGAAGCGACCGCAATGGTTCAGCCTACTCCACGCTGACGAGCGCCAAAAAGCGCGAAACGCGTTCGTGGATGGCTTTTCTTGATTTATCAAGAAGTTGGGTTGGCCAAATATCAGGGAACTGGCTAAATCAATGTTTAGTTGATTTCTGTTCCACCAGATGGTGCTCTGCCTTCTGTAAAGCAGATATGCTCCTGGTCAGGTTATGCCATTTTTAATATTGATTTCAACACCTGATCTTTTTATCTTTTTTTTTTTTTTTGTTTTTTCATGTGCTAATCGTATTTACGCAAGTTTGGCCTTAAATACCCATTTCTTGGTTTTTCAAGAAGCCACTGGGACCAAAAAATCTTTTTTGGTCGCAGTGGTTCTGCCTAATCCACGCTGACGAGCGCCAAAAAGCGCGAAACGCGTTCGTGGATGGCTTTTCTTGATTTATCAAGAAATTGGGTTGGCCAAATATCAGGGAACAGGCTAAATCAATGTTTAGTTGATTTCTGTTCCACCAGATGGCGCTCTGCCTTCTGTAAAGCACATGTGCTCCTGGTCAGGATATGCCATTTTTAATATATATATCTATACATTTAAAATTTTCGTTTTACAATATCTATACATGTAGAAAGCGGTTCAACTTTCTCACTTACAAGTGTGCCAAAGCCCCCGTTGGTTACTTCAACTTATTGAGGAGGTTGGACTTTTGTAATAATTGGAGGTCATAGAAGCAAATTTTTTTTTCTTCAGAAAATGAACCCAAAGCAGAATTTGATCCTGAATTGTCGTTGTCAAAAATCGCTGGCAAAAATCAAAGAAGAGAGAAATTGTTATAACAAGCCTCTTTTATAAACAGCTACTTGTTTATAGCATCATAATTGTAAAGTCACAATTGATTCAACTATGACAACAACAAGATTGTAACAACATAAAACCTTGGTTCCAAGTGATGTTGCTATAGTGAGGTTGACTCTGTATTTGGGAATACTCCCAGTGAGTACCTAAGTCATGGGAAAGTTGCAAAGGCAATTAGTTTTTTAAATACTCAACTACTCACACAACAAAAGGTTTATTTTCTAATTTATTATAATTAGAAATAGCTTTCAAGTTTATAAGAACTCTTCAACAGGTATTTCTTCCAAATATATACATTTGAAATAATGATGTTAACCAGTGCCCAAACAAGCAGACTAGTCGCTCAGGCCCTATATAATTTTTACAAGACAGTAGGTGTAAAGAGGGAGAAAAGAGAACTTGGAAGCTATTGTTCTTACACCTCAGATTGATGACGAAACATCGAGGGGGCCATCGTGTTGGTCGACAATGAGATTGCGGAGCTGGTAATATGGATGGCTGTGCTGGAGTAAACCTCCTTTTTTGTGTCTGGATGCTATATTTATGGCGAACTAAATAACTTAGTCCCTATTTCTGCTCCGCCCTTATGGAATTGAAGACTTGGGGGGTTGGCGTCGACCTTTCATATTAAATCTTACTTTTCCTTATTACTAATAATTGTATATATTTGCGGAACTACTGGTTTCCTGTGCTGCTCTTTTCCTGTTATTGCACCTTGTACGGAGAATCTGTATAAGACTAATGTCTTAATAAAGGCTTTGTGTGTGTGTGTGATATAAATATTTGCACACAGCCTGTGACTGAACTCAAGCCCATCAGAGTCGCATTGAGAATATTGCTTTTATAAAATTTACTTTGAATGTTCACTGATACTTTTTATCTCCGTGTTTTACCTTCAGGTTTAATTTTTATCTCCGTTTTTTGCCTCTATTTCTCACACAGAGTTTGTTTTATTTGTAAACTAGCGGATGTGCCCGGCTTCGCCCGGGTTTTACCCGAGTAAAGGTTTGTATAACGAACATTTGTTAAAACAATTCTCTATAAACATATAAAAAAAGAAAGATATATTTTGATGATTTGAAACTCGTAAATTTGAATCTCTCGATAAAGTGATCATTTTTTCCCGGTCCCTTGTGCCGTGTCATCCTGAATTTTGTATTTCCTAATTTTCTATATTACAAAATAATCGTTTTATAAAGTGAACATATTTTCCCGGTCCCTTGAAAAATACTCGATAAGTTGAATAAAATCATGGTCGTGAATCTCTCGATAAGGTGATAATTTTTTTCCCCGGTCCCTGTGTGCCGTGTCATCCCGAATTTTGTATTTCCTCGATAAAGTGAACATTTTTTACCGTTCCCTGTGAGCCGTGTCATCCTGAATTTTGTCTTTCCTAATTCTATACATTACAAAATCATCGACACGGGATATCATTTAATGTTGTCTAAAGGGGGTTAAGAGAGCAGTCTCTTTCAAATGAAAAATGCTTTAATTAAGCAGATGTTTAAAGTATAATATATGAGAGAGGCAATCTTACAGGTTGTCGACGCTGTAAAATCCCCAGAGAGAGTGTTTTTGTAGCATCATGCTGTGACTCACACAATGACCCAAGGTCATCAGGAGCAGCAAACTAAGCCTATCTCAGTCTCAATGGTATCGCTGCTTGCGAGTTAAATATACAAATCTGCAAATAACTCTAAGGATATTCAAGATATTCAAGAAATTTTTTTCGTAAACCTTTCCGGGGATACACCTCATAATATCCCAAAATTTCACGCCGATTGGATGTATGGTTTTTGAATCCATAGAGGACACACACACACACACACAGACAGACAGACAGACAGACAGACAGACATTCATTTTTATATATATAGATATGCAAATTCCCCTTTCCAATCTTCAGTATGTAAAATTCCTTATTTCCTTGCGCGTATATATGTAAATATTTTTGCTTATAAATATGGCACTCCTTTGTCTACACTTGTATAAGACCTGAAGAAGGGCAGTTGCTGCCTGAAAGCTCGTCATGTTCCATTAAAGAATCTTACCACGTTACCCTGTTTTTCCTTTGATACTTTGATACTAAACACCCTGTCTTTACCATCACTGTTGTCTGTGAACATATGCCAATCCATCATAACCTTGTCTTCAACACAAGGTAATAAGACCAAATCCAAATAAATAAATAGTGTGTGACGTTTCGGTAACAGCGTTGTTACCATTTTCAGACAAAAGTACTGAATGATTTTGTCTGAAGATAGTAACAATGCTGTTACCAAAACATCACACACTATTTATTTATTTGGATTTGGTCTTATTGGGCCTTATCATAACTTTGTCTTGTAATATGTCTTGGAATATAAAGGCAATCAGAGAAACAAAGAGTGGTGTTTACCTGTCGTCAATCTTGAAGAACCACTTCTCAGGAGGGCAGCACCTATGTCCCCGGACACTGCAGCACTCTGTGTTGTAGGGGGAGTCGTGGGGCCCGGGGCAGTGGTACAGCAGCTTGCTGTCTGAGCCATTGGTCACCTTCACCTCCAGACAGGTGGAAGAGTAGCTGCCTGAACAGCCTGCACCATAGCCACACTCAATGTAGCCCTTCTGGGGATGTCTAGGACATTTTTGGGAATCAAAATTTAAAGTTTTATATATGATTTTCCATGAAGACTGTAGCCAAAAAAAAAAATGGATACTCCTGGCCTCTTCTCTCATTGGATTAGTTGAATTGATTTAGGTGAAGTTATTTTATAAAGGTGCAC